>CAOLHI010003119.1:0-201321 GCA_948474755.1 Ctenosaura bakeri
TACACCAGGCGCTGCGACGGGGCTGCATGGGGCTGCTCGCCCTGTGCTTTTTAAAAACCTCCTGAAAAGTGGTTTTTAAAAAGCATGTGGCGGCGCCACCTCCGGTCACTCCTGCGCGGATTGGGGTGTGGAACTACGCTAAAGTAGTCAGTCTGCCCCAATCCACTCCATGGTGTAGACGACCTCCATCAGAGGTCGCTCTACACCGTTTTTTTACCCCCATGTGGAAAGGGCCTAAGAAGGAAGATTTTAGATAGCAGTGTCAGTACACTGAGGTGAACAGCCTATTATTTTGTTCTGTTAAAAGGTTAACATGCTTTTTAAATAAACAGATTTTTAGAACTGGTAGCTGTGTGAAGGAAGACCTTGAATCTCCAGAAGCGAGGAACCAGACAGATAAAGATGAGGTCTCCCATCTTGGGAGGCACCGGCAAGTCTGAAGGACAAGGCTGTAAGGAGTAAAAACCAAGCTGCTAACAGAGAGTTGGCATTGTTTAGTAAAGGGGCAGCTGTAACTTTTGGGTCCTGTCCAAGGGGAGGGAAACCTGTGTCGGGCAGGGGGATAAAATGTCAGCTGTTCCATGGTGGGGGGGTCTTCTCTCTTTGAGACACCCGGTTCTGCAGAGAAGTATTTTTTTCTAAATAAACATCTGATGCTTCAGCCGATCCTGTGTTAAATTGTTTTATGAGTCCTATCAGCTATTTCTTACAGCAGAGTATGGAACAAAGGCTGCTGTCAGGCAACCTAATCCAGGAGAAGACAGCTGGTGAATCCCCCAGATCTTTAGGAAAACTTAAACAGTTGCAAGCCCCCTTTGGGTGCAGGCAAGGACATTTGGGGCTGCTTGTAAGAGTTGGGTGGAGGTCACACTCTGACATATTGCTCACAGAAGCATTTTGTGTACTGAGCCTCAGCCAAAATGCATGAATGATGCACTTCTATGGCTTCAGGCTTCGGCTCCAGCTGGCCAGCCTCGTTCAGAACTTGACATAGCACTGAAGGGAGGAAAGTTCTGAGGAGATGGCAGTTACAGGGTGCCAGCCAAGCAAGGAAGCCATTTTGTGCAGGCCTGCTGGGAAGACGAGAGAGACACAAAATGGTGGCAATCTGTCGGAAAGGGCTGCCTTTAAGAGTTTGGCTGGTTGATCACAGAAACATCCCGTCACAAGGGCTAAAGGTTACCAAATGTTTCAGTCTGGATTTTGACATTCTAGAGATGATTAAATACCCTTCCACACAGCTAAAAAACAATTCTTGTCACTGTTGTCCTGCTGTTCTTTTAATAGTTAATTAATTGTTATGTGTTTTAGGGGGTTGGTTTTAGCTGGGTTGGTGGGTGGGGAGGATTGGGTATGTTTTTAATGTCTTTTAATGTCTTTTAATGTATAAAGTATTTCAAGCTGTTCACCGCCTCAATCCATGTGGAGAGGTGGGATACAGATAATATTATTATTATTATTATTATTATTATTATTATTATTATTATTATTATTATTATTATTATTATTATTTAAGCCCCACATCCTAGGCAGAATATCTTCTCTCTCCCACCATAGTAGCCTTGACAATTGACCTAGGCCATTTCTGCACTTGACTATTATAGCGCTATTATTCCACTTTCAACATCCTATGGAATCCTGCGGTTTTCAGTTTAGGCTGGCCGCTCCCAAAACTGCAAACCCCAGGATTCCATAGGATGTTGAAAGTGGAATAATAGCACTATAACAGTCTAGTGCGGAAATGGCTCCCGAGTGACACTATTCAAAAAGGTGGTTCCTGGTCTGTGAGCCATTGGCTGTCCATCCCTGGCAAATTTATAAGAACAAAAGAAAGGATTGTAGCCAACGGGCACAAACTTACTGCCAGTCCCTGGAATATTGGGAAAAAATAATGGTCAGTCCCCACATCGGATACCCTGAGAAGCACTGACTTGAGAGGAGTCTCTAGTACTAGAGACAAACCCTCCTTCTTCTAAGATGATATAATGTGGTGGAGACAGTTTCAGGTCAGTCTAGATGACCTCTGGGTGTGAGGGAAAAGCAGTTAATTTTCTCTGCAATTGAAGTCCCTCTGTGTTTGAAGGAAAGACAAAGAAACTTTGTATAATGGAATGTTATCAGTTTGGCTTGATGCGCTAACCTTTATCTGTGCTACAGAAGATTTGCAACATTTGTAGACACTGGTGGGAACTTATGTACAACAGGTCTGTTTTCTTTCTTGAGCATGTGATGATTGCACTGGAAATGTATAGATTGTTGTGAATATGAAGAGGCGGCACCTAGTCTTTTGGGAATGATCCCACTGAGACAAATAAACAATTTTCCTTAATCTGTGGGTCTCTATCTCTGTTCTGCAACAATAATGAGGGTCTTCTGAGAGGCACATATTATATCTTTGCCCTTTATCTATATTTTTTAAAAAAATCTCCGCAGGGAATCTATAAATTCAGACTACTTGCTTTGGTTAAGTGTGTGTGCACACGTGCTTGTGTGTGTGAGAGGGAAAGACCCCATTAATTTCATTGGGTCTTTCTTGTGCAAAGAATACTCGGAGATGGTTTTGCTGTTTTCTTTCTCTGAAATGTAGCCTACAGCACCTGCATTTGTTGGCAGTCTCCCATCCAAGTACTAAGCAGGGCCGACCCTGCTTGTCTTCCAAGATCAGATGGGATCTGATGTCTTTAGTGGATTTAGGCCCTCAGGTAGGGGTAAAGATTTAAAATACCAAGAAAAAAAAACCCATAAATTTTTGGAAAAATTGAAAACTGCATTACTAGCACCCTTTGTTGTGTAATTCAAGTCATTTCCACTTACAGTAACCCTAAGGCAAACCTAATACTTTTTTTTTCAGTTCTACAGCATGCTTTTTTAATTTGTTATAATAATCCCTTTCCTGGTCATGTAGACAAGATGTTTGTCCTTGAAAACTTATAAACAACAATTTATTCATTTTTGAAAGAAATCCTTGCAGCTTCTGCTATTCTTTCATGATGGATCATTATTAGTTTTTCTATTATTTGTAGTGCTTCTCATGCCCGATAACGAAAAATCTCAAATATTGTCATGTTCTACTAATTTTTTCTCTAGAATAAAGGATATTGAATAGAATACTGTTATAGAACAGAGATAGAGACCCATGGAGTAAGGAAAATTGTTTATTGTGCACAATGTCTCAGTGGGATCGTTCCCAAAAGACTGAGCCCTGCCTCTTCATATAAATTGCTGTGAATGTGAAGAGCGATTTATACATTTTCCAATACAATCATCACATGCTCAAGAAAAGGAAACAGAACAAGAAAGAAAACAGATCTGTTGTACGTAGGCTCCCACCAGTGTCTACATATGTTGCAAATCTTCTGTAGCAAAGCCAAGGGCTAGCGAGCCGAGCCAAACCAATAACATTCCATTATACAAGGTTCCATTATATTCCCACAGTTCTTTCTAAACTGAGAGAGAAATAACTGTTTTTTCCCCCATACCTTGAGGTCATCTAGTCTGACCCCACCACACTACTTTAAAAGGAATAACATTTTAAAGGGAACTGATGGAATTTCATTTTTGGATACAGTGTCTACAAATGTCCTGGAAGTGGCCCATTCAGGACATTTCTGACTGATATTTCCTGAGGAGGCTTAACCACCCAAGATCCTTGGTGATCCCATTTTGCCCTCTCTTTCCGGGCAGGACTCAGCCCTCCTCGGCCTAGTTTTAGGGCGAACTTGAGCCACTCCTCCAGGTTGTTCCAGGATATATCTCTGTAGAGCCTTAAAAAAGTTAAATCCATTTGCTGCTTTTCCCTCTTTTTGGTCTGTGATGTGTGCCACTAGAGAAGTTAGGTTTTTGGAGAAGTTAGATTTTTGGACTACAACTCCCAGAGTCTGCAGCCAGCAGGGTTATAAATAGTGCTTCATGCGAACACAACCCCACCCCTGTAACAAAAAACCTTTCTGCTCCATGCATGCAGGTAAGCCATGAAATCATACTTTCCTACGACTATTTGTTATAAGGGCATGGCATTGCAGACCTGGTATTCCTGGAAATTAAGCGCCTTTCTGCACTACACTGTTATAGTGCTATTGTTCCACTTTCAACATCGTCTGGAGTCCTGGGGTTTGCAGTTTAGGGAGGGACATTTGGAATTCTCAGCCATAGAGCTCTTTGGCCTCAGGATGTAGCAGAATAGAGATAGAGACGGTTTAAGGAAAATCGTTTATTGTCCCAGTGGGATCATTCCCAAAAGACTGAGCCCCGCCCCTTCATATTCACAGCAATTTATACATCTCCAGTGCAAAAATCACATGTTCAAGAGAGGAAACTGATGTGTTCCCACCAGTGTCTACAAAATGTTGCAAATCTTCTTCTTCGTGGTCTCTGTGCCTTCATACACTAGGAGCTTTAGCGCCTGCGCGGTACGTTCGGAAACCTAAGCTTGTTCGGTTGCGGGAACCCCTCCCCCACCCCGGGTTGCACATGCCCCCCCGCGAGCAACGGTCTCTCCTCAGTTCTTTCTCGTCCGCCGTCGCGTCGGAAGGTTCTTCGGTTTGTTCCTCTGACTTTTGTGCTTGGTTTGCTGTGTCACGGTTTTACGGACTTTTGGATGTCTCTCCCTTTTTTCGGATCCCCTTTTGGTTTTTGGTGATTTGGATTTTCCCCCAGTTTGGCTTTTTCCCATGTCCGCGCTCTTCAAAAAGTGCGTGTCCTGGGGGCCAAAGTTGCCCTCAACGACGGCCACAAGGAGTGTCTCTTCTGTTTGGGTAGCCCCACAACACTGGACTTGCCCAATTTCCCGGGGTTTTACTCCCCAAACTCTCCGAAACCCGGGCCCCGCGAGACTTAAGTCTTATTGTTGGGAACAGTCTCTCGGCGATAAAGACCCCCCACTTCCAAAATGGCCGACAAAAAACGACCACGCCATCGACGGTATCGGCGGCTCCTTTCCGTCCCCCCATCGGTATCGGGCTCGGTCCGGGAGAACGCCGATCTCGGCATTACCGAGGATCCCGAAGCTGTCGGCGGCTGCCAAGTCAGCGAAAGGATCCTCGACGGCGAGGAAGGCTGGGCCCCCTGAAGGAGACGCCTTAAGAGCGCCCTGCTCCGGATGGAGACAAGGGCAAGGAGAAGGAGAAGAAGAAAAAGGGAAGGAGAAGAAGCGCCCCCCGGCTGGGGACGTTCAACCTCCACCCTCCTCCTACTCAGCAGCCTTCCAAAGGGCGAGGCAGCCGTCGATCTTCGGAGATGAGATGGGGAGTTCCCCAACAGCGCCCGGACGCCTGTGGCAGACCCTCCAACCCTGGTGGAGGAGCACCACCCCCTTCCAGCCGTCGCAGGTCGGCCGACCTGCAGCAGAGGGGCCCTCTGCTTCTCCGGAGCGGCGTTCGACCTCATTCGGGCCCCGGTCCCGCTTTTCGGAGCGTCCGGTGGCCTCGCCGCCTCCTAGGGAGACTAGAGAGGCAACCTGCTCGTCTGCCTCCAGATACACCTCGGCGTCCACGGGCCAGGTACGCGAGGGAATCTGAATGGAGAGAGCGCCCGGCCTTTTTCGGTATTTTCGCCATCGTACCGGGATTGGTACCATCGTGACCCGAGTCGCTGGGAGACCTTCCGGAGGTCCCGGTCACCTCGTCGACAGCCAATCGCGCTCGCCTAGAGGGGACGAGGCTCGGTACCGTCGCCCCCGAAGCCGATCTCCGTCGGACCCCCGCTCCTTCAGCCGCTCTCCCTCTCCTCGATATCATAGGGCGGGGGAGCCTTCCCCCGGGCGATATCGCCACCTCCGGGGAGGCCCGGCGACGCGCCCTACGGAGTCGGTGGTGACTGAGCGGGCTAAGACAACGTCACCTGCCAACTCCCCGTCACCACTAAAAGGTGAAGTCCGTGGTCAGCCAGCCCAAGCGTGACGCTGCCACTACCACCGTCCCGGCTGCGGAGAAGCCTAGGAAGGCAACACCTGTGGCGACCAAAGGGAGCCGGAAATGAGGGCGAGAGGACTCACCGAGCTCGGAGTAACGACTCGAGTGCGGAGTAGAGGTGCTGAGGCGGCCTCCCGGGAGCCCCCTCCGCTGGGATTCGGGGATCCGATCCCAGATTCTGCTCCAGAGGACGTCCACCAGTTTTTGCTATGCTGCTCCGCATGGCCACTCCCCTCGGCCTTAAGATCGCCGATGCGGACCGGAGGACGACGATCCAGTCTTCTCCGTCTTCGGGGGGAAGGAACCTGCCACGGCCCCGCTGCCTCCCTGCCCCGGATATCCAGACTGGTGAAGGCCCCGGGGATAGGCCGGCCTCGGCGCAGCCGATACCGCAGCGGTTGGAACACCTCTACAGGGTGCAGAAGGATAACGCCGGTTATCTTTTCAATCACCCTGCACCGAACTCTGTGGTGGTCGAGTGGGCACAGACGAAAGGCCCCGGGCAGGCAGCACCCCACCCCGCCGGATAAAGGGGGCAGGAAGTTGGACGCCTATGCAAGAAGGTTCTATTCCCCCGCCTCCTTGCAGATCAGGCTGTCCAAACTCAGGCTTGCCTCGCGGCATACCTGAAAAGGTTCGATCGCCTTCAACCGGCGATGGAGGCGGTCCGGAGGAATCCGCCAACCCCCTCGGTGATATTCAACGAGGCCATCTCCATCGCTCGGCACCAGATGGCCTCCTCCAGGCACGCAGGGGAGTTTGCCTCCCGGGTCATGGCGGGATCCATCGGCCTCGCCGCCATGTTCCCCCAGCCGACATCCAGGAGGACACCAGAAGGAGAATTAAAGTTTCCCCCCTTCGACGGTGAGGGCCTATTCAATTCGTCCACCGACGAAGCGTTGGACAATCTCGTGAAGGCGAGGCTAACCGCCAAGAAGTCGGGCTACAGCCGGCCATGCAAGACCGCAGGACCTCCACCTTCCGCCCATCCTGGCGACGATCTTCCACTTCGTCGTTCCAGCTTTCGGCCCATTGGACAGTCGAGACCGTCCTCCGGCCGGGAGACGCACGGTTAACGACGCCCGGCTCGTCCAAGAAGTCCCCTCCGAGACAAATCTCGGTTTTGGTGCCTGGCAGGACCTACCAATACCCACTCTTCAGCCTACCATCTGCACTGGGAACCCCGACTCTAGCTCGACACCTCGCAGAGGGCAACATGTATACGGACTCTTGGGTGCTTTCCATCGTCCGCTTGGCTACGCCATCGAGTTTCACGATATTCCACCTCGAGGCGCTTCGACTCCACCCCGTCGAGTCCGGCCCTCCTGGAAGAGATCCAGTCCCTCCTCCAAAAAGGGGCGATCGAGCGGCTGCAAGAAGCCAAGACCACCGGCTTCTTCTCCAGGTACTTCACGGGAGAAAGCCACGGCACCCCCCGGCTGATCCTAGACCTCAGAGGGGTGAACTACTACATCCGCCCCAAAGGTTCAAAATGGTACGATCCCTCGACCTGCCCTTCCTACATCGAGGGGACTGGTTCGCCTCCATCGATCTCCGAGACGCAACTTTCCCCATCGCCATTCGCCCGCAGCACAGACGGTACCTCCGCTTCGCAGTCGACGATATCTGCTACCAGTACAAGGTGCTGCCGTTCGGACTCTCGACTGCCCCAAAGGGGCTTCACCAAGTGCATGGCCCCGGTGGTATCCTTCCTGCGGACGAAAGGGGGTTGCTTCCCCTTTCCCCACGATTGGCTGTTGGTGGGGCCCCGCAAACAGAGACTTTACCACGGCGTCCACATGACGTTGTCACTCCTAACCCGCCTTGGTCTACGGGGGAAAAAGAAGAAGTCCCACCTCGAGCCGGCGAGGATCTTGGACTTCATCGGGGCGACGCTCGACTCGACCTCCGCCAGGGCGTCCTACCAGAGTCTCGAGCACAAACCCTGATCCAGGCCGCCGCTCACGCTCGTAGGCCCCGACGTTATCTGTGAGAAGCGTCCAGCAGCTCTTGGGCTACATGGCTGGACGACCCCTGTGACATATCTCTCCAGGCTGAGAGCAAGACCTCTTCAACACTGGTTTTCCCTATTCGACCCCCCGCGAGACGAACAGACACTCCACTGCAGCTGCCCGGGAAAACGTCCGCTCATCCCTCCGATGGTGGCAGTCGCGACGCAATCTGATGTCAGGGATGCCTTTCCAACAGCCGACACCGAAGGTGACGGTAACGACCCACGCCTCCCGTATGGATGGGGTGCCCACTGCGGCGATCTCAGAGTCCGCGACAGATGGACCGACGACGAGACCGCTCTCCATATCAACGCGCTGGAGCTGCTCGCCGTCTGGAAAGCCCTACGGGCGTTCCCCCACATCGTGGCGGGGCGCACCCCCATTCTGACGGACAACACCACCGCCGTCTGTACATCAACAGACAAGGTGGGGCTATTCCACGACCCTGCTCCACATCGCGCTTGACCTGTGGGAATGGGGATTGCCTGCACACGCATCCCGTGGCGGTTCACCTGGCTGGGCAGGAAACACCCCGGCAGACGCCCTCAGCAGGGACACCTCATCCCCCACGAAAGGTCCCTTCCGGAGAGGCATTCAGACTGATTGAGACCGCTGGGGGAACCATCCATCGACCTCTTCGCGACCAGGGGGGAAGCGAATGTCGCCGATTCTGCTCCAGAGCGGGCCACATCGCGCCTCCATCGGGGACGCTTTCCAGTTTTCCCTGGACCGGGGAACTCCTCTACGCTTCCCCCCTTCCCCTGCCGGCCGGACGATATCGAAAATCCTCGCCGACCGAGCCGACGCGATCCTGGTAGCCCCATACTGGCCGAGGCAACATTTGGGTTTGCACCCCTGCTACAAGCTCATGAGCACCGCTCCCGGGTTTCCACCGACACCGGACCTGCCTCCCACTCCGGCGGCCGAGTCCTCCATCCGGACCTGCCACGCCTGGCCCTCCATGCCTGGAGGATATCGCACTGCGATCCCCTCTGGACCCTCCTCGTCGCGGCCAGGAAGGAATCCACCCGTCGCAACTATCAATATAAATGGCGACGTTCCTACCTTCGCTAACGAGAGGAGTGAGCCGGACGCCCCCGGGGCTCCTTCCCCCCTGATTTCCTCCTGCACCTCCGGTAAAAGGGTCTGGGGTTTTCCCTCCCTGAAGGTGTATCTCTCCGCGATCGTGGCATACCAACCGCCACGATCTGCTGTCGGCCTTCTTCAGGAACATACCGTTAAGCGGTTCCTAAAAGGACTTCATCATCTCTACCCGCCGGTATCGCCGCCGTACCGCCCTGGTCCCCCGCGGGGCTTCGCAGCTGACGAAACCGCCCTTTGAGCCGATGGCGACCGCGGATGACAGGCTCCTGACCATGAAGACTGCCTTCCTGGTAGCGGTGACCTCGGCGAGGCGAGCGGGTGGTAACTCTTCGATCCATGAGCCCTTCACGGTCTTCCACAGAGACAAGGTGGTCCTGGACCTGACATCTCGTTCCTGCCTAAGGTGGTGTCCAGTTTCCATCTCAACCAGGACATATCCTGCCCGCCTTTTTCCCAACCCACAACCGTTTGGGGGGTCCCTCCACTCCCTGGACGTGCGTCGGGCCTTGGCCTTCTACAAGGACAGGACTGCTTCCTTCCCAACGCCGCATTCTTCGTTTGCTATGGGCGACGTCGGAAGGGCCTCAAATGTCCACCCCGCGCTTCTCCAAGTGGGTGGTACGGACTATTCAACTGGCGTATGAGCTCGCGAGGAAGCCTCCGCCAATCCTGCTTCAGCCCATCCACCAGAGCTGTGGCACTTCTGCGGCCCCCCACGAGGAGTTACCCCATAACTTGCCGTGTGGCGACCTGGTCCCAACCATCGACCTTCGTGCGCCACTACAGGCTGACTGCCGGTCGCGCAGAGATGCCCGGTTTGGACGTGAGGTGCTGGCTTCCGTGCTGTAGGACCTGGCCATCCACCCGGGAAGCTACACAGTTTCCCAGTGTATAAGGCACAGAGACCACGAAGAAGAAGAACAGGTTGCTTACCCGTAACTGTGGTTCTTCGAGTGGTCATCTGTGCCATCATCCCCCCGCCCCTTTCCCCCCCTCTTTCTCAGGTCCCTGTAGGTTTCCCCGGCGGATGACAGAACTGAGGAGAGGTTCTCGGCGGGAGGAGCATGCGCAGTACCGGCGTGGGGGAGGGGTTCCCGCCAAGCGAACAAGCTCTGAAGTTTCCGACGCTACCGCGCAGGCGCTAAAGCTCCTAGTGATGATGGCACAGATGACCACTCAAAAAACCACAGTTACAGGTAAGCAACCTGTTCTTCTGTAGCGCTGCCAAAAGCTAGCATGTCAAACTAAACCGATAACATTCCATTATATAAGGCTTCCTTGTCTCTCCTTCAAACAGAGAGGGACTTCAATTGCAGAGGAAATTAACTGCTTTTCCCTTACACCCAGAGGTCATCTAGACTGACCTGAAACTGCTCGTCCACCATAAGGAAACTACAAACCCCAGAATTCCACAGGATGTTGAAAGTGGAATAAAAGCGCTACAACAGTGTAGTGTAGAAAGGCCCTAAAAAAGATGGTGCCCGCTTAAAACACTCTGGCCGTTTCTGCACTAGACGTGTTATAGTGCTGTTATTCCACTTTCAACATCCTCTGTGTAATTCTGGGGTTTGTAGTTTTCTGAGGCCAAAGAGCTCTCTGGCTGAGAATTCTAAAGGCCCCTCCTTAAACTGCAAACCCCAGGATCCCATAGAAGGTTGAAAATGGAACAATAGCACTATAGCAGTGTAGAAATGGCCTTTACTGACTGCAACCTTCCCCCTATGTTGCTGTGTGACTTGGGTTATTTTGCCGCGCAGCAACCCTAGACCCGCAGTCTTCTCTCTCTTCCTTTCCTAAGGCTTTTCCGCACTACAGTGTTATAGAGCAATTATTCCACTTTCAGCATCCTATGGGATTCTGGGGTTTGTAGTTTCCTGAGGCCAAATCTCTCTGGCTGAGGATTCTCAAGGCTCCTCCCTAAACTGCAAACCCCGGGATTCCATAGGATGCTGAAAGTGGAATGATAGCACTATAACGCTGTAGTGCAGAAATGGCCCTAGAACGCTCATCCTTCCCTCTGGTCATTTCTCACAGCAGCAGATGACGACACCGAAGTACTTTTTTTTCTATTGGTCAAAGGCTTTCGTCTCAGCCAATCCCGGGTCTCGTTGCCGGATTCCTCTTGGGCGCGAACTTCTTCTTCCCAGTGTGCGGCTGAAGGCAGAAGCGAGAGGGTGGTGGTTCTGTGGCTGCGTTACCTGTGCCTGAAGCTGAGGCGAGAGGAAGCGAGGCCTGGAGGGCGGAATGGGGCCGCCTGGGTGTCCCGTTTTGTTCCTGGGGGTGGCTGCCTCCCTGCTGGGGAGTTGCCTCGGTGAGTAGAGCTGGGGGGGGGCGCCCTTCAGAATTGGAAGAGGGGTCATGTATGGGCGCGGGGCTTTTCCAGGACTTAAATTTAGCAACAGGCGTTCCTGCCATTTTCTGGATAATGACTTTGTAATTACTTTTTTTAATGGTAATGATTTTTTTCACTCTCTGGACCCCCGGAGCATCCCTCTAAGCCCAGCCCTGGGAAGCCAAGGAGTGCCTAGGATGTAGTTTGTCCTTGTTCTCTTTGGCCATTTCTGCACTACACTGTTATAGTGCTATTATTCCATATAGTGCTATTATTCCATCCTGTGCTATTATTCCATCCTGTGCTATTATATATAGATGGAATTATTATTCCATATAGTGCTATTATTCCATCCTGTGCTATTATATATAGATGGAATTATTATTCCATATAGTGCTATTATTCCATCCTGTGCTATTATATATAGATGGAATACATTATTCCATATAGTGCTATTATTCCATCCTGTGCTATTGTATATAGATGGAATACATTATTCCATATAGTGCTAGTATTCCGTCCTGTGCTATTATATATAGATGGAATACATTATTCCATATAGTGCTAGTATTCCATCCTGTGCTATTATATATAGATGGAATACATTATTCCATATAGTGCTATTATTCCATCTGATATCCTGTGGAATTCTGGGGTTTATAGTTTACTGAGGCCAAAGAACTCTCTGGCTGAGAATTCTAAAGGCCCCTCCCTATACTACAAACCCCAGGATTCCATAGGAGGTTGAAAGTGGAATGATAGCACTATAACAGGGTAGGGCAGAAATGGTCTTAGTCCATTGGTGGTACAGACTGGATCCTTCTGATTTTCTCCTGCTCCCATAGTATGCATTTCTACACTACACTGCTATAGTACTGTGATTCCACTTTCAACCTCCTATGTTTGTAGTTTACTGAGGCTAAAGAGCTCTCTGGCTGGGAATTCTAAAGACCCCTCCCTACATGGCAAACCCCAGGATTCCAGAGGAGATTGGAAGTGGAATAACAGCACTGTAACAGCGTAGTGTGGAAATGGCCTTTGTAATGCATTGATTTCACAGATTTCTCTGAAGTGTGTTCTGGACTCGGTGCACTTTTCCAATTTGCTTCCATTTCCACACACACACCCAACCCCCTGTTTTCATAAACAAACAACCATGTTTCATCTGATTTTGGAGTTCTAGTTCCAAGCGAGACAATGTGAATCATTGTCCAGCTGGTTTTGCCCTGTGGCAACTTCATAAATAGGAGACCTCCAAGACCCCCTGTCAGCCACAGACCTGCCCAGGTCTTCCACTTCCAAAGCTGTGGCTTTCTGAATTGACTTGTCCATTTGCAAAGCCTGGGACAGAGACTCTAAATGCAAGATAGTGGTGTCCCTTTTTCATTATGGTTTACATGCTTGTCTGGATAAGGCACCCATCCTGGTCCACTACTGATTCCTTAAAATCCGCAACCCTATCATTGAGTTTTCTTGGTAGGACAATTTTTGTTCAGAGGAGGTTTACTGTTACCTTTTTCTGAGGGTGAGAAAGTGTGACTTGGAGGTTGGCCAGGGATTGTCTTTGGAAGGAAAGTGTCTCTCATCCTGACTGGCACCTCATTTTAAGCAGGTTCAGAGAAGGGCAACAAAGATGATAGGAGGCATAGAGAACAAAACATGAGGAGAGGTTGAAAGGACTGGGCATATTCAGCTTGGTGAAGAGAAGACTGACGAGTGACATGATTGCACCCTTTAAATACCTGAAGGGCTGCCAGAAAGAGGAGGGTACTGGTTTGTTCTCTGCTCCCTCAGCAGGTAGGACCTGATGTAATGTTTTTAATTTACAGGACGGTACATTTCCATTGAACATTATAAGAAGCCATTTAATAGTAAGAGCAGTTTGGCAGTGGAACCAGTTGCCAAGAGGGGTGGTGTATCCTTTCCTGGATTCCTTCAAAAAGAGTCTGGACAGGTTACCTGCTGGAGATGCTCTAGCTGTAATTCCTGCATTGAGTAGAGGGTTGGACCTGATGCCCATTCTGTATGATTCTGCAGTTTTATGACTAATCTTTAATGCTTGCAACACAATCAAGAGAAGTATATATTTGTGTGATGTAAAAAGGACAAATTAGGTTAAGGGTAGGATCCTTTAAATCCATTCTGGGATTCTTTCAGTGCTAGGTACTGCAGAAGCAAATATTTCTGTGCTTTTGAGCAAATGAAATAAAAGGCAGTTTCGTATTAGTTCTTACATTTTGAACTGAGGGAGGCTCTCTTATACACCATATTTGGAAGTGGTTTCAGGCTCCTATCTGCCATCTTTTAATCTTCCTGGAAAGGAAGTTGAATTAGAATGAGTGATTGTGGTTTTCTTTGGAAACTGTACGCCTACAGATGTATACAGCTAAAAGCCTGTGGCTTAAGGTTCTTCTTGCTCAACACATTCAACTCTTTTCAGTATACCTTTTGAGTATTTTTTAGTAAGTGTTGTGAATGCTTAGTAAGTAAGTAATTTAGTAAGTAAGTATTGTGATTGCTTCTGAGAGCCACTGATGGCAGCCCAGCTTCTTGGAACTGGTGTTTGTAGCTGCTCACACACGTAATTCCCACAGTTCCCACTTTGACCAAAATCTCACCCTAGAGTTAGCCCTAGATTTATATGGCACTCTAATACAAGAGATTTCAGTTGCCTCAGAAAAAAGGTAATGTTGTTAGTTGTTTGTGGCTCCTGGCTATGGGAGTGAAAAAGAGGTATCAGAAAGAATGTCATGTTGTGTATCCAAATCTGTCAGTGATGTGGGTCTTAATAAAGTTGTAGGCATCTGGTATTTTACAGAGAGAGGAATGAGGTGTTAACAGCACAGTATTTTCTCATTGTTTGGTAGTACTGTTGTTTCGCTGTTGATATATCTGACAAATCATGGGACTTCTGGCTGAGGTCTGTGTATTGCAATGTCTGAGCTGGGGACTCCGCCTTATTTGAAGTTCTTGGGTGCTCTCATCCTGCCATTATGTTCTTATTCAGTATCAGGTGAAGACTTTGTATATTTCGGCAGGCATAATGGCTTTTCTGATTGTATGAATTGTACTTCTTCCGGGTCTCTGTCAAATCCCACATAGGAGTTGCATGTCTGTGCAGAACAATATTTGATACCTTCTAGTATAGAACTGTGGACTGAAGCCAAGGACACTGGCAGGGAGGAATACAAAAAGACACTATCCGTAGCCAGAAAGAAAGAGAAGCCTTGATGGATAACAGATGAAACTCTTGTAGCACCTAGCAGCAGAGAAGAAGCCAAAGAAAAAGGTGTCAGAAGTAGGTCAGAACCCTGAATGCAACCCTGAACGTTCAGTGACTTGTGCTCAGGGACAAGGAGAGTTACTATAATCATCAATGCAGAGAAATAAAAGGTGATAACAAAAAAGGAAAAACAAGAGACCTCTTCCACAAGTTCCAAGAAATCAAAGGGAAATTTAAACTAAGAGTGGAGATGCTCTATGATGTGCAGGGGAACACATTGCATAATCAAGTACAAATAAAAAGGATGATGGCAACAATACACAGAATTGTATAAAAGAGATGAAATGGTTCAGGAAAGGAAGAAGCACTAGGGATCATATTACAAACATATGTTGGACAATAGAACACAGCAAAGAATTTCAAAAGAAAAATCACCGTATAGATTATAGCAAACCTTTTGATTGTGTAGATCATGAGAAACTATGGATTATTCTTAAAGAAATGAATGTGCCACAACATTTGATTGTCCTGATGCACATATATTGAGGACAAGAGGCTACTCTCAGAACAGAATACAGAGAAACAGAATGAATTCCAATTGGCGAAGGGGTCAGGTAAGGCTGCATTTTATCACCTGTAAGATCCAGGTTCTTCCCAGGCTCAAAATGTATAGAATAAAGAGGTGGTGGTAGTGCTATGGTAGTGCTAACCTGCAGGATTGACATTTATCTGGTTAATGTGCCTAAATCGGACTGACTGATTGAAAGTCAAAGCATAGCCATTCCTTCCTGGCATTGTGTCAGAAATTGAGCCCTGTGGGGTTTTGCTAAGTTTGGGATAATGGTTGTTTCCCTTCCTTATCTTGTGGCATATGACTACTTCTGAAGATGGACAGATTGAACAAAATAGCTTTTCTGTCTTCTCAGAAAAATATGTAAAGGTAAGAAGTTGTTCTGTGGTGCCTGCAGCTGCTTTGCAGTTCAGCTGGCCTAGCTTAATATAAACACAGTCCAGCTTGAAGTGACTCAACTACTATTTTGCCTCCTCTGAAAGTGTGTCTTCTGGTTCTGAGGTTTGGAGTCTTGTGAAAACACGATTTTCTTAACACAAACATGGATCCGATAGTGAGGGAATGTCCCACAAAAGCCACAATGGAAAGTTTTTTAATACCACATCCTTGGATGTTTTGCATGTGACCAGTCATTAAATTTCTCCTGTCTAATTATTCTGTTTGCTTCCTTTTACGATAATATTTTTATCATGACACCATGTTCATACTGCAAATTCTAAACACATGACATGAGAAACTGAGAAACCCTCAAGAGCGCTGGGATGTTTGGTTAGGCTTCCTCAAACTCTGTGGCTTTTCTGAAACCACTGAAGAATAATTCAGCAGTTGGCAGCAGTTGGCAGCAGAGGACCACAGATGGGGAGCAAAAAAGAGAGTTGAAACCAGGATTGTTGAGAAGCTCAGAGTGTGAGAGACATGAGGTGGGCGTCTGTTGTAACACAATACTCTGGCCAGAATCTTCCATCATATTGCTTGCTTAAAAGAGAATCACCTACTGTTTTTGGAAAAAACTAGAAAGATGTGTTATTGAAGGTTCTGTTCTGCTCAAATCATTTCACTCTGGCTGAGAATGGGATCAATATGACTGTCTCTATTCACATTAAACATTAAATAAGTACCTATAAACATCATTTTGCCCAAGGAAGTGGTCAACTAGATGTCACAGGAGAACTATACATCACTCCCAAGTGCTGGAGTTAGTTGTACAAGCATACAGTTTGTTTGACAGAAATTTAAATGAGCTGTAACAGCCAGCTAGCAATACTTTTAATGCTGTACTTCAAACAGATCTCACATACCCTACTCTTGTATTACATATACATTGGCCCTCCACATTCACTAGGGTTAGAGACCCTTGCAAAAGTGGAAAAATCACAAATGTCAAAATGTTTGTGTGTGTGCAGGAAGGAGACCAAGGCATGATGAGGAGAGCACACACCCAGTGTCCAAATTGGGCCAGGGAAAGAAGAGGAAAAGGGGGTGGGCTTGCATGGTGGCCCTATACTTTCGTCCATCTCCTTCCTTGGGTCCGTGTGGGGCATCGGGAGAAGGCTTGTAGTACAGAGAAATTGGGCTGTGAGACGTCCTTAGTTGCCCAGGCAGTGGCTGATTGAGGAGAAGGAGGAGAACCAAAGGCAAGGTTTTAAAGGGCTGCACAGCCTGATTGGAGTCAAGAGGGAAGGATCTCCTGGAAAAGAAGTGTCTGAGGTGGGGAGGCAGGGATTGAAGAAACTTGCAAATAATCAAATCCGTGAAAGTGAAACCCACAAATGTGGAGGGCTGACTGTATTCACATGATAAGCTCTTAAATAATGTGAATTATTTATAATTATCATTTCTACAATTGGGTGGAGGCCTGACTTCTGTAACTAATGCTCTAGCCACATCATAATTCTTCAAACCCATAGAATTATAGAATCATAGAGTTGGAAGAGACCCCAGGGGCCATTGAGTCCAACCCCCTGCCATGCAGGAACATCCATCAAAGCATTCCCAACAGATGGCCATCCAGCCTCTGCTTAAAAACCTCCAAAGAAGGAGACTCAACCACACTCTGAGGCAGCATATTCCACTGCCAAACAGCTCTGACCATCAGGAGTTCTTCCTGAGGTTCAAGTGGAATCTCCTTTCCTGCAGCTTGAATCCATTGCTCCTTGTCCTAGTCTCTGGAGTGATAGAGAACAAGCCCGCTCCCTCCTCAACATGACATCCCTTCAAATATTTAAACATGGCTATCATGTCCCCTCTTAACCTTCTCTTCTGCGGACTAAACATACCCAGCTCCCTAAGCCGTTCTTCATAGGGCATGGCTTCCAGATCCTTCACCATTTTGGTTGCCCACCATCTTGAAATGGAACCAGAATAAAAGGGCTGAAAGGATATATTTTTAAACTTTAAGGAAGAAATGGCCCCAGGTGCACATAGACAATATTCTAGATCCCCATTACCAGGGCTGACTTGGGGGCAATGCTTTAGGCTTCCTGGGCCTTGGAGAGCCAGCTCACTCACATCGCTGCTGCTTCTGATGTCATGTCCGGAAGTAAACTAGGCTGCTGCAAGTCTAGGCCCATGAGGCTTGGCTTCCCCACCAGATGCACCAGTAACACCCGCTGAAGGCTGAGCAGTGTAGAGAGGGAAATGTACTGCACAACATGTGATAATACTGTGCACCCTGCATTTTCTTCCTCCTGATACAGACCCTTGGCTTTCTCAGCTCCCTCCCTTGTACATCAAAATCTCTGTTCACTTCATGCCTATTCATTTCCCTGAATAGAATCATAGAGTTGGAAGAACCCCCAGGGGCCATCGAGTCCAACCCCCTGCTATGCAGGAACACCCATCAAAGCATTCCTGGCAGATGGTCATCCAGCCTCTGCTTAAAAACCTCCAAAGAAGGAGACTCCACCACACTCCATTGAACCAGCACATTCCACTGCCGGACAGCCCTGACCATCAGGAAGTTCTTGAGGTTCAAGTGGAATCTCCTTTCTCCTAGGTCAGATTCCACTGTTTCATGTCTTCATTTCCTGTTATCTTTCTTTAGTAATCTTCCTGATCATTTCTCTGCCCCAACTTTGGGTGCACAGAACAATAATTTCTCTGAACATGCCCATTCCTACTTCCATTTACAGTTATTTCTAAGCATTTTTCACCGACCACTTCTTATGTTGCCCCCTGTCTTGTTGTCACACTGTCATGGGTGTACCACAAGGGTACTAACGGAGGTTAATAAGCACCCTGTCATGAGGCCTCAGCAAAAGAATAGCTGACGCAGAGGCAACACTGCAGTCCCTTTATTCTGCATGCAGATTCTGGTGTTCTGTCTTATTTGTTCAGAAGAGTGGGCATGGATTGGAATCTCTCTGATTTGGAAAGTGAGACGCTGAAGATAATATTCTTATATTTGCTGTGTTCTCATTTCCTTGCTAACTTTGTCCTGTCCTCCTTTTTTTGAGGCTCTAGAATTTCAAGTGAAAGGTTAAGTTACTGCTATGCTAGAAATTAGAACACTGAAGGGAAATTTCATTTGGGAAGACAGAATTGTCATTGGAAAGGCAATGTCCTCACATTCTTCTCAATATGTGCTGGGGTATCTTTTATTCCGTAAACAGGAGCAGCCAACAGTTGGTGGCTAGGGGAATCACATTAGCTCCCTGTAAGAATGTGGCAGGGGGTTCTACCTTCTACTGCAAAAAGGAAATTTTAAAAATACCCCGCAATACCCCCCAACACTTTCTAGGGGATCTCTGGGCATTTTTGCCAAGGTTTGTTGGGGAAGATGACGGCATGTAAATTAGCTTGGCGTGAGCTCATGTATCTATTTTAAGGTTGTTTTGCTTTTAATCTTATTCTCCTTCTGCCCAGGTATTTTACAACTTACTTAGTGTTTATGAAATTCAGAGGTTTTGGCTTTTTCATCTCTAAAGCTCCAGAGGAACTAGTGATATTTTAATCCCCAGTTTATTGGGAGAGGTTTGATAAGACTAATATCTTGATTAGTGAATGCAGTGGAATGCTGTGACTCTAACAATCTGTGGGTCTAACAAGCAATAGCAATAGAATGTATATTTCTATACCATTTATCAGCTAAGTGCTTTCTAAGTAGTTCACAATGTGATAGTTAATTGCCCCCAACAAGCTGGGTACTCATTTTACCAACTGTGGAAGGATGGAAGGCTGAGTCCACCTGCAGCCTAGCAGGATCGAACTCACAACCTTGTGGCTGCTGTACTGGCATTTATGCTAGTCTTTGCACAAGGGGTCTCAAAGTTTCTATTTTTAAAACTTGAAGTTAAAACAATCCACAAATGTGGAGGGGTCCAAAGGAAAGTATTACGAAGGATGCCACATCATAGACTTCAGTAAGGATGCTGAGCTGGAGAAAGACCAGAGGCAGTTATTTGATGCAGCAAACATCTGTGGAGTGTAAACCTTACAGTAGAAAATTTGCATCCTGGTTTGTGGGCACAAACTGTGTCTGGCTGGACTTTAGGATAATGCCTGCTTTTTCCCTTTTTGCTCTCCTTTCCAGGCTCCTCCTCACATTTCCTGCGCTATTTCTCTGCATGCATGTCAGAGCCTGGCCAGGAAGTGCCTCAGTTTTTCTCTGTGGGGTATGTGGATGACCAGCAGATTGTTTACTATGACATCAACACAAGGAGGCGTCTTCCTAAAGTCCCCTGGATAAGAAAGGCAGAGAAGGATGATGCTCAGTACTGGGAGTGGACCACACAGAAAGTGAGGAATGGTGAGCGAGTATCCCAAGATGCCCTGGCATATGTGACCAGATACTACAATCAGAGTGGAGGTAAGTGGAAAGGGACAGGGCACAGATTTTCCCCATCCTGACAATTGTTCCTCTCAAAAAAAAAAGGTATTAGGTTGCTGAGATAAAAGGCAGATGAGGGAGATGCAACAACTGGAACTTTTTCCTTAACACACCCATTCTGCCAGTCAGTTTGACGGTAACTGGGAGAGAATTGGAGTAGCGCTGAAATATCTCCTCCTTCAAGGAAATATCTAGAGCAAAGTCTTCCAGAGAAGTGGAAGAATAAAATAAGAGATTCCCCTCCCCACAGGAAAGGTCAGCAGAGGATAGGAGCCCTGTCTTGCAAAGGAAACATTGACTTCGTCTAAACTGCTGTTTTGTGAGACTGGGGCAAGGAGTATCAAATGCATGTTCTAAAAGTGAGCTTTCTTGACATCTGAAGAAAGAACAAAAGAAAACACCCCACCCTCCCGCAATTTTGCTTGAAGTATGTAGGAGAGCACATACGTTGTCAGTCAATAAGCAAGGCAGGGGGCTGCCCACACCAGAAAAACTTGGTCCTGGAGAGAGATCAATCTGCCTTAGGCTTAAGGTAACAGCCCCTCTTCCCCCAGGAAGCAATGTTGAACTCTCCTACGTAATGTGTTGTTATAACTTTGTCCTCCTTTCAGTGTGCCCACACAATTCTTTTTCTTGTCTGTTCCACATCTACTTGGAGTCTTTCCTATGGAAGGTGTAGGAAACTCACCACTCTGCTTGAACATGGAGCAGAAATTGGTGGACGTACAGACTGCAGACATTTCACTAATGAGAAGAACTGGAAAGGAAGCAATATTGTCCTTGATTTTTCCCAGAGTTTTTAAGAAACAGAAATCTCTAACCTTCTACTTACATGTAAAAAATATATTATCAGGGTAATCCAACTGTGACAGCTACTGCGTCAGAGCTTTCTAGTGCAGCATGTCTTCTTTAAATGGCAGATGCTGACAGCCAAGTAGTTTACTAGTTCTGTCTCCAGTACACTATAGGGATTTCTAATGATGAGCTGGCATTTACAGTTCTCCCTCCACATTCGCAGGTTTCACTTTCGTGGTTTTGATTATTCGCTGTGCCTTGCCTCCCCCCATTCTCCCCCTCCCATTCCCTGGTGGGGAGGTACAGGAGAGTGAAAGGGAGAAAAGCTCCCCCTCATGATCTCTGCCAGCCACTGCAGATATGATTGCCCCAGTGGGGCATGGGTGGGAGAGTTAAGGATCCTTTCCTCTTGCTTGCCATCTGTCCGCCCACAGCTCCCCAAGTGATTACCCAAGCAGCGGTGGAGCGGGGAAGATGGTGAGCAGTAGGAAAAGATCCTTTCCTTCTGCTTGCCATGTTGTCACCCACAGCTCCCTGACCAATTGCCTGAGTGGTGGCAGGGAGGAACATGACGAGCGGAGAGGAAAGATGCCCGCCCACATGGAAACCATTACTAGTTCTGATTATTTTTTTTTCAGAATTTGACTGTATATCTACTACATATTCTTTTATTAAATTTATTTATATTTGTCCTTTCTGGATGCAGATTCTTCCAGGTAGCATCCTTATATAATCATAAAACCCCAGTAAAATAATATATAACATGTGACCAGGGCTAGCAGAGCCTCCACCCAGAAGTGTTCCTCTTGCTGATGGAAAAGTTTAGGATGCTGGAGGCAGACCTGTTTGCTTCCCTAGCCAACAACAAGGTCCCCAGGTTCCTGTCTAGGTGCCAGACAGAAGGAGTGGAAGGACTGGACTTCTTGACTGGAGATTGGCCAAAAGGTCTGCTGTATGCTTTCCCCCTGTTCCCACTCCTGTCCAGAGTAGTGAAGAAAGTGCAGAGGAAGCACTAATTATTCTGGTTGCCCTAGCATGGGCAAGGAGACCACTGTTCTTGGAAATAACTAATGTGGCCTTGGACAGCTTGCCATTATTGTTCAGAACAGACCTGATGTCCCAGGAAAAGGTCCACCATCTGGACCTGGACTGACTCCAGCTACATGTCTGTTAAAGGGCATATGCTCCAGAAACAGGGATATTCAGAGAAGATACTGGAAACTATCCTGTTTTCCAGAAGGCCTTCTGCTCAGAGAGTGTATGAATATAGAAAGCCCCTAATGCTCTGTTATCTTGCTCTTTTGATACTTTCAAATTAAGGACAAGTTCCATTAATTCAACAGAGTTTCCTCTCTTTCATTAGTTCCTCCTGCTTGCAGAGGTTCACTTGGAACCACTCATGTGCATGCGCTGCTTGCAAAATGAGCTGAGAGGGAGTAAAATGGCACTAAGCTGGCTGAGAGGCTTTATAAGCAGTGTGTGGTTGGTAACAAATGAACCTCTGTAAGACCTTCATGCTCCCTACAGTACAGTATTGGCTTCTGCTTTTCAACTAATTCTGTTTTCTGACAGTGCTCTGGTCCCTAACCTGTGAGGTGAGTGGGGGAAACCTGTATACCTTCCATGTCTTGAGAAGGTGGTGCAGGCTTAAGAAACATGACTGTCTCCAGATCTTGGTTCTCTTACTGCTGCAGTTTGTCCAAGAGGTTGTCCAAGAGGTGATTGACAGGGGTTTAGGCCTAACTCTCATCAAGAGGCAGATCGCTGCTATCACCTCAGTTCTGCCTCCGAACAAAGGAAACAGAATTTCCACTCATCTGCACATGTGCCTTTGCCTGTCAGCCCCTTCCACAGTGCACAGGTTCCCATCCTGGGACTTGCGTGCAGTGCTTAAGGCCTGACCATTTCTCCAACATTAGGGAATCTTTCGTCAAGTAGCTAACTTGGAAGTCATTTCTGCTGATTGCCATAACTTCAGCATGCAGGGTGTCCAAACTGTGAGCACTGTCAGCCAGGGATGAGCTGTACCAGATTACATTGGACACCATACGACTAAGCCTTGATCCATTGTTTCTTCCAAAGTTCAGTTCGCCATTCTTCTGGGAATAAGAGGTGATCATATCATCTTTCTGCTTGAAGCCATCCAAATCATTGGAAAAGATTGGGCACATTGTGGATCTTAGATGCACCATTAAAGTCTATTTGAAAAGAACTGCCAGCTTCAGGAGCTCCAATGCTTTGTTTGTGGCCTTCTTCCAATGCTAGAGAGGGAGGGTGGAAGGTCCTGGCCTCCATGCTCAACAGGTAGATTAGAGACTGTATGAAGCAGTGTTACAGGGTAATGGAGGTGACTCTACTAGGTCCAGTCCAGGCTCACTCAATCAGGAGTGCAGCCACTTCGGCTGTGTTTGCCACCAATGTGTGCCACTGCTGGAGATTTGTAGGGTAGCCACACAGAAATCCACCATCCGCCTTTGTATGCCATTATAGCCTGGGCATTTTCATCTCAGTCAAGGGTGCCTTTGGGAGGTACATGTTTCAACAGATGGTGAAACCTTGACTCCTACCTTTGCTCAAGTACCAGCAGGGCTGCCCAACAGGAGGAGGCTTTTGTAAATCCCAATGTAGGACACTCTTTCTTCCCTCACTGGAAAAAAAACACCATTTGTCTTGCCTGTGAGACAGTCATATTCAGTGGTGGGGGGATGAATGTGCTCCCCACCCTAATAGCTAGCTGATGCTCAAGCATAAGGGGATCTTACCATTTTCCCCTCATTTGGGGATCCATTTGTTTAATATCAACACAGGCATAATGTGATGGATAGAGAATTACCCAGAGCTACTTACCGCCTGAGGCACTCCTTGAGAGTTCCAGATTAAGCCATGAGTTTGTTGCTTCTCTTGCGTTAAGTTTGCACTCTTAACTTATCTTCCTGTTCTCTTTTTTTTCTGTTAAAAAAATTCCCAAAACACAAAAATTCCAAAAACACTTTGTCTCTGTTTTCCCCCCGCTACTCATGTCCTTTTCTGGAAGAGCAATAATCAATTTAGTAGGGTGATGGCTAAATGGTGACTGACCTAGATACTTTCTCAGAGCTTCCAAGCTGTAACATGACTAAGCATATGATGAGAGTTGCTGTCCTGGAGGGCTCCTTCAGAAGAACTTCCATCCCTGCCTGTTAGAGAGAAGGCAGAGACAGCCTAGTGTAGGACACTTATCCCCCTCCCTCACTGAAAGGAACATCTCAGATGTAAGACAAACGGTATTCTTTCAGGGTTTCATACCTGGCAGTGGATGTATGGCTGTGAGCTGAGGAAAGACGGGAGCAAAAGAGCATTAGACCAGTTGGCCTACAATGGCAGGGACTACATGAGCTTTGACAAGGAGACCCTCACCTGGACAGCAGCCGATGTGCCAGCCCAGCACATCAGGAGGAAGTGGGATGCTGATTCAGAAAACAAACAGTACAAAAAAGTCTACCTGGAGGAGATCTGCATTGAGTGGCTGAAGAGATACCTGGACTATGGGAAGGAGACACTGCTGAGAACAGGTGAAAGAGGTGTAGTGAAGGACATGGTCGGGTGGCAGAAGTGGAGGACTACAATTTCTTCATATCTCTTACTATATTACCTATCTTAAACTTTGTTGTTTTTTTTTAATGGTAGAAAGAGCTGACACTCCAGGCAAAAAAAGGACACGGACAGTCTGGGATTGTAGCGCTTTGTGGGAGGGAGGAATTTTTGAATACTTTTCCAGATTGTTGAAAGAAAAGTCCTACAAGTAGAAAACAAGCATAGTGAAGATGCAGATGGGAACTGGATTTTGCTCCATGTTTTTCTTACAGGATACTTGATCCTATTTAGTATTAGGAAATTTCCAAACATACAGCCTTCCTTCAGTTTCCAGCCTGATGTGGTACAGTCCACCCTCTCCACCTCCTTTTTCATGGGCAGATCCTGTGAGAAAATGAAACAGAAACACGTGTAAAAAGGAGGAAGGGAAGGGGAAGAAAAAAAGGAATGTGGCAGCACCTTTAAGACTAATTGGCTTTTCTGTTAACATGAGCTTTCTTGGATATAAATCTGCTTTTTCGGGTGGCATACAGAATAATATTAAAGTCTCAGGTTATAAAGCATATTTATACAGTTGTGGGAGTGCTGTAATATCTCTCTGAACTGCATCTGAAGAAGTGGGTTTATAGCCATGAAAAATTCATGCTAAAATAAGAAGCCAGTTAATCTTATAGGTGTTGCCCCATTCCTTATTTTTTCACTGTCCCTTCCTCCTGATTTTATGCTGAAAGAGACTAATACAGCTACTTGTTTGAAAACATCATCCAAGTGATCTCAGTGGTCAAGTTCTGCTTGGCAGGGACAGGTCAGACATAGATGGAGAGGGGGATCCTGACGCTGAGGATAAGAGCCCTTCCCTTGGTTGCCCAAACCCACCCATTCCCAATCACTTTATGGAATTACCGCTCTCTGAATATACATCAGCTGACTGGAAGAATGAATCTAGGAGTTGTAGTTCCAAAAAGGACTTTTTACTTTTGGACAGCTGGACCTGCTGTTTTGTTTGTCCCTCAACACTCCATGACGTAAGTTTTCTCACATTTACCCCCCATACTAACCCTGTTCTTCAGACAGTACTCTGGTGACTCTGGCTCACTTGCCACCCACCCCAGGACTTACTCTTCCATATGGAATAGAGAATAAATGCAGCAAAAGGGCCAGGGTGGTGCAGAAGTAGGGGCTTCCAAGTTTCTTTGCACAGGAAGGAGAGTACCCACCACTTCCCTTATGCACATAGTTGTCTTTAATGCTTTGCTTCCTTGGAGAGGCCAGGATTTTGTTTTCTGAAAATTCAGACTTTTTGGCTTGAATATTTCTGAGCATGTGCAGAGTGATGTTTCCTTCAGATGGGAACAGCTTTCCAAAAGTCATTATAAGAACATAGTGCCCCAGGCATATGTAGATGATCTTATAGTCCTAAACTGATCCAGTAGAAAATAACAAAATCAAGGAAAAGAGTGATGACAGGTCAGGAGAACAAAGGTTCTTTGATGGAAACATCCAACATCAGCCTTAAGTTATGCTCAGTTAGTGCTTCTGGTTTGTAGGAATTTGAACCTCTTCAGATGTGAACACCTATTGACATTTGTTCCTAGGATGCCCTGGTGAAGCCTCAAAACCAGGAGTTACTGAACTAGAGTTGAGATTTTTTAAAGCAGCTCAGGGTGCTGGAGAAATCCCTCTTTGCAGTTTTTTATTTTATGTTTTAGGGGGTCCTCTAGATGTGAATGCTCAGTCTGTGGGGCTGGAGACAAGAGTCACATGAGGTATTATGCTTTTCTAAAACGAGAGCATATATCCTGCCTGGCATTTGGAAAGGTCCTGTACTAATTATGATGTCATTTTTGCAGAGCCACCAGAAGTGAAGGTGACACGCAAGGCAGACTTTGACAATATGGAAACCTTGATCTGTCGGGTTGGTGGCTTCTACCCCAAGGAGATTGATATTGCCTGGACAAAGGACGGGGAGATCTTGATACAAGATACCTTCCGTGGACTTGTATCCCCCAATTCAGATGGGACTTACTACACCTGGCTGAGCATCAAGATTGACCCCAAGGACAGGGAACGCTACAAATGCCATGTGGAGCATGATGGACTTCTGAAACCTGTGGACTTGTGCTGGGAGGAGCCTGGTGAGTGGATTTGAGGCAAGGATTCTGGGAGAAGCAAAACGTGGAGCAATAACCAGAGTCATTATAAGTAGCATTACAGACTCTGTTATCAAACCCCAATTGTATAGTTTTCAGCACCAATATTACCCTCTCTGGCAAGTACCTTGTGGCTTGTTTTGTTATGTACTTATATGTTTGGTGTATTTGTAACACCAAGCACTTTGCAAATCATTAATTTGACAGTTCCCTGCCATTGGGCTTAAAATGTAAATAAGAAACAAATTATAAGGGAAAAGGAATGACAGCATGTGAGGGAATTAAATCCAGCAGGTGCTGGCTGCTATTTTATTATGGCTTCTCCCTGTGAACAGAGACTGCCACTTCCAATTCCTGTTCTGCAGACCATGACAGGAGCTGGGCTTGTTCCTTGAATGCAAACAAGTACACACACTTATGTGAGCATTTTTTAAACTCCATGGATTCCACAGCTCTTTGACCATCTGTTATCTGCTGCATAAAGTGCTTGGTTTCGGGTTTTCCTCCTAATTCTTTTGCTCTTTTCCAATTCACCTTCAGCTTCCAACCTGGGTCTCATCATCACGTGTGTCATTGTGGGTGCTGTCCTCCTGATTGCTGGGACTGCTGTGTGTATCAGTGAGTAAATTCTAGATGCATTTACTTGTGGGAAGGAGGCATTCTGTGAGGAGATTCATTTTCCTGTTGAGGAAATGCACACCCCTCCAAGCAGAAGGTTCAGTTGATCCAACAACTTTGAGTCATGCACTACACTGCCTACCTTCTCTCAGCCCACATCATGAGTGTGAGTCTTAGCCTGTTGTCCAGGGAAGCTTTCCTGTCTCTACTCATGTCTTCTAGAGTGTGTGAAGACCTCCATCCCTGTGGGTTGCTGAGAAGAAATGAGAGAAATATTGTGGGAGAAGGATGTGTGGTCTTCTTTAGACAATGAGATTGCTTTGACCTCTGAAGATCAGCATTAACTCTGATTCTGTCTCTGCAGGAAAACATCAAGATGGCTACAGAGCAGCCTCAAGTGAGTGATACCTCCCCCACTGCATGTGTACTCCAAAATGGGTCAGGCTGGAGTGGGAATGAGGATGCAGGTAGAGGCTCATGTACATGTCTGTCCAAGTGTCAAGTTGTCCTTTAACTTGCAGAGGAGCCTCTCAGACTGAACTTAGCTGTCCAGGACCCTCCCAGTGTAGGAAACGTAGCTCCATACATTTTTTTCATCCAGGCTGCACCTCCTGGATGGAGATCCCAAAGAAAGACATCTGGTCCCAGAATTCAAGTGCAGAGGGAATTGTTTTGAATAACAGAAGCACTGGGGAGAAGAGAGGGAGGCCTCTATCCTCAGAATCTTGAGTAGCCAGTCATCCCAGGGGATGCCCTTCCTTTGAAGTCCTCACCCCACCCTTGATTGCAAGTTTTTCATTGGTGCCAATCAGATCCAAAGATTTGTTGCCTAGATTTAAAGGAAGCAGCTGCCCTAGAAATTCCTGAAGGTGGCCATTTTGAAACTGTGCCATAGCCTTTCTGTGACATTTTCCCCAGCTCCATTTTCTCAGTTCTGAGCTGCTTCCTCTTTCTCTCTGTGTCTCAGGAAAGATTTTTTTTTGTCTCTTCTTTATATACTAGAACTCAAGGTCATGCTGTGAAACTTATGGGCTATAAAACTGGGGTATCTAAAAGAAATGAAGGACCTTAGATTAAAAGGAAGTATTTCTTAACACGTTGTGAAACTGATTTACAGCATTTATTGGAATAAAAGGGCTACCAACACACTTGAGTGGTTTTGAAGTGGGGTTAGACAGCTTGGTAGTGGATAAGTCTTACCACCAATCATTACTCATGATGGCTTAATTGGCACAATGACTTACTCGGAACTTTCATGTTTAGTGGCTGTGTTTGTATGTAGCTTCGATTTCCCTGCTGACTTGTGGCAACTCCATGAATTTCATAGGATTTTCTTACTCAGGGAAATCAGAGGTGGTTTTAGCAGTACCCTTCTCTGAAATACAGCCTACAGCACCTGGGATTCATTAGGAATCCCCTATCCAAGTGCTAAATAGGGCTGAGCTTGCTTAGCTGCCAAGATCAGACGGGATTTGGTGCCTTTAGGGTTTTTAGTGGCTGCATACCTCTAAACAGATTGGAGAGCAGGCAACATTGCATAGCTGTGGCTGAGACTGTACAGCTGATTTGGCCAAATCCTGAACTAAATTGGGTTAATCCAGATGGGAGAGATTGTCTGTGTTCATTCCAAAAGGTTTTGGCTAATCTAGAGATTTGGACATCAAAAGAGGTGGTCTTGGGGACTTAGTGAGTCTTTAGTGCCAAGGAAAATGCCAAGGTGCTGTGATATGGGGAAGAGAGAAGAAAGAAGCTGAGTTTTGCACATTGATTGAAAGCTCCCATTGACAACAAGCTGAGACACAAGTAAGCAGCACTCCCCAGTCACAATGGTTAGGTAGAGGAATTGTATGACGCCACTGAAGTTACACTGTCAGTTATCTCACACAGCTCTTCATTCATTCATTGAGTTGCTAGATTAAGGTGTTGGTAGCAGATCCTTGAAAGAGCCATCCACAGGAATGGCATTATATAACCAGCCAAACGAAAACATTAGAGCAACTGCCAGCAGAGGCACACTTAATTAAAAGTACAGTAGCCTTGAAAAGCATTGCTAGCATTCAACCAGTTTACATTGAAAGCAGCCACAGAGCAGGTCTGAAACATGCCTTAGCTCCTACGTGTTGAGGAGAGATACAACCCTCCAAGGTCTCTTGAGGTGCTAAAGCAGCCCCCTAACGTTCCACTGGTGCTCATCCCGGATGTAAAGGCTCTTAATCTTTTGGAAGAAGTGGGCCTGGGCAAATTGATCCCAGTAGGCATATTTGAGAAACAGCAAGGTGTAGTGGTTTGAACATTGGTCTAAAACGTTGGAAACCTCAGTCTCAGAGGAAGGAAAAGGCAAACACCCTCTGAACAAATCTTGCCAAGAAAACTCTGCAGTAGGTTCACCTTCGGTTAGCATAAGTTGGAACAACTTGAAGACACCCAGCAACAACAAAGCTATATTTATTAGCAGTCCTTCAAAGGGCAGTTTTTAAATTGAACATGCAAGAATCATAATATATATAATGAGAAGCATTGCAGGCAATTAACTGGATAAATAAATAAATAAATAAACTGGATAAATAAAATACACTTTCTGCCAAATGAAGAAAATTTGTTCAAGAGCACTTGTTTGTTGGAGCTGAGCCTGAGACCTGAGCCACGCTTGCAGGGCCTGGA
This sequence comes from Ctenosaura bakeri, assembly GCA_948474755.1. NCBI lineage: Eukaryota > Metazoa > Chordata > Lepidosauria > Squamata > Iguanidae > Ctenosaura > Ctenosaura bakeri. The sequence continues at coordinate 29,777 of CAOLHI010003119.1, forward strand.
GAGGCTATAGTTAGCTGGAAACCAGAGTCTTTCCCAGGGTCTGAGCAGATGGTCTTTCACCAGCTCATGGCTCCACACCCCATCATTGATTTGCTTTAGTTGTTGTTGTGATATTTATTTATATCCCACCTGGTTCACAGTTCAGAACTGAAGGTGGCTTACTACAGCTTAAAAAAATTAGTTAAAAATTCACTAAATGCAACAGTTAAAAAGTGATTATGCTCTTAGAAAATTAGAACCAGTTAAAAACACTGACCATTAAAAAAAACACAACAAAAATAACCTATAGAAAATTCAGGACATTGATTAGGTGGGATCAGTCTTCGAAGGCCTGTCAAAATACAAAAGTCTTCTCATGCCTGCAGAAAAATAGCAAAGAATGTGCCAGTCTAGACGCTCTGGGAAGGGAGCTCCAGAGCCTGGGGACAGTCACAAATAAGGGCCTCTCTCTTTTTCTCACCAGATGTACCTGTTGTGCTGGTGGTGGGACAGAGAGAAGACCCTCCCCAGCAGATCTCAAAACATGGTCAGGTTTGTGTGGGAGACTATTTTCCTTCAAATAACCTGGTGCTATTGAATGAGATGAGATCCAGTGCAGTGTAGTGGTTTGGGTGTCGGGTCAGGATTCTGGGAGACCAAGGTTTGAATCCTTGCTGGCCCATTGAAGTCCACCAGGGGACCTCAGGCAAGTTCCACTTTCTCAGCCTCAGAGGAGGGCAATGGCAAACCCTCTGAATAAATCTTGCCAAGAAGACTTCATGACAGGGCAACTGTCAGGTGGATTTGTAATTGGTTGACCAACCAAACCCAAAGGGTGATCACCAATGGCTGCTTTTCATCCTGGAGAGAAGTGACTAGCGGGGTGCCACAGGGTTCTGTCCTAGGCCCAGTGGTGTTCAACATCTTCATCAATGACTTGGATGAAGGAGTAGAGGGCATGCTCATCAAATTTGCAGATGACACCAAATTGGGAGAGATTGCTAATGGCCCAGACGACAGGATCAAAATTCAAAATGACCTTGACAGATTGGAGAGTTGGGCCGAGGCTAACAGAATGAATTTCAACGGAAAGAAATGTAAGGTCCTACACTTAGGCAGAAAAAAGGGAATGCACAAATATAGGGCGAGGGATGCATGGCTGGATAGCAGTACATGTGAAAGGGATCTAGGAGTCTTGGTAGATCACAAGCTGAACATGAGTCAGCAGTGGGATGCAGCAGCCTAGAAAGCCGATGTGATTCTTGGTTGCATCAATAGGAGTATGGTGTCTAGATTGAGGAAGGTAATGGTACCACTCTATTCTGCTTTGGTTAGACCTCATCTGGAATACTGTGTCCAGTTCTGGGCTTGTCATTTCAAGAAGGATATTTACAAGCTGGAGCATGTCCAGAGGAGGGTGACCAAACTGGCGAATGGTCTGGAAACCATGCATTATGAGGAGTGGCTTAGGGAGCTGGGTATGCTTAATCTGCAGAAAAGAAGGTTAAGAGGGGACATGGTAGTCATGTTTAAATATTTGAAAGGATGTCATATCAAGGAGGGAACAGGCTTGTTTTCCACTGCTCCAGAGACTAGAACAAGGAGCAATAGATTCAAACTACAGGAAAAGAGATTCCACCTGAACCTCAGGAAGAACTTACCAATGGCCAGAGCTGTTTGGCAATGGTATATGCTGCCTCGGAGTGTAGTGGAGTCTCCTTCTTTGGAGGTTTTTAAACAGGGGCTGGCTGGCCATCTGTTGGGAGTGCTTTGCTGTGAGTTCCTGCGTGGCAGAATGGGGTTGGACACGATGGCCCCTGGGGTCTCTTCCAACACTAGGATTCTATAGTTTTGCCTTAGAGTCACCATAAGTCAGAAATGACTTGAAGACACACAGCAACAAATAACATGGAATTATCCATGTAAGTTAATGTTAACATTAGGTTAGAACAAAATACTGTTAAAACAGTAGATAATACTGATATTAAAAACAATTAAGCAATTATATTAAAAATACTACCTTAAACAGTTTTTTTTGTGGTGGTGGGCAAAAGGATATCCAACATGTAGCCAAAAAGATGGAGAGGGAGGTATCAAATGTGATCAAAACAGGGAAGAACAACATGGTGGCTGTGGACCTCAACATCACAGAGGATATTGGTACTTTGCCAGCTGCAAGCAGAAGAAGCCTGGGGTGATGCTCCCTGTCTAGATGCACTTAGTCATCAGTGCGCCCGCAACCTTTGAGGAACCTTCTTAATTATGATGGTTGATTGGAGTTCCAGTTCCAATACTTACTTGGTTTGGTCTTTGCACAGAACCAATGGAAGAGGGCCAGTTAACCTCTGGCTTCCCTGAAAGACGACATCCCTCACAGCCAGTCCTTTTGTTTCCAGAGAGATTCCAAACTTAACCAACAATTTTCATGTGCTGTCTTTCACTCTTGCTCCCTTTCACTCACAGACCCAGACAAACAGGTAGAGGGGATGTTGTGCAGACCCAAGCAAGCCATGGCCTGGCAAAAAGTACATAATAGAAGAGCTGCTATGGAAGCCAGCTCTGTGTTTTCTGGTTGAATCTAGTTCTTGCAAAGCGTTCAGAGAGAGATGATTTTGAGCACTTGGTACGCTTGGCATTGGAACTTAGAGACACCAAATTTTTATATGTCTTTTTTTTTTATGGCTAAAGCAGTTCGGATTACCTGATCTCTCTCCCCCCCCCCCCCGTGTGTGTGTGTGTGTGAGGGGGAAAAACATTTAAGCAATAATTTCCTGCTCAAAGAACTGACTCAATTATCTTTTCTCTTTTCAGCAAGTGACCAAAGATCCAACCATTCTGAGAATGGTAAGTGCTGAGTGAATCAAAGTGTGGAAATTGCAAGAGAAAGAGAGGGGATTCCCTCCCAAGTCAAGGGTTCTGATCTGTAACCTTCCCCAGTCATTTGTCTCCCAATCTTGTGCAGAGTTCCAGTAGAGTGAAAGGGAAGCACTCCCTTGATTCTCTATTCTCTTTGAGGACAGTGGCCCAGTATTGGAGACTGGGAGGCCCAGCCCAGTTCCTATCTGGCACATCAGAGCCAAAGAGTGTCTAGACTCTGCAATTACAGTCACAGAAATCACTATGGGGTCACAAAGGCAGACTCCCAGAGAGGTTCTTGAACTTTCTTTGGTTCAGTCACCATGCAATGGGCACGTTCCTTCCTTTAGAATGCAGCTCGCATGTATTCTTAAAAGAGAGTCTGAGTTCTCTTTCTCTCTTGTTTCAGGGCCATCTAGCAACCCCAAAGCAGATCAGTGGTGGGTGGGTGGGGCCGGGGCAGCCTTAACATAGGGAATCCAAGGCCCAGTTCTTCTTTGGGAGCAAATCCCCTCCCTACTTCATGTAAGCCATCTCAAAAACTGAGTTCGAGAGAAGGATTCTGTGGAACAGGGTAGATGGGCATTTGTGATAAAGGAATACCTCAGTTAAAAAGGAGATGTGTTCCTGGGCACTAGTTCTTTAACAGAAAATTTGGTACCAGAGGTAGAAATAACAGGGAAAGGATAAGGAATGGGTTTCTGCATTACAAAAAAGAAAAGGAATTTGACATTTTTCAGCAAACATTTTATTCAAAATCAACAGTATGCACAGGTGAAATGAAACAACCAAGTCAGGTAAGTCTTGCAGAAGTAAAGAAAAACATTCTGAACCTTCTAGAGACCATTTGAAAGATTCTTCTAGATTATATATAGAGAAGATTTTACTCTTTCACTTGCCTCTAGATTTATTATGATTTCCATTTGGGTGGCCAAACATTTAGATCTATGCTTTTTGTAACATTCTAGAGAGACCTGATTAGGCAGACTAATCTGCTTTCCTTCTTTGTCTCCATTTTGATGTGGACACATGCTCACATATTAAATACTAAATCAGTTCAAATCAGTTCAAATACAAAACCAGTTCAGTCAGTTCAATTCCTTCAAGCTCTTCAAACCATTCAATTCATTTCAGTTCTTCAAATCTTATTTTTTGGTTCCTTGATAAGCCAGTTAGTATTAATTGAAAAATTAAAATTGAAATCTACCCTTTGCTCCAAGCTCAATGAAATTCCCCTATTAGTTAATCGTAATTAATTCTGATCCTTAATTTTTATGTAATAAATTTATATATAAATATTCAATGAAATATTAATTAACTTATAATTATAGTAACCAATACAATCTATGCGCTAAATAGTTTATTCTTAATTATTAATTAATTAAATGAGATGGAGGAGTTATATCGAGGAAACACCAGAGAAAGTAAAGAAAATAGAAAAAGTAGTTGGTTCTATTTCAGAAGAAGGAAAAAAGAAACAGCAAGGGAAATACATAACAAAAATCCAGTAATTGGGGTCAGCTTTATTTCAGGTAGTTTCTTCAAAAAGTATGAAGAAGGAGAATTAGAAAGTCCAATTCATACTATATATGGTGTAAAAATCCATCAGTCAGTCAATCAACCAATCGATCAATCAGTTTCCATTGAAGGATATTTAAAGTTAAGTATTCTAATTAATTCAATTTCTTTAAAATAAATTTCAACTCCAATTATATTAATTTGTGTTCCTGTGGACTAAGTTGAAACAATCCATTGGTAAAGAGAAATCTTTATATTTCCGAAGAAACTCTTCCAACTTTGTAGTTATTTGCTCAACAGTCAGCATCAATTTAAAGACATAAATTAATTGATGTACTTAATTCTGTTAAGTCTTTATTAAATGTCTATTTATTGTCTGTCGCTGGTCTTTATAAGTTTTTGCCCTAAGCCCAAAGTGAATTCCACAAAATTCCACAAAAAGTTTTATCCTCGCCATTCTTGTCACTCTGTCTGCCCAGTTGCCATCTTCTGTTTTCATCTTCAGGCTTCTTCCATTGTGGTGTTTTGCGACGTTTTGCAGCAGTTCCTTGCTTGGAACATTCCCAACATGGCTCTGATCAGAGAACAGCGAACAGTGAACCGGCATGAGGATTACAGCCTAAACAAGTTGTAGCTCTCCACAAGCTATAGGTATGCAGTTCTTTCTTAATTTTAATCAGTTGTTATTAATAGTTATTAATTGATTGTTGATTAATTATAAGAGGTCCTTGAAAATAGAGTCCATCTAGTTTATCTTCTTATAGTGAGAAGGAAAAAAAAAAGGAAATCAATAAAGAAGCAGAAGGTTAACTTAGGTAGTCCATTCCTGCAAATTGTCATCATTACTGTTGAATTCTTTAATGGTTCCAGTCCTAGATGGAATTTTTTACATAAGTAGCTTTATTGAAGTTTCAAATTTATTAAAAGTTGGTGGCGGCGCTTGTGCCGATCTGTTGGCGATAACGGCGTGGTCATGGTAGGCTCTTTGTTCCTCACGCTCTGATTTCCATTCACTCTTGCTGGGAGTTCCCAACCGGAGCTAGGAGATTGAAATTGGACCCCCTTCGAACGCCCTCTAAGCCCCCTTTACTGGGGGGGGGCACAATGACCGGGATAGATAATTCAAGCTGGTTGATCCATGCTGGGCGGCAACTTAGAGTGGGGCGATCACTCCAGGCTGTCATTCACGACTGCCGTGCGACCGGAAGTCCCCTTTTCCTGTTCTGATCTGTGAAGGACATCCCCCCTCCCTCCTCTGCTCACAAAGCTTTCCAGCAGACACTTGAGGTCCCTCTTCCACACCTCATCTTCAGTCAGATCACATTCTTCAGGTTTCACTATCTTGTCCTCATTCTAAGGCATTTCCCTGTTTTTCTCTCCCTAGCATAACTGGCAGATCTGCCATGAGAGAGAAGGAGAAGAGTGCACTGAATTCTGCTGTGCTCTTTGAAGATTTCTTCAGTGTTTTTCACTGGCCGTCACCTGTATAGATTTTGAGAAATTTTTCGAGTACAGAGAACTGCATCTGTGGTGATTTGCTTTTTTGGAGGAATAACACTCTTAAGACATATTTGCAGCTGGGCTTTTCATCTCTTTTCAAAAAGATAAGTTCAGGAGGGCATGGCTGACAATCCAACATAGCAGACAGATAGAGACTGAGCCAGTCAAAGCCTCACAATTTTCTAAAGCTGAAATGGAACATAATGCAGGAAAAAATTTAGAACAGAAGTTTCAGATACTTGGGACTATGAGAACTGTGGATCACTCCATAATGGGCTTTCAACCTTTGGCAAAAGAACTCAAATACCCAGTAGAAGGTGAGAATGGTACACTGGATTCCAACTGCTGATCTGTTTTTTTGGGAATTATTTAAAAAAAAAAATTGTTAAAAAAAACAAGAAAGAACTTCGTTAAGTACTTCCAGAAAGATTGGTCCTCAGTGCTGGAACCTGGAGATGCAAAAAAGCATTTTCTCCAAAAAAGCACTTTACATGATGACAGAATACTGCACTTAGAGTAAATGAAAGGTTTTTTTTTTTTAATAACAAGATCAAAGATCTTGAAAATAGGAGGAAGTGTCTTAATGTTTGGTTTTGGGGAGTTCCGAGAGAACCTACTGATCTAAAGAAACACATTTTGACATGTACCAGGACAGAAGACAGAGATGCTATTTTAAAGATATGATAGCTTTGCCTTAGGACTGCCATAAGCAAAAATGACTTGAAGGCCCACAGCAACAAACCCAACTGTGTCATGTTCATGCAGTCACTGAGAAATAAGACTAAACTCTGTGTGTGCATGCATGTGTGCGCGTGCGTGTGCGTGTGTGGCAGGAGTGCCAGCGTGGTGTAGTGGTTTGAGATTTGCACTAGGACATTGGGAGACCAGAGTTCAAATTCCCACTGAGTCACCAGTGGGTGACCTTAGGCAAGTCACAACCTTTCAGTCTCAAGGGAAAGCAAAAGCAAACCCCCTCTGAACAAATTTTGCCAAGAAAACCCCTTGATAGGCAGAGGCGTATCTAAGGTGGGGAAACTGGGGCATGTGCCCTGGGCACCAATGCCTGGAGGCACCCTCCTACCTGCCCCCCAACATCTGCCCATTGCCCCTTCCATGCTCACCACCCCCCTCCATTTGCTGCCCCCCCGTGCCTGCTCCCACCGCCCCCACCAGAGTCCTTCCTGGCCAGGTGTGGAGACGGCGGCGGCACAGCAGCACCTAGGGGTGCGAATTCCATACTTGCCTTAGGTGTTGCTGAGCTTAGATACGTCACTGATGATAGGGTCGCCATAAATCAGGTATATGGGAGGATGTCTCTGTCCCCTAAATTATGTGTCCATTAGGGTTCAGGGGTTTCATCCTGCTGATATGCCTATGTTGTTACTCCAGTTATGTTATGTCTGGTGAGAGCACTAGATATCATTTTGATATCAAACAATTTGGCCTTTACTTGACCTTTCTCTGCCACCCCACTCCACGTGTTTGCAGAGGTCCACCGGACAAGCATGTAAGGGCACAGCTGTTAATGGTTGTACATTCCAAAATCTTATTCAGGCTGGCAACTTAAGCCTCTCTGTTGCTTTAGGGAAAAGCCTCCCTGCAAACTGCCTCTGCTCAGCGCGTATCTACACAAAGCCGCACGGCTAAGAGCTGAGCCATTCCTTTATGTCGGGCCATCAGCGTACTGGCCAAACTATTGTCATCCAGCGTTAAGCTCATCAAGCAAACTTAACTTTTTCCAACTCCTTTGTCCCGCTCCAAAATCCCTTTGTTCTCACCAAGCATGGCATATCCTGTAGGCATGATCCACCCTATAAAAAGTCCCCACTTTCAGGACTTCCTTGGACTACTTTGGACTTCCATCCCTCCTTGCTGCCAGTTGTCTAAGGAAACTCCCCTCAGCAAACCATGCTGAGCTTTCTCTCCCGGAACCCCGCTTCTCTCCAAGACTACGAGACTGGGTGTCATATTACCCGCTCCCTTGAAACCCTCCATTTCTATTTCTAAGTTACTATTTGTCGTGTCTTTTGTGTTGCTTTTTCTTAATAAAAATCATTATTTGTTACTTTAACGCTTGTCTAACTGCTCTCTGACCTGACGCTGTATACATTGGGTAAAAGATCTCAGCTAAAGTTACCCTGCCTCTTGTTTAGTTGAGAGAGTGCTCTAGTTTAATTCCCCCAATTGTGTTTTCATTTGGTAATTTGGGTGCCCCTCCCGGGACCCCCAACATACAGGGTAACAATGTTAAATGTCATTGGGATTGTCAGGTCAAATAATGGACAGGCCTCCTATACCTTTAATTGTAAAAGAAGGTATTAAGTAATGCTTCCTGAAATTCCTTCTTTTGCACAACTGTTAAAGGTACAAGAGCCCCAGGTAACTCTTGCCTGTTGTCTCTGAGGCCACCAGTCCCTCTGGGGCAATGTGGAACAGATTAAAAACATTTAAAACTAGACTTCTTTATGACAAAATAGACAAAACAGCCAAGGCAACTACCCTTGCTTCAGTGAAACGACACAGTTTTAGCATCTTGCTGGAAACTCAGAAACAATGGAGCTAGTCTGACTTCTCTTGAGAGGGACTTCTAGAGTCGGGGTGCTGCAACTGAGGAGACCCTATCATGTGGACCTACCAGCCCGGCCTCATAAGGTGGTGGGAGATGCAAAGAAGCTCCATGGAACAGCTGAAATTTGGGGCAAGCTCATAGGGGAAGAATCGATCTTTCAAATATCCTTGCCTAACCTGATTAGAGCTAAAGTTAGATACCAATTCAACTGTCCTAGGGGATCCTGGGATCTATAATTTGGTGAAGTATCTTTTGAATTCTATCTTCTAGAGCTTTATGGTACACCTTGGAAGTACACCATTAGAGCAATCTAAGTAGCAGTGAATTGCAAGTCTGCCTCCAGACTACATATTCCAGATTCCATAGATTTGGAACCATGAGGCAGTTAACGTGGGATAAAAGCACTGCCAATTTTAATATAAACATAGTTTCAATCTCACAGAGTACTCTCTCCAGCAGCCCCTTGGTGGGAACGGCCTCTTGTGAGGTTGAGCATGGATTGATTTTACAAGAAACCTCCTATCCTTTTTGTTTTTTGGTCTCTGGAGGCACCAGCAAAAACAAAGCAAAGTGGTGTGAAGGAGCCCCAGTATACTTTTTGCAACTTTAGAGGTACTTCCAAGGAACACCAGGTGCTGTAGGGTGTGCAGCCCTCCACATTTGCGGGTTTCACTTTTGTGGATTTGATTATTCATGGATAATTTGCTGTCACCTCTGCTGCCTCCCTATGCCCTTTTTAATAGGGACTGTAAGCCTCATGAGACTGAGAAACTGCAAAGGAGGCTTGTAAGTCCTTCTTAAAACTGGTGTGGGGCAGCAGTGGGAGTGGCAGTGAGTCCCACCAAGTCCCCCCTTCTGCCTTGTGAAGGAACCCTGATGTCTCAAAGGAATCCACGGTGGGTAGAATATGGTGATCCTACTTTTTTTTGTGTTAAATATGGTTTGGGAGGGCCTAGAGTTATTCACGGTTTTTCCACTTTCACGGGGGTCCTGTGCCCCTAACCCTAGTGAATGTGGAGGGATGACTGTATTTTAGAGGCAGGAACTGGCAAAACCACCTCTGCATATTCCTTGCTTTAGAAAACCCTATGAGATTCATGGGGTCGTCACGTAAGTTGACAGGCAGCTTGTAGGAACACACATGTGCATGTACTAGGATTAACATAATGCTTACGTGTATCTGGTTTGGCTTTATTCCACAAAAGACTATGCTTTCGTGAATGTGTTATTATTTAAATAGATCTTGGAGAAGTGAATTTGGACTGCAGCTCCCAGAACCCCCCAGCCAGCATAGTGTGGAATATCTGGGGCAATTTCGTTTCTTCTGCCTTGATCAACTGGTTTGCAAGAGACATAATCAGGAGACACCATGGCCATTTCTGCACTAGCCTGTTATAGCGTGATGATTCCACTTTCAATCTCCTCTGGAATCCTGGGGTTTGCAGTTTGCCAGCCGACCCCTCCCGAAACTGCAAACCCCAGGATTCCAGAGGATGTTGAAAGTGGAATCATCGTGCTGTAACAGGCTAGTGCGGAAATGGCTCGTGACACAATTGTTATTATTGGCAAATGTACTTCCTTTTTGGCGGGTGCGGTTTAGACAGCTATAGTTGATGGACCTTCTTTTCTTCCCTCCCTGCTTGTCTTTACAGGGATTTCTCTGCACATTAAAAAATAGGATTGTCTTTCAACAGTAAAGCTTGAAGGTACCCCTCATCTCCTCCCTCCACAGGCAGTTCTAGAGTTTGGGAAAGCTCCTTTTTTGGAGTAGAGGGACTGTGCTGGCTTCGGCATTCTGTGAGTCGTATTTCAAAAAAGGAACTTCTTTAAACTTTGAGAACATGTAGCCACTAACATAATTAAGACCGATATGTTGATTCCAATCTTTGTTCACAACAAGAGGGCTTTCAGCCCCCTCCATCCTAGTCTAGGGGGAACTAGAGCCCCTACCCCGGCTTTTCCTTCTTCCCGGGTACATTCCCTGCAGAACATTGAGAAGATTAAAGCCATTTAAGGCTTTTCCCTCTTTTTTTGGTCTGGAGCGTGTGTGTCATTTACCAACCAGAGGCCCTTTCCGCACTAGCCTGTTATAGCGCTATGATTCCACTTTCAACATCCTATGGAATCCTGGGGTTTGCAGTTTAGGGAGGGGCCTAAACTGCCAAAAGCCCAGGATTCCATAGGATGTTGAAAGTGGAATCATCGCGCTATAACACTCGAGTGCGGAAATGGCCCTGGTGGTGGAAACCCTCCCGAAAGATTTAAAGAGATACTTCAGGGTGCTCTCGCATTTCTAACTCAACTGCCCCCCCCCCCGCCCCGGAGGGGATTCCCGGACAGGCTCCCCGCTCACAAACTTCCTTCTCTGCCTGGGGATTCCCCATCTCCCCAGCAGCAGATGACGAAACCCGACTCCTTCCTGTTTTCCTATTGGTGGGATATTTTCGCCCCCGACCAATCCTGGGCCGTGATTCCAGATTCCTCTCCGGCTGGAGCACCCTCGGCGCTGAGGTTGGAGAGAGGAGATGGCGGGTGTGTGGCGTAGCGGTTGAAGCTGAGGCTGAGGCGAGGGGAAGCGAGGCTTGGGGGCGAGATGGGGCCGCCTGGGGGTCCCCTCTTGCTCCTGAGGGTGGCGGCCTCCCTGCTGGGGAGCGGCCTCGGTGAGTAGAGCTGGGGGGCGCCCTTCAGAATTGGCTCGGGGGCCCCCCTTGAAGCTTGGAAACAGGCACGGCTGCCATTTTGTGGAATGCGGAGGCACCACGAAGGTACCCGACGCCTCCCCGCTAACCCCGCCCTTGGGAGACCGAGGAGAGCCTCGAGGTGCTTTCTTTTCCTCTTTGGCCGTTTCCGCAGTGGACTGTTATAGCGCTATTGTTCCACTTCCAACATCCTATGGAATCCTGGGCCATTTCCACACTACACTCTTATAGCGCGATTATTCCACTTTCAACATCCTGTGGAATCCTGGGGCTTGCAGTTCAGGGAGGCGGGCTAGAGAGCTCTTTGGCCACAGGAAACTACAGGTCCCAGAATTCCACAGGAGGTAGAAAATGGGATAGTTGCACTGTAACAGTGCTATTGTTATTATACATAAAAAGACGAATCCAAAGTATAAAACACCAGATAGGTGATATTTTATACCTCGAGTGTGATGTTTGTATTGATGGTCATTTTGTGTTTAATCTTTTTTTCCCCTTGTATATCTTTCGCACGAGACTGTTATAGCGTTATGATTCCACTTGCAACATCCTATGGAATCCTTGGGTTTGCAGTTTTGGGCTGGATGGCCCCTCCCGAAATGGCAAACCCCAGGATTCCAGAGGATGTTGAAAGTGGAATCATCGCTCTATAACAGGCTAGTGCAGAAATGGCCTGTGTTCAGTTTTTACTTCCAAAAAGGGAGCTTTTGACCTCTCACACCATATAAGGATTGAATTGCAGGGGTAGTTTAACCTTGTTCCTTGCTTAAATATTACAGTCCATTAAAGCAGAGCTTTCCAAAATTTTCATGTTGGTGACTTACCAACATGTGCATCATTTCGTGACACAGTAATTCATTTTTTTTACTATCAAACCAGAGGTTAAACTAACCTGTTATAAGAGATACAGACACATAATTGCAATAGCATTTATTTCTATACCGCTTATCAACTGTTATCTAAGCGGTTTACAATGTGTTTTAGCTAATTGCCCCCAACAAGCTGTGTACTCATTTTACTGATCTGCAGAAGGATGGAAGGCTGAGTCAACCTTGGAGCCCGACAGGGTCGAACTCCAAAACCTTGTGGTTGCAGTACTAGCATTTAACAATTTACGTACGTAAATTTGTAGTAACAAAATGTATGGGGACACAATATATCTCATGAAAATCTTTAATATATTTTTTAAAATATATGAGTTGTACATAATAACATACATTTCCAAGATTGTAGGCGACACGCCTACACACTTCAGGCAACACACTAATGTGTCATGGCACACGGTTTGGAAAGCCCTGCACTAGAGGCTGCATGTGGTTGACTGTCACATTTTAGGACTGTAGCTTTTGTGGGATAATCTCTCTTTGGGGGAAGATGGTGCTGGAAACACCATCTAGAATACAGTAAATAGGAGGATGCAGGGTATAATTCAGGTTTCCTTACTGTCACCTCCCCCCGCCCCCCGAAATCCATCAGATGTCAGGTAAAGGAAAGCTAATACTACTTTTTTCCTGCTTTTTAAAACAACACTGTCAGGTTTTGTTTTAGGGTATGTACATTGGGCTGGGCATGATGTTACACTGTAAATAATAAAATAAATCTTCACATTTGAAGATAAAAACTGAAATGGTGTTCTTCACAATAAAGACTATTTGGATAAAGCAACAATGCTGTTTGAATGAAACTTGTAGTTTTGCCAATTTTTATTCACATACAGAATCTCCCACTTGAGGCAGTCCCTCATTCTGCCACATGGCAGGAGCGCTTTGAAATGGCTAAGACGGTTGGAAATAGCTGGTCTGGTCTTCCTTACCTTGGCCGCATGCAACCCATTTTGGGATTCTTTCAGTTCCTAGTTGCCACAGATGTGAATATTTCTATGTTTTTGACCAAATGAAATAAAAGAAATTTTTCTAACAGGGCTTATTTTTTGAACGGAGGAAAGCTCTCCTATACACCCAGGTTTCAGGCTCCCTCTTGCCATCTTTTAATCTTTATTGAAAGGAAGCTGAACTAAAGTGTGTGACTGTGGCTTTCTTTGTTTGCTGTACACTTTCAGGTAGAGTGTTCAGTAAAAAGTCTGTGGCTTAAGACTCTTCCTACTCAAAGCATTAAACTCTTTTCAGTATGGTTCTGGGTACTTTTTAGCTAAGTATTGTGATTGCTTCTGAGAGCCACTGGTGTCAGCCCAGCCTTCTGGAATGAGTGCTTGTAGCTACTTGAACACATAATTCCCACAGTTCTGACAACTACAGTTCACCCTTTCCCCAAGATCTCACCCCAGATGTTGGCCCCAGATCAGTGTGTCACTCTAATACCAGAGGCTTTAGTTGCTCTGGTTCTGGACTGTTGGAGTGAAAAACAGGTGTCAAAAATAATGTCATGTTGTTAGTTGCCTGTGGTTTTTGGCTGCTGGAATGAAAAACATGTTAGGAAGAATGTCATACTGTCATGTATCTAGATGTGTCAGTGATATGGGTCTTAATAAGGCTGCAGACAGCTACTCTTTTGCTGAGAGTGGAATGAGGTGTTATAGCACTGTGCTTTCCCATTGTTTGATAGTGCTGTTGTTCTGCCACTGACATTTCTGACAAATTGTGGATTCTCTGGCTGAATTTTGGGTATTGTGGTGTCTGAACTGGGAACTCTGGCTTGTTTGGAAGATTTCTATGTTTGCATGCTCCCATCAGCCATTTTGTCCCTGTTCACTATCAGTTAAAGACTTTCAGCAGGTATAATGGATTTTCTGATTATATGAATTGTACTTCTTTCTGGTCTCTGTCAACTCCCAAGTAGGAGTTCCATGTCTGTGCAGAATGATATTTGATACCTTCTAGAGTATTTTTATTTATATATTTTATATACTTGATACCTTATAGAGTAGTTAGCAGGCCTGTCCATAGCTTTCTAGATGTACCCACAACGAGGCATGCCCCATATGCCCCCATCTTTCTCTTTAGAGAACCACAGCAGTTGCATTATCAGAAATGAGTTTTCTAAAAGTATTCCTTCATAAGCTACACCTTCAAGCAACCAAATATACATGGACTTCATCTGATGGCCAATATAGAAATCAAAGAGACTATATAATTGGAAGCAGAAGATGAAGAAGCTCCATTCTGTCTGTGAGAACAAGAGCAGGAGTGGATTATGGCACAGACCGTGAACTGCTAATATCAAAAATTAGAGTAAAGTTTAAAAAAGGAACACTAAACCTATTAATGAGATCATTTTCAGTAATATTTGGAAAGATACTATGTGAAGACCGGGTTGTTAGAATGATCAGGTCTGCAACAGTCTCAGCTAATTAGTAACAGTAGTTGCCTAAGCTATGATCATTTTTTTACTATAAAAATTGTTATAGCTTCTTTGTCCTTGTCAACAGTCATGCATCTGCTGTTGGGAGGTTCAGGAACTTTACAGATGAACTCCTAAACCGTCACTGTGGCAGGGTTGCCTCTGGGTGCTTTCAGCTAAAATCCTTGCTAAAATACATTCTAAAGACTGCTGTTTTGAGGAGTGAGTCCTCACCCTGAAACAGCAAGAAAACCACTCCCAAACAGCCCAAAAGACAACCTTATTTCTAATTTCCCCAATTAGCAACTGTGAGAGGATGATGAAGCCCTTTGGACTTCAGAGTGTGCTCACCTCTGTCCTACAAGGGCCTCCATTTTGTCTGTACTTGAGTCTGATTTGCTTGGAGATCCCTGATTATACATGTGATACATAGGTATGTTAGGCTTTTCTTAGAGTTTTTTTGTTTGTTTGTTTTTGGACTCAATGTGTTTGTGGATGGATTTTCTGTGGTTTTTAATTTTTTTCCCCTAATGCAGTTACTTTCATCTTTGGTAAATCTCGCCCCACTTAATCTGGTTTTTCTGTTTGTACATGTCAGTAGGAGAGCCTAGTTGTAAATCCAACACCTTTATTTTATTCTTGTTGAAATCTTCAGCCTTTTAGTGCTTGGGCTTCTGGAGAATGTAGGATGCAGTAATTTTTTCCTGGTTGTCAGTCAGCCTCAAAGATGTCCTGTAAGATCTGGGTTCTTTCCAGGCTCAGAATGTACAAAGTAAAGTAGTGGTAGTGATGCTAACTTGCAGGACATTTATCTGCTTAATAAGCCTAAATTAGACTGGTAAGCCACTGGCAACTTTTTGACATTCACTCTCCATATGTTGTGGCTGGCTGGAGAAATTGGGCTCAATTGCTGAGTATGGAAGATCAAAACATGGCCTTTCCTTCCTGGCATTGTGTAGGAAATCTATTATTATTATTATTATTATTATTATTATTATTATTATTATTATTATTATCATCATCATCATCATCATCATCATCATCATCATCCTGCCTCTCCCCATGGATCGAGGCGGTACTACAACAATACATTAAATACATTAATATAGCCCTGTGGCATTCACTAAGTAGGGGGATAATGGTTGTTTCTTTTATTTCTCTTGTGGAATATTATTGCCTCTAAGTTGGACAATCTGAGCAAATAAGCTTTTGTACATTCTGAGAAAAATGTTTTAGGTTGTTCTGTGGTACCTGGACTGCTTTGCAGTTCAACTGGCCCAGGATAATGCAAACATAGTCAAGCTTGAAGTGACTCAATTGTTCTTTCACTTCCTATGAAAATATGTCTTCTGATTCTGAGGTCTAATGTGAAATACACATTATTCTCATAGCCCAAACATGGATCTGAAAGCGAGGGAATGTCCCACAAAAGCCACACTGGAACATTTTTAAATACCACATCCTTAGATGTTTTGGATGTGCCCAGCCATTAACTTCCTCTTGTCTAACTCCTTGTTTTACACTAGACTTATCATTTAAACTATTTCTCTGTCCAATTTTGGGTGTACAGACTGATCATTTCTTTGCATGTACACATTCCTGCTTTATTTACAGTTACTTATATGCATTTTTCATTGTTCTGTACTGTAACTGAAAGTCATCTGATAAAAGACACCAATTACTTATTATGTTGTTGCCTGACTTGTTGTCACATTGTCATGGGTGTAGCATAAGGGTACTGATGGTACTTAACAAAAACCCTGTCATAAGGCAAAAGAATAGCTGATGCTGAGGCAAAGCGGCAGTATCTTTATTCTTCAGATTACAGAATCTAATTTTCTTCCTTATTTGTTTAGAACAGCTGGCATTGGGCTTCCTGGAAAGTGAGACAATGAAGATAATATTGTTGTATTTGCTGCGTTTTTGTTTTGCTGATAACTTTGCCCTGTCCTCCTTTCTTTGAGGTTCTAAAAGCTCAAGTGGTGGCTGTGCTGAAAATTAGGACCCTGAAGGGAGATGTCTTTTGGGAGGACAAAATTATCATTGGAGGAGCAATGTCCTCATTTTCCCCTCACTACACCCATGTGCAGGGGTACCTTTTAGTCTGTAAGCCCCTTAAAATAGGGATGGGTAACAGTTGACAGCTTGGTGCAGCATTAAACCACAGGAGACCTTGAGGAGGCTGTACCTTCCACCACAAGAAGAAATTTAAAAATGCCCCCCAATTCCCCCACACTTTCTAGAAGGGTTTTTTTTTTTTTTTTGCAAAGATGGCATATAAAGTATGCTGTCTTTAACTCAATTATCTATGCCAGTGCCTCCATGAAATGCTGGAGAATATTAGCTCAAAGAAGAGGCCTGCAGTCGAGGGGTAACTTTATGAGATCTTTTACACCTATGTATACCAGTACTAGTGCAGGGAAGAACCAGTTGGAAAATCAAAAGTAAGCTTATTTGTTTTACTGGGGGAATTAACAATCACACACACAAGATCCAAGCAGTGCCTCAATCACATAAGGCTAACTGGAGGAAAAGTTTGGATAATGAGAGTTTATGTGTTGTGGCTTAGACTAGGAGTCCAAGGGTAGTACCGTTGGGAATATTTACATGGGACATGAGTGGGCTCTTTGGTATTCTTTTAGTACTTTTTTAGGCTATTTGTTGTATGCAGTTACAGATATACAAACGTCTACATTCTGTTTAGTGAGAATCAAAGACATGTCAATTTTGGGGTGCTAAGCTTTAACTAGTTACTATGTTAACTATGTTACATTGCATGTGAGGCACCATACAGTCATTACATCACATAATATGACCATTAGGATGTTATACTTTCATAGGGACTTTCCTCAGACTTTTTTCCTCTTTCTCTCTCTAACAGGCTTTTCTGTAATGATCAGATAGGAGAACATTATCAGCTTAAACACTAGAATTTAGCTATCTATCCATTGTCACCATTATCTTCATCAATTTCTTTATAGCTTCCGTAGTGTTTGTAGTTTCCGTAGTTAAGATATTATACATATGTTTAATAAAAGTTTTACATGTACAGAATTCTGTCCCTTAAACCGTATCCAAAACCATTTATTGTTTTAAGAATTTCAACTGTTGAGGAACTAGACACCTCTCATTCAAGGATCAATTTCCTTGACATTGTTAAATGTTAACAGCATTTGTTGCATCATAAACATATTAACAGTCATCCATTACAAGCATAATGGGCATACACGTCTATCCTAGTATAGCCTTGCTGGTACCAGCATTTGGGGGCAGTTTATCAGCCTGTTAAGCTATTAGGAACAGCATGCCTGCCTGGGACAGTGATCTTTCTCACTGGAGACATGCCGCTAAGGTGGTCTACTTTGATCCTGTTATCTTAGTTGCTTTCATTCTCCACTTAGCCTTGTCCAATTTATCATTTATCCAATCAAAGCAGCACTTCACATTGCTTATACTTATCCAGTCAAAACAAATATCTTTATCAGTGATTCTAACCCCAGTATAATAGGAGTCTTCTGGCTTCACGTCATCTTGATTACATTACTCTGTGCACTGGCTAAGGGGTTTGTTCTATCTACTGGACATCTGCTAAAGGTCATTATAGGTTGCCTTTACTCATGTCTCACAGGGTGAGGCTAGAAGCACTGGCGTTCTCACCTTTTATCTTCTTATATTGTCCACATTCTAATAAGCATTTTTCTCAGCCTTCCACTGAACCCAGAGTCTCACAGGTCTAACTTCCTGTATTATATCTTTTATTCTAGGTTTGCCTCAGTTGCAGGGCCTCTTAACTTTCTCCCTGGGTTTATTCTAAGCTCCCCCCACCCCGCTGCACAAGAAGCCAGAGGGCTGATACCACGAAAATGCTTTTTCCCCAGTCCACTTGGCACCCCATCTTGTTTTACCTGATTGTGCAGTGCACTGTAGAAACTGACAGTAGGACACTAAGGATATATTGGCCCTGTCTCTAAGGTATGAGGGCACAGTGGAGCAAACAAGACTTGAGAAAATGTAGATAATAATGAAAGTCATTTCAAAATTTGGTGATGAAAAGCTGTGCTTTCTTGGTTCCAGTGAAGCTTGTATAGCTGTATTTCAAAACAGAAATGCTGGATGTTATTGACAATATATGGAGCAACACAGGTGGGTTCAAAGCTGTTAAACATACTCATGCATGTATCTTCCTTGGTAGATGGAACCATAATATGCTGCTAATATAAAGCTGTGAAGACTGGGAAGGAACAATAGTCATTTTAATTATTTAGTTCTTTTATAGTCTATTTGCTTTTTAAAAATCTTGTTCTTAAATGTCGCCCATATTGTCCTTTTTTTTTCTTTTATTGCTGCACAAAATGTGGCCAGCTGGACATTAGAATAATGCCTGCTTGCTCCCCTTTCTGTCTCTTTTCCAGGTAATTCCTCACATTCACTGCGTTATCTCTGCACCTCCATGTTAGAGCCTGGCAAACAGGTGCCCCAGTTTTTCTCTGTGGGGTATGTGGATGACCAACAGTTTGTTTATTATGATGCCAGCACAAGGAGACGCCTTCCTAAAGTTCCCTGGATAACAAAGGTAGACAAGGACGATGCTCACTACTGGGAGTGGAACAGCCAGAAAGCACGGAACATGGAGTACATTTTCCAAGAGACCCTGATGGAAGTGCTCAGGTACTACAATCAGAGCAGAGGTAAGTGAAAAGTGACAGCATGTAGGGGAGCTCATACATGTGTCAGTTAATAAGCAAGGCAGGAGGTTGCCCACACCAGAGAAACCTAGTCCTATAGAGAGATCTATCTACCTTAGGCTTAAGGTAACAAACCCCCTTACCCCATGTACTCTCCTACGTAATGTGCTCCCCCTTCCAGTGTGCACCTGCAATTGTTTTCTTGTTTATTCAACACCTGCTTGGGATCTTTCCCATGGAAGATATATGAACCTGGAGCAGAAATTGCCATAAAGATGGCAGAGATACTGCCATTGAGGAAAATGGGAAAGGAAGCAATAATGTCCTTGATTTTTCCCAGAATTGGGGATGGTTAGATCAGAACTATTCCATGCCCCTTCTTTTCATCTTTTAAGAAACAAGAATCTCTAACGTTTTATTTACATTTTAAAAATATATTAATGGGTAATCCAACTGTGAAACTACTGCAGAGCTGTCTAGCCCAGTATCTCTTCTTTAAATGTCCGATATTTAGAGGACAAAAACGGGATTTGCAGATTTGCAAAGAGGGAAAGAATTTGCTTGCCTGAGCCAGAAGAACATCTTTTCCCCTTTTCAAGGGCCGTTTCTTGGCTGCTGACAGGAGATGTGGCAGATCAGGCAACTCTGTAGCATCCTTATAGCTATAGTCCAGACTGTGCTTAGAAAATGACAAAAGTGATTCCTAGAGATGATTTCATCTGGACCTGCAGTAAGGGTTATGGGGATGGTAGGAGAGATTTCAAACTGAAAAGACTTCCTTGGAGGAAGATTCCAGAATCTGGTCTCTGAAGAAACTGAGGCATCTCTTCCCATTCTTCTTTGTTTGATTGCTGTAGCTATATTCCAAAGAGAGCAAGGTGTGATGGAGTTCAGGCGGCATAGCTATCCTGCCAGAGCAGCCCAGCAACAGGTGTGAGGGAGGTGCTGGTGGCCTTAGAGGAAAATATATAAAAAAGCACACACTGATTTGCTTTGGCAGTCCTTCAATGAGTCCTTCAGCCAGAGAGAACTCTGGAATAAAGTTCCTGAATCAGTCATGGGGGTTGTCTGAGTGAGAGGGTTTATTTCTCAAGGAAAGCCTAGAGAGAGGGGTAAAGGAGAAATCAAACCATTTTTGAATCTGGTCAGAAAGTGTGACCTAGATATGAGGGCTGAGCCTTTGATGACACTGTAGCCAAAGGGCTGTTTGTGTTACTGGTACCTACAAGAGGATTTCAAGATCTGAGGAAGTTGTTTAGGAGAACTTTGAAGAACTGTATTTGCTTTGATCTGTGTATGAACTCCCATTCTTTGTTCTGTCTGTTATTTTAATAAAGATTATAGTACAGTTTTACAAATTTTGATTCAACTGAATAATATATAGAAAGCCTACTACCATAAAACTCCAAAGAGGTTCTAATTAACCATTGGAACACCCCACTCTTTAGTCAGAAGTGTTTAAAGGGGAAGGCAGAGCTGTGTGTGTGAAGTGACAGGGTGCTTTATCAGATGGCAGGGGAAGTTGCCTTACCCATCAGAGAGAGAAGCAGGCCTGGTCACACAGGGGAAGTGTCCTGGCTCAGCTGTAGCTCACTCACAGATCATTTCCACCCTACACTGTTAAAGTGCTATTATTCCACTTCAACATCCTATGGAATTCTGGGGTTTGTAGTTTACCGAGGCTAAAGAGCTCTCTGGCTGACAATGTTAACTGCCCCTCCCTAAACTGCAAAGCCCAGGATTCCATAGGACATTGAAAGTGGAATAATAGCACTATAATAGTATAGTGCAGAAATGGCCACAGATCCTGTCAGAGAGGCGGCAGTTAGCTCTGAGTTTTTGAGATAACTGCAACCAAGGCAAGGGCTGTAAATCAACAAATCTTGAGGAACCTCCTTGCCCATGAGAGTCCATTTACAGAAGCGTGATCAAGCAATTCCAGGTTCTGAGATAAGGCAGGGTGTGTCAGCTGATGCGAGGGTCCAAGAGTGAAGCAACTCATGAGCAAAACCACATATGCATGAGCTGCAAAACAGATAATTATTTCCAGCGACAGATACAGACACAGCTGGCTCTTAAATGGCTGTAGCCAGCTGCCAATAATTAAGAGCATTCCTCCCACTTTTTGGCAGGGAGCCTCATTGATTGGCTCTGCTCTGCTCTCCTGTCCACTTCACAGGCTTGAAGGCTAATGCTGCTTCCTCAGCTGATTCCTCTGATAGACCAGCTGTCAGTGGGCCATGGCTCTGTGCCTTCTGAGCCTACCATTCAACAGGGAGAGCTTCAGGACTTTCCTCAGCCTCAGATTCCGAGTCTGAATCACCCTGGCTGATGATAGGAAGAGATTTGAAAACCAAATTGATAGCTCAGTCCTTGAACCGTTCACTCAAATATAAGTCCAGCAGAATTCAGTGGGATATACTCCAAAATAAGAACTCCAGGGGCTTCTGGCTTTGTTGAGTAGTGTGAAAGAATCAAGTCCACCTTCAAATAGGAATTCTGGCCTGCAAGATTATTTCTCTGGAATCCAACATAACTAAGTAGCCAGTATTGCAAGAGGCTTTTTTTTTTTTGTAATGCCAATGAGCTGAGCGGATCTTAAGCTTTTGGAAGGCTTGGGAAGGCTGATACACTGAGGTTGACTGGAAGCTTCTGGAAACTAAAGGAAGCCATTTTAGGAGGGTGTTGCCTGAATCAGAGCATGGAGGGGGAGCATTTTGAAATACTTGCTCTCTTTTTGGCTCTGACCTTTTCATCTTAGGCAACCTGGTGCCTCTTTCAGGAATGCTGCTCCTTGGGGAGCAGGCAGGGAACATAGACAACCCTTTTCCTTTTGGGAGCCCTGATGAGGGCAATTACACCCCACCCCACCCAGTTTTCCCTTCGTCAGCCTGGTCCTAAAGGAGCCTTGGGAAAGATAAAAGAGAGGCAAAAAAATCAACCCAGTACCTTAGCATATCGACACACATACACATCACCCCTCTCTATACAAAATGTTGTGTTTTTCTTCCTGGAGAGAAAGCGTGGAGTTGGTGGAAACTGGAGTCCTCTTCCCTAGTACCTAAAAGTAGCAACTGATGGAAATTGGTAGGATCCCACTTCTGCAGGGAAGGATGGTGAGGGAGCAGCCCTTTTGAAATGTGGGACGATGCTCCATGGGATGGACAGGAGCACCCCAAAGACTGTGAGGTGAAACTGTGTTGAAGGGAGAAGAATCAGATGGTGAGAGAGAGAGAGAAAGAGAAGGGGGACCCTATAGGAAGAAGTGTGGGGGCACTGTTGTCTCAGAATTTGAATGCTAACACTGGATTAATGTTGAGCCACAGATTAAAAAAAAATCTGCCTGGACCCCTCTGATTGCACTTAATGGGGGGGCGGTCTTGGAGGAGTAGCTGGTTCCCCTCTACAATCTTCTGCTTTATCCCTCGTCTCCCCACATTGTGTGGGTCTCTTTTAGGGTTTCACACCTTGCAGCACATGGTTGGCTGTGAGCTGGGGAAAGACGGGAGCAAACAGGGATATTGGAATTATGCCTTTGATGGGAAGGTCTACATCACCTTTGACAAGGAGACCCTCACCTGGACGGCAGCTGATGGGCCAGCCCAGATCACCAAGAGGAAGTGGGACGCTAATTCAGCAGACAACCAGTACCGGAAGGCCTACCTGGAGGAGATCTGCATTGAATGGCTGCAGAAATACCTGGACTATGGGAAGGAGGTGCTTCTGAGGACAGGTGAAGGGGATGTAGTAAAGGATGTGGTGGTGATGGGGAATAAGAGGGCTACAATTTCTTCATATCCTTCTTATCCAACAAACTTTTGTTTTTAATTGTAGAAAGGACACTCCAGGCACAAAAAGGACAGTGGGAGTCTGGCACTGTATGTCTTTGGACTATGGTGGAGGGATGGAGGCGTTTTAGAATATTATTCCAGATTTTGGAGGGAAACAGCCCTAGAAGTAGAAAACTAGCATGATGAAGATGCAGGCAGGGACTGGATTTTGCTCCATGTTTTTCTTACAGAACATTTGATCCTGTTCAGTATTCGGAAGTCTCCAAACATAAAGTCTCCCTTCAGCTTCCAACCTGATGTGGCACAGTCCGCCCTTTCCACGTCCCTCTTTCTCTCCTTCATGGGCAGATCCTGGTGGAAAATGAACCAGAAACACACCATCTAAATGTCAAAAGGAGGAACGGAGGGGGAGATGAAAAAGGGGATGTGGCAGCACCTTTACAACAAATTGCCTTTTATTTTAGCCTATGCTTTTGTGGATGTAAATACACTTCTTCAGATGCAGTGCAGAGTGATATTAAAGTCTGAGGTTATAAAGCATATGTATATACTGGTAGTTGTGGGAGCCCTTTAATATCACTCTGTGCTCTATTTGAACAAGTGGGTTTCTATCCACAAAAGCACGTAGTCTTAAAGGTGCCTTTAAGGTTCCGTTTTTGTTCCCCTTCTTCACTATTAACATTTATGCTGCAAGAGTCTAACAAAGCTACTTCTTTGAAAACATCATTCAAGTGATCCCAGTGGTCAGGTTTTTGCTTGGCAGGGACAGTTCAGACATAGGTGGAAGGAGGGATTCTGAAGCTGAAGATAAGAGCCCTTCCCCATGTAGCCCAAACCTACCCATCGCCAATCACAGCTTGGAAGAGTTACTTTTTGGAACAACAGCTCTCAATGCACAGCCCCCTCACTGCATTCACAGTAGCTGTCCAGTAGATTGGAGGGTTGAACTGTAGGGGTTGTGGTCCAAAAAAGTACTTTTTAGTTTTGGGCAGCTGGACCTGATCTTTTGTTTCTCCTTTAACATGCCATGACTGGCGTCTGCTTGCATCCACCCCATACTAACCCTGTTATTTAGACAGTACTCAGGTGACTAGTTCACTTGCCATCCACCCAAGGACTTGCTCTCCTGTACAAAATAGAGAATAAATGCAGCAGAAGGACCAGAGTGGTGCAGAAATGGGGCCTTCAAAGTTTCTTTGCAGGAAACAGAGTACCCATACTTCCCTTATACACACAGTTGTCTGCAATGCTTTGCATCCTTAGAGATGCCTAGGATTCTATTTTCTGAAAGCTCAGGCTTTTTAGATTAAATATGTTTGAGCATGTACAGAGTGATATTCTCAGACAGAAACAGCTTTTCAAAAGTCATAATAAGAATATGATGCCCCTGGTCATGTGCAGACATCCCTATTGTCCAAAATCAATTGAGTGGAAAATAAAGCTACAGACCCCATAGTTTTTCTTTTGTGCTGCATCTGGTTGAAATTCAAGCTGTTCCTGCAGGTATTCCTTTTGTTGTCTCTATTCCAGCTAGATCTTTAAAGGATATAAAATCTGTGTATTAAAAGAAAGGAGTGATGACCTGTCAGGAGAGCACAGATATTGTGATGAGAGTATCAGATACCAGTCTTGAGTTATGCTGAGTATTGCTCCTGGTTTACGACTTTGAACCTCTTCGGAGATGAACACTTGATGACATTTGCCCCTAAAATGCCCTGGTGAAACCTCAGAATGATGAGTTCTTCTTCGCCATCTCTGTGCCTCACACATATGGGTTTTAGCACCTGCACTGGGACCCGATTCAGAAAGTTGAGCAGCCTGGCAGATAGCCCCACCCTCTTGTGTACCACACATGTCCCATCCTGCCATGCTGCTGCTCTTCAGTTTCCTCTTCATCTGCTGACAAGATTTATTTTATTGTTCAAGGTGAGTACTTCTCTCACTCCATCCTACACACACACACACAATATTCCCCCTTCTCTCTCCCTTACTGGGAAAAAAACCCTCTTTTCTCTGTTTCGATTCTCCTTTTCTCCCCAACCCCTTGTGCTTGCTTCTGTGGCTACCACCTCTCTCTTTAAAATTTACTCTTTGTGCACCCTGAAGGTTACCCTCTCAAACATTTCCAGTGCCTCTGTTGTTTGGGAGAGACCCACACTGTGTCAAAGTGATCCATTTGCTGTGGCTTCACACTGCAAAATCTGAAGACCAGGACAAAACACCCGAAGAACTACAGCTAGGAGCAGTCTCTCTACATGGCAGCCCAGCCTCCAATGCGCTGCTTTGATTGGCATCAGCCTCCCTAACCAAGACCCCAAAAACCGGGTCCTTCTCCCTGTGTTCGAACCCCAGCCCACCTCTCTGCTGGAACAGTCTCTCCTCTACCTGGACATCAGGCACAGTGTGACTTACTACTCCCAGAGGACAGCCCTCTTCTGACTTACCAACAGACTGCCTGTTATGGGAGACCCAGGAAGGGAAAACAAGCATTCTACCACCAGTTTTCCAAATGGGTCACCCAGACCATCCAACTGGCCTGCAATCTGGCAAAACAACTTGTGCCAGACTCCTTCAGGCTACATTCTATCAGGGCCGTTGCATCTTCAGTTGCATGACATCCCTCTGCCAGATCTCTATAAGATGGCAACCTGGTTGTGGCCGTCCACTTTCAGACAACATTGTAGGCTGGATTGCAAAGCAAGAGTAAATCCTGGCTTCAGGTGTGCTGTCCTCTTGTCTGTCCTCCAGTGACCTGCCCAGTGATAAGCTCTTCAGTCAGCCATGTGTGTGAGGCATAGAGACCACAAAGAAGAAAAAGAGGGTGCTTACCTGTAATTTTGGTTTTTTGCAGTGATGTATTTAAATCTTTTACTCCAAGTCTCAAGTCTCTACCTTCAAGTCTCAAGTCCTTGAAGATACTTTCAAGTCAAGTCTCGAGTCTGGAAGCCAACTTCATACCCCAACCAAAATTTCAGAATTAATGGATAGAGTGAAATAAATTCAGTTTTAACAATTTAAGCAGAGTCGGCTCTCCACATTTGCAATTTTGCCATCTGCAGCTTTGGAAGTGGGGAATAGGATCCTTCTTACTCCCCATTACTGAAGATTCAAAAGCTTGAGAAGGAAGGATCCTTCTTCCTCAAGCCCATTGCGTAACACATTTGCCATTCCCCTCTGAGAAATGCACTCTGCACTTTGGGGGCAAGTCTTGTCTTTTGCTCTTAGGGAACATTTTAGAGGGCTCCTATATGCAGCAGGGACAGGCTGCTGAGCAGACCTCAAGCCTGCCTCAAGCCCATTGCCTAACGTGTTTGCTGTTCCCCTCTGAGAAACATGCCCACACTTTGGGCTTGAGAGAGATTGTCATGTGACTAATAGGCAAAAAGAGATGGAGGTGTTTTTCAAAGTTGTAAGGTTTCTGGATAAATGCGCTTTGTTAACTGAACCAAGAGCATCAAGTCAGTCATTAAAAATATACAAATCTCGAGTCGAGTTGAGTCAATGCATCATTTATGGCCGAGTCAAATCACTGACACGACTTAACTCTGAGTTGAGTCTTGAGTCTATTGACTCGAGTCTACATCACTGGTTTTTCAGTGATTATCTATGCCGTCATAAATCCCACCCTCCATCCTCTCTTTCATGTCCCTGGATACTGGTCAATGGACTTCAAAACTGAGGAACAGCAGCATGATTGGCTGGGAACTGCATGGTACACAAGGCAGGCTCGGCTCTAGAACTCTCCAAGCTGGGTCTCTGCACAGGCACTAAAACACATATGTGTGAGGGCACAGATGACCACTCAACCGCAATTACGGTTAAGCAACCTATTCTCACTGTACTATAGTTGAGATTTTTCAGAGCATCTCAAGGTGCTGGAGAATCCCGTTCTTTGCAAAGTGTTTTCTTCCCCCTGTAAATTCTTAGGGAGTCCTCTAGCTGTGAGTGCTGAAGCTGTGAGGTGCAGCACAAGAGTCACATAGGATGTCTTGCTTTTCTAAAACTAGAGCATATACCCTGCCTGTCACTCAGAAAGTTGCTGTGCTAATTGTGATGTCATTTTTGCAGAGCCACCAAAAGTGAAGGTGATGCGCAAGGTAAACAATGAGAGTATGGAAACGCTGACCTGTCGAGTTGATGGCTTCTATCCCAAGAAGATTGATACTGCCTGGACAAAGGATGGGGAGGTCTGGATGCAAGATACCTTCCATGGACTTGTGTTCCCCAACTCAGATGGGACTTACTATACCTGGCTGAGCATCAAGATTGACCCCAGGGACAGGAAACGCTACAAATGCCATGTGGACCATGATGGACTTCTGAAGCCTCTGGACTTGGCCTGGGAGGAGCCTGGTGAGTGATCTGAGGGGAGGATTCTGGGGAGAGGCACTATGAGAGGTAACATCAGTAGCATTGTAGACTCTATCATTAAGGCCCAAGTGTATAGTGTTCAACACTAGTGTTACCCTTCCTAGCAAGTATCTTGTGCCTCATAGGTCATACATTCAGATTCTATGCCCTACACGGGTGGTTCTTAGCCTGGAGTCTAGGGACCCCTAGGGGTCCATGACGCTCTCGCAGGGATCCATGAAAAGCTCAGAAGCTGCTCAGCTTGTCTCCTCCCCACAATGGAGTGGTGATACAACCAGAAGGAAGCAGGCAGAACTTTCCTGAGTGGTGCTTATTTCTCCCTTTTGTCCCAGTTTGAAGACCCTTGACGGACAATTTTATTTACATGATACATTAAATCTTGAATTAAGTCTTTGGGATCATGGCAACAAAATATATTTAATGAGGACTCCCTGGTAAGGAAAGGTTAAGAACCACTACCCTACATAAAAGCTGGCTGACATCTTTCTGCCTCTAATCCTGAGTGACTGCGGTGATATGTTTGTATTTTTGATGTAAATTTGCCAGCAAAACACAATAAGTAAAGCTTGTTATTTCATTATGTATATATTTGTTTAGAGTATTGTACACCAAACTACTTACAAATCATTAATTTGACAGTTCCCTGTCATCAAGCTTAAAATCTAAATAAGACACAAGGAAAAAGAATGGCAGTGCTGTGGGAAGGGATTACTATATATGCCCGTATACAAGTCAACCTCTTGTATAAGTGGAGGGCAAGTTTGAATGCCAGAATTATAGATTTTGGTGTGACCTGTGGATAAATCAAAGGGACACATTCAGTTAACAAATCATTTAGACTGTACAGTAGTGATACTGGTATGGGGCAATATTGATTTAGTGGTGAAAAGCGAAAGGTTTGTTTATGGAGAACCTAAGAGAAGCACTAAGAGAACTAACCTTAGAGAAGCATTCTCTGTTCTCTCCAGCAGCCTTTTGCAATACCTGGGTGGACAGGTGGCAGAGATGGTGGTTCTTTGGTACTTCCCCGCTGCAGCAAAGTGACCTCTGTTGCTGCCATTTTTCCGCCCAAAAACCACCAGAGACAGTACTGGAGATTGGTGTTTTTTTAAGCCTCTCTCAGGACCGATTACAGTGATGGCTTAGTCCATCTGGGATGAACCTTGCATAAAAGAAACACTGAGCCCCTCTGCAGTTGCCACCCTGGCAAAGAAGTGCCAAAGAGCCAACACCACAGTGGGGAGAATGGAGGAGACTGGGGCTTTTTTTCAGGTTCTCCTGGGACAGATAAAGGTGGGAGTTTAGTGTGCCCAGAGAGAGCATAAAAGAAGCACTGACACCTCCCCCTTTCCACCGCAATGGGGAAATGCCAAAAAGCTTTTTTTTGAGCAGGGATTGCAAAAGGTCAGAAGCACTGCCACAGTGAAGAGAAGTACCGCATTGACTTGTGTATAAATCAGCCCAGGTTTGGGGGGTTGTTTTTTTGGCGTACATACATAGATACATACATACATACTTATTTATTTATTTATTTATTTTAACTTATACATGAGTATATATGGTAAGGTCAGCAAATGCTGGCTGCTCTTCTCTCTCTAGAGGCCAGAGCAGCGGCAGTTAGAAGATGGAGGGCTGGCCTTTCACAGCAGCCACTGGGGCCCAGGCATGATGGACCGTTGCCTGACTGCTCTTCTATTTATGGCCCCTCCCTGGAAAGAGAGACTGACATGTCCAATTCTGGTTCTGCAAACCTTGACAGATGATCGTGGAGGGCTAGGCTGTTCCTTGAATGCACACAAACACACACATTTGTTTTAGCCATTCTTAAACCCCGTGGACTTCCCAGTTTTTTGCTCCATAAATGGATTGGCTTGGGGGCTTCCTTTTAATTCTTTTGTGCTTTTTCATTTCACCTTCAGTGTCCAATGTGGGGCCCATCATCTTTGGTGTCTTTGTGGTTTTTGGTGTTGTCGTCCTGGCAGCTCAGCTTGTTCTGATTGCTGTGCATAAGAGTGAGTACATTCTCATTACATTTAGTTGTGGGAAGGAGGCATTTTGTGGTTGCTGGGATGGTAATTTTCCTGTTGAGGATCTCTCCCTTGAGGGGGAGGTTCTGCTTAGACAACAACTTGGAGGCATGGGCTACGTTGTTTCCCTTCGTGAGCGTGAGTCTCATCTTGCCTGAGGAAGCTTTCTTGTCTCTACTAATGTCTTTTCCTGGAGAGCCTGGAAGACCTCCGTCCCTGTGGTTGGCAGGGAAGAAATGGGAGAAACATCTTGGAGGAGGATGTGTGGTCTTCTTTAGGGAATGAGATTGTTTTGATCTCTGAGAGTTAGCTCTAACTCCCCGATTCTGTCTCTGCAGAAAAACATCAAAATGGCCACAAAGCAGCTTCAAGTAAGTAATGTGTCCCTTTTTGCATTTTTTACTCCAGTGTGGGTCAGGCTGGAGCAGAAATGAGGATCCAGGTGAATTAGTTGTGACATGGATGCCTATCTCTCCAGTTGTCAGACTGTCCTTGAAGTTGCAGAGGAATCGCTGCCCTTTAACTTAGCTGTCCAGCACCTTCCACAGACAACTCATAATGTAGAAAATGTAGGTCCATACATTTTTTTCCAGTCCGTCTACACCTTCCTAATGGAGATCCCAAAGAGAGCCATCTGGCCCCAGAAGTCAAGTGCAGAGGGGGCCAGGCTGAGAGATGGAAGTATCATTTTATTTGTTTGATAAATAGGTTTATATGGCACCTTTCAGCATATATCATTTGAGGGCAACACAGAAGCAATGGGGAGATGAGAGGGAGGCCCCATTCTCAGGCTCCTGAAGTGGGGAGCAGGTCATCTCAAGGGAATGCCCTTCTTTTGAAGTCCCCACATCACTCTTGATTGCAGGTTCCATTCAAATCTGAGGATTTGTTGCCTAGATACAAAGGAAGCAGCTGCACCAGAAATTCTGGAAGAATAGCCTTTCTTTGAAATTTTTCCTGGCCTCATCTTCTCAGTTCTGGGCTGCTGCCTCCTCTCTGTGTCTCAGGGGAGATAATTTTTTGTCTCTTCCTTACAATACTAGAATTCAGGGTCATGCCATGAAATCTATGGGCTATAGAATGGGATATCTAAAAGAAATGTAAAACCTTAGATTAAAAGGAAGTATTTCTTAACATGTATTTATAGCATTTATTGGAACAAAATGGCCAGCAGCACCCTTGAATGATTTTGAAGTGGAATAGACAGCTTGGTAACAAATAAGTCTTACCACTGATCATTATTCATAATGGCTTATTTGGCACAATGGCTTAATTGGAACTTCCATGTTTGATGGCTGTGTGTGTGTGTGTGTTTGTGTATGTATGTGTGTATGTTCCTTCAAGTCACCTGTTGGCTTATGGTGATCCCATGAATTTTATAGGATTTTCTTAAGCAAGGCATACTCAAAGATGTTTTATGCCAGTTCCTTGCTCTGAATTATAGCCTGCACCACGGGGTATCTGTTGAAGCACTAACCAGGACTCAGCCTGCTTAGCTGTCAAGATCAGACAGGATCTGGTTTGCTGGATTAAGGTGTTGTTAGCAGATCCTTTGAAGATCCTTTGAAGAGCCATCCACAGCAATAGCATTAGATCACCAAACAAATAAAAACACATCAGCAACTGCCAGCAGAGCACGCTTAATTAGAAGTACAGTAGTCTTGAGAAGCCTTGGTAGAATTCAAGTGGTTTACATTGAAAACAGCTACAGGTCAGGTCTGAAAAATGTCTGAGCTCCTACGTGTTCTGAAAATATGTGTATGTAAAGGAGGGATGGTCAAAGTATGGCTCACTGGCCACATATGGCTCTTGAGGACCATTTTATACAGCCCAAGAGTTAAAAAAACCTATTTTTTTTTACTCCAGAATGCTTCCACATACACTCTAGAAAATACATTGCTAGTTTGTCCATTTCAGCTGAATCAATCAATTTCAGCAAACAAGGGTTGTTGATTGGAATTATGATACTTTTCCATTTCTGTGGATACATTCATCTTGCTGCTCTGATCATATATTATAGTAATCTTCCATATCTCTTCTTCATTTGTTTATCCAACAATCCCAATAAATATAGTTCAGGTTTCAATTGCATATTAACCTTCAGTATCTTCTGTACCAGGCTATGTATTGGTCTCCAAAATTCTTTAACTTTCTCACAACACCACATGTGCTAAAATGTTCCAACTTGTTTCTTGTATTTCCAACATACATTAGAAATGTCTTGATCTATTTTGGACAATTTTTGTGGAGTCAAATACCAATGGTACCTCATTTAATAAAAATTGTCCTTAAGATCATAACGTAAAATAAATTTAACTGAAAGATCAGTTTTAAATCTTTCAAATATTTGTCTGTAAGAATACCACTGAAAATTGTAACCCTGCATCAGTAATTCCTCATTTATTTAATTCTGTTTTGTTTTTAATCAAATTCCAAAAGATCATGGTTAGTTACCCACTTTTCCTTTGCTCTTGTTTCTTTCCTATAAAAAGTTTATTTCATTGAGACCCAAAAGAGATCTTAGGGCATAATCTTGCTTCATATTTGTTCCATATTCTTAACAAGACACATCTTACAAAAGGATTATTAAAATCTGCATTCACTTTAAATAAGTGTGCTATTCAAATATCACTTCATGCCCCTCTAAATCCAGTGATCTCTTATTAGTCAACACATTCCAATCTTTCAACCAAACCAAACAACACATGGAAAAATACATTCTTCTTTGTGGTCTCCCGACTCAAACAAATGGATCATGGCCTTGTTACCTACTGTCTTTCTGGTATAATCTTTGGTCTTTGGATTACAGCTTCTGATTCTGGCTTTGCATTTTGGCAAATCTGCAGTTTAGATGATCTTTCCTTCTTGCCTCACAAAGTAGGTATGGTAGCGGTATTGTGGGTTTTGTGAGTTGCCTGGACTCCATCATTATATGTGCCCCCAACAGCCTTTTTCAAGAGCTGCTCTTCTTCTGGAGGCAAAATACCAGACAAGGACAATCATTCTAAGTGCCTCCTTTGTCTTGGAGAAGAACACAATGTCTCTACAACGTTGGATCTTGTCCCCATTGCCAGGTCTTTACTCTGCAGATCAGGTGAAATTGTGCTGCCAAACTGAAAGTGCTTCTCTGGTGAAAAGCCTTAAGTGCCTTGGACATGGCTGTGGAGAGTAAAGTCTTACATGGGGCTTCTGTGAGAGTATCCCAGTCTTGGCATTCAGTGCCATGAGCTCAGTCTATACCACTGATGTCAATTTCCTTGTCTCGGTCCACTACAACGTGCTCTGCTGAAACCTCCTCAGCAACTCCTCAGCATCATGAATTGTCCCACTTTGAAGCTGGCTTCAGTCAGACCTACTACCTTGCCTGTACCAAGGGCATTACTTGAGGTCATGGCCAAAAGAGATTCTGGCCATCAGTGGGAGAGGAGTTGAGTTCCAGTAACATCCGGAAGGTCTCTGGCAGTCCATACTGCTTAAAGTGCTCATGAGAAGCCCCAGCAGAAGAAGTTGAAAGATGTTCAGTCTCAACACCTCTCTCAAGGGTCCTCCGGGCAGATGGCGTTAACCAGTTCTAGAAACCCAGGTCTCTACACTGATAGTGGTTGATCTGCACCCATCTTCTGCTCACAGGGACCTGACACTGAGTGCAATGTCTCTGTCCCTGGTATGTTCACTGAGACCTGTGCCTTAACCTGGTCCGCAAATGGTACACGTGGCCTTCGATAGTGAGATAGTGGATTCATTGCTGCCTGCATAGGAATGTACCTTCCCAGTGGATTGAAGACTCAACTGACACCGTCTGCTTTGGTACTGTCTCATTTGGTACAGACTTCCAAGGTACCTCTGTGGAGTAGGCCTCACCAGCTGCTACACTGCACAGGGAGCACTGGGCTTCATCTTCCTCTTCAATGTCCAAGTCAGGGGCATGTCCTCAGTACTGTCAAAGCCCTGGGTGCTTCAACTTTCAAATTATAGCTACAGAAACCACTATAGGGGCCACAAAGCCAGACTGTATAAACACTGCTCATTGCAACTGCTGTGTAATGAGCACAGATGTCCATTTTTGGGTGGGATTCAGAGGCAAATCTCTGTTCCTTTGTACACCATCCAAAACCTCCTTTCCAGGCAGCTGTCAAGCCTTGAGGGGCCACTACTGCTGCTGTTTGCTCTGAGATAGAAAGAGAGGAGTTGGTAGAGGAAGAAGCAGCTCGTCTGAGCTGCAAGGGAAAGGGAAAGGACCATGTGCTCCATCTGAAAGAGTAGTCTCTTCCCCTAGCCCAGAGCAACCGCTTCATCCTTCTCTGAAGCATTGGGCCAGAAAGCATCCATTTCAGCAGTCTTGCTGAGCCCAACATCTACTAGGTAGCAGGAGGACATGGGAGTGCATGGAGCATTACACTTTGCATACTTGATATGGAATCCCTGCCATTGTTTGTATTCAATACACACATCTTAATTATAGCCACCCTCATCTCAGTGGAGGCATTCAAACATGTGCACGTGAGTGTGTGAAGATAGATGGGAATGTCTAAGCTGTTGCCTACAACTGCTTTTTGGTAATGGGTTCTTCTACAATAGTTTAATAAAAATTAAGTAATTATTAATATTAATTAACAAATATTAAAATGAAAAATAAAATGTTAATTTACTAAATGTATTAATAAATTTAAAAAATCCATTCTGCTTTTGTTCAACTAAAAGCTTTTTAATTGACACATGTGACTAATCAAGTAAACACTATCAATATAAAACACTGAGAGTAATTCCTCCATTTCTGGATTGCAGGTCTTGCCGCCACCTCCCAGTCCCCAGTAACGGACAACAATTGGTCGGGAAATAACCTTCCACCATGGTGTGGTTCTGAGCATCCCTGGTATTTGGACTTTATGCCTGAGTGACCATCTTCTCATTTGTAGCTTTAGTTGTTTTAACTTCTGCAAAGTCAAAAAATGCTTTTTTTCCAGCTTTTTGAGGAAAAACAAACAAGCAGGGAGCTAATGTTTTTTTTCTTAGCTTTCTGACTTAGCTTACTTTCTGTATTAGAAAGAAGCATCATAAAAGCAGCAGAAACAAGATCTTCCAATAGTTACATGAATGTTATGAAACTGTAGCTGAAATCCTACACTGTTCATCCCTAGGAGAACGGGCCAGTTAGGCTAGCTGGCTGCATACAGGTAGTAATTATGACAATGTATTTATATCATGGCTTATAAGAAATGTATATCATACACTTAATTACAAAATATGAACAAGCAGGCTTTGGCAACATGTGGCTTTGAAGTGTAGAGAGCCATGCATGTGTCTGGTGGCAACTGTATATAATGGACTCATCAGAAGAGACAACGCTAACTTCTTTCTCCTGTGGCCTTCCTTGGAATACCCAACAGCCATCTTCCCTGTTGACCTTCCCTATCTTGTATATGATGTCCTCCATATGAGCTGACCACCCACAAATGCCATCTCCATAGGTAGAGCTTTCTCTGTGGATTCTGGGCCTGGGACCAAACTGGGCTTGCAGTCCTCTTGGGGCAGAGACCTGATCTTGTACTTTGCTGTGTGATGCTGCCTTCAAAGAACAATTCCAGGAGGGATGAGTCGGGGTCCCAGGGGAGGATCTAGTCCCTCTTGATTCAGATTATCAGTTCAGCCTCCTCCCTTTTTGTGGGGAGAGTGAAGAACCTTGGTGGCGTAGGCATTGGACTGTGTTGGATCTGGGAGACAGGGTCGTCTTCCATAAAAACCAATTGGGTTACTTTGGTCAACTCACCTTTTCTCAGCTTTGGAGAAAGGCAAGGAGAAAGAAGAAGAAAACCCCATGACAGGGTTGCTCTAAGTTGGACCTGAAGACTCCCAGCAAGAACCACCTAAATAGCTATATTTGGTATATCTGGTGGGGGGAGCGCAAAGTATATCACTTGGGTCTCACATGGCCCCCCATTTTGGTGGCCCACCCAGGTCTCCTAGGGGTCAAAAATGTCCCCCAAAGACCCCCATGGCCCCCAGGGTATTGAAGGCATTTCCATCACATTTAGAGGCTCCCTGGGCCTCGAGCACTCAAAACAATTGCAAAATCTTTCATTCTTTCCTCCTCCCCCCACCCCAAAAAACAAAAAAACAAAAACTTCTTTAAGGGTATGGGAAGCATTTCCACCACATTTTGAGGCAGGATGCTGGATGAGTTTAGACCCTAGAGAAGGCTTTTTTGAAACAAGAAATAAAAAGGAAATGATTTCTACTCACTTCCTGTTGTTAAGTCATCTCCTGGGCCTAAAATGTCTGAGAAGGGTCCAAAAATGTGGTGAAAAAGCTCCCCAAACAGCAGTGAGCTTCTATCTATCCCTCCATCCGTCCATCTTTAATTTGACTTTCTCTCATTGCCTTTCCATCTGGAAAGAGACGATCAGTTCAGCTGTCAAGGCAGGGGGGAATATGGTGCTCATGCTAAAATGTCATTGTTCTAATGGGGCTGCTAAATTCACCCCCCCATCCCTTTTTCCTTAGACTGCAATAGACTCCCAGCAGGGCTACTTCTGTCAGTGGGAACAGTTTCATGTTCAAAAGGTTCACTTCACCCACTGGTGCCTCCTGCCTTTTCGGCCTGACTCAGGGAAGCTCCAAGGGGAACACCACCTTTGTGTCAAAGGGTCTCAAAGTGTTTCCTCAGAGCCAAATAGCTTATTTATGGTTGTATGTGCTTTTTTTGTTTTGTTTTTGTTACCAGTGACTTTAGATAACACAGACCGAGATGGTACTTGAAAAATACTCTATTTTTTTATTACAATAATGTTACAAATAAAGTATTTTATTAAGGTTCATGTTCTTAGTGTTGCTATATTAACCAGCTCAGATTTCTGACAGTCAATCCCAGTAACTCCCAGCCTGAGACACTGGTTTGCTGTAGCTTTTCCTCGGCTGCTTACACACAGCCCGGCCAAGATCTCATTGAAGGTTCTTTTCAAACAGAATCTCTTGCCCTATATATAATTTCTGCCATCCATAAGCCTCTCCCACGCAGACCACTGGCTTCAGTTTCACTCTTAAGGCACGACTCCTGGTGTCCAGCAACCCACCATCAAGTTGGACTTGCATTCAAAGCAACTTTGTCACAGATTATGGAGAATTAATTGGGACAGTTTGAGCGGGTGAAAGCAGATGAAAGATTCTGAGGTATAAGGAGGCCTGAGAGCAAATGCCTTCCACTTTTAAGAGCTGCACGACACCCAAAGATTATTATTTGTGCTTAACTCTCTTTTAAAAGTATCTACCAAAAATTAACCAAAACAGCCTTTTAGAAGGATGGATACATTTTACTGAGCTGAATCAAATGTCAATCAATTCAATGAAACTACTATAATAAAACTGAGAGACAAACCAATTAAAAATAGTTCATCTGAAATGTCCACGTGCAACTAGGCCTTTATATGATAGGCCCTTTCCACATGTGGGGGGGGGAACGAGCAAAAATGCCCGAAAACGGAGCTTACCAGAAGCCGGGCGAGTCTATCGCCACGCGGAGGAGCGTGAGTTCGCTGCTCCACACTCCAACGGCGTCCCAAATGGCGGCTTCCGGTTGGTGGAGGCTCTCCACCAACCGGAGAAGCTCACCAGCCAGAAGCCTGCCCCCGCTAGGTCCGCAGGCACGCACTTGCGCGTGCCTGAAAATCCACATCGGAGCCGGGCAACGGAGCAGCACGGAGCTGCGTGCTCCGTGCTTTTTAAAAACCTCGAAAAAGAGGTTTTTAAAAACACGCAGCGCGGCTAGTTCCGGCCACTCCTGAGTGGATTCTGGTGTGGAACTACAAAAAGTAGTCCATGCCAGTCCACTCTAGGGTGTAGAAGAACTCCGTGAGAGGTCACTCTGCACCATTACAGAAGCCCGGTGTGCAAATGGCGATAGTTTCCATCTTGCCTTTAAAAAAGTAAACTGCCTTCTTTCCCTTTGATTAGTTGCTTCCTGTTCACTTGGGCAGGGCTTGGCTAAAGGAGATTTTAATTATGCCATTTCCTATGCTTGCCCACTTGCAGCAGAACAGTTGCTCATTAATTTAACTTCAATCTTGAACCAGTGGATATCTTTTTTTTTTAATGTGTGTAATATAACAGTATATTAATTGTGTCATGGAACCACCACTGAGTAACTTCAAAAAAGAAAGATTCCAGAAATTAAAGGATAGTCACCCTCAATTTATTTTAGAAAATAACATTTTTTTTCCTGACTTCCACAAGCCTGGAAAATCAAGAGCAGGAGGCCAAGCAGCCTCTGACAGTATTATACTTAACAAGACATAATTCAGGGATGGGCAAAGTGCGGCCCGCAGGCTTATTTGGGTGTCAAAAGGCCCCTGCACCTTCACCTAAAATATTTTGCAAAAGAAAATGAAATTTTTTGTGTCCAAAATGGCCAACTTTATTTCCCAAATGCACATGGTCTTTCCCATTCTCTGTGTTTTTGCTTATCGCCAATCTGTTTTAGGTCTAGAAGGGCCTATTTTCAAAACAAGAAATGATTTTCAGACATTTCTGGGTTTGGAAAAAAAGGCCTCTTCTGGGCCTAAGTGTCCCCTGCCCCCCTTCCCAAGGAAATTGCTCCTTTACAGCATCTAGAAAGCACAAGGAGTATTTTCACATTTTAGAAAAGCTTTGGAGGTTTCAAGCTACCATGGGACTATGGCCTTCTAAGGTCTGGGGTGTGTGTACATAAGTATGCATACATGTTTGAATGTATGCAGCTCCCAGACCCCTGAAATTCATCCAGCCCTGATTTAACCAATTCAAGAAAACAGAAGTATTGAAAAGTTGGGACAAGGAATTTACACAAGGAAAGATACAGGCATCACTCATTTATGTAGGTCTAAAATCTACTAAAAGCAATGGAACTTATGCCTAGGTGTAGGACTGCACTGGAGAGGCAAAGGCACTCAAGCTTGAAATGGGGCATCAGGGCCTTCCAAAATATGAGGTCTGTCTGCAGCAGACTTTTAAAGATACAGTGTACAGGGATTATATCTAAACAACTCAAGTCCATTTTTGAAAATCAGTATTTTGGTTGCTCCATAGGACTTTTATGTCCTCTTGATGTTAAAGGTTAAAACATAAATCCCAAATAAACCCATCCAAGTCCTCTATACAATGTCTTTTGATTCTTGTGCAGTCCACTTTCTCCCTTTGGGAGAGTCTGTTCAGTATACGGTATCTTATCAAACACATCCTTGGCGCCCAAAAAAACCTGAATTATTTGACCCCAAAGTATCCAACTCCCCCACACTGTCTTTTGAAGGAATATCATATGGAAGATGGAAAAAGCCTGTTTTCTGCTGCTCAAGAGACCAGGGCCCTTTTTGCACCTTACCTTCGTCGTAGCAGTGGGGAGCGGTGCTTGCGCGAGCAGCTGCTCACGACAGCCCTTCTGCCTCCCACATCGGCTTCCTGGTAGCGTGACTGTTGCACTAGCGCCCCACCCCTTCCTTCCTCAGCGCAGTCTGGGAGCTGTAGGCTGCGCTAGGGGAAGGAAGTGCGACTGGCCCAGCTCGCCGAAGCACTGCACGCAGGTAAATGCGCAAGGGCGTCGCAAGCATTGTGCGAGCGTGCAGTATTTTCGGCTTATAGCCGAAAATAAAATAATGCGCGTGCACCCCGCTTTAGCCTCGTGAGCGTCACGTGAGTGGGAGTGCGTCGTATGGAGTGACGCTCCCATTCATGCGATGCTCAAGGGGCACTCGCGCAAAAAAAAAAAATGCATGCGAAAAGGGCCTAGGACATGGAACAATGGCTTCAAACATCAGAAGAAAAGATTCCATATAAATATTAGGAAGAACTTTCTGATGGTAAGAGCAATTCAACCATGGAATACGCTGCCTGGGAGTGTGGTGGAGTCTCCTTCTTTGGATGTTTTTAAACAAAGGCTGGATGGCCATTTCTCAGGAATGCTTTGATTGCGTATTCCTGCATGGCAGGGGGTTGGACTCGATGGCCCTTGTGGTCGCTTCCAACTCTATGATTCCACTCCAAAGCACTCTGTGGAGCTCCTCTGGACCAGGCTGTAGTAGGGGCCCCTCTGGCCCATAAGTTTGGAGTGAGTCCCCTCCTCGACAACCTTCCCACCTTCCAACACCACAATTTTGTGCGCGTTTTCCACCGTCTGCATCCGATGAGCAATCACCAGCACTGTCCAGCCATGGCAGCTTAGCACCGACTGCTGGATCTATGGGGACGAAATGTCTTGGTAAGCATTGCAAGACTTCCCATGTTTCTTTCCCACACAAAGATCCTCCTCCACCACCTACGGAAATATAACTAGGTTGCCTAGTGTTTAGACACAGCTTGCAATGTCTTCAAAGCCGTTCACAGATTTAGTACTCTTTGTGACAACTTCATAAGGCCATATTTGTGGGATGTTGTGTATAATCCACAACAAATGGCAATGTGGTTTTTGTGGTTTTCAACCATTCCAGTGTCCTTCAACCACCCTTTTTCTATCTCAGGTAAACTAGAAGCCTCTGGGGTCCTTTCACACTACACAATTATAGCACTGTGATTCCACTTTAAGCAGGCGATGGAATCCAGGGATTAGGAGTTTAGGCAGGGTTCCCCCCCCATAATTCTCAGCAAGAGAGATACAGTATCTTACCCAGCTACATATCCTGGGATTCCACAGAATATTACCACAGTAAAGTGGAATTGTAGTGCTACAATTGTGCAGTGTGAAAGGGCCCTAGGGTGGACAATTCACCTTTTGAAAATGGTTGCAGGGCCCTTTAGCACTGCTTAGCATTAAATAACTCATTTCTTAGAAGCAGAAGTGGAGTTCCAGAGACTTCTCCTCCCCTCGACACATTTTTCGGTAGGGGACAGAAAATGGGTCCCAGAACCAATACGCATTGGGGTGTCTGTTTTGATAGGTCTGTCCATTCTAGATAGCTTTTTCATAAGATATTTTTTTTAACCAGGCTGCTGCTGATTATTTCTTAGACTTTCTTTTACCTGTGGATCAGACATTTGTCTTTTTACTTATTATTACCAGTTGAGTGGAGCTATTTTTGTCCACCTGTTTATATTGCTATTGGCCAGAATCCCGTTGGGGAGTTATGCATGCGTAACTATTTGGTATTTATGATCCCTATGTAGTTGCTAGTTTGGGAGACTAGGAAGGAGTGGAGCTTTCCCTGATCCCCACTTCCTGGGCAGCAGCTGCTGTGATCGATGAGGATCTGTCGCTTGGGAAGCAGCTGACTGATGTTCCAACCATCCCTTGCATGAGTGATCTCTAGTGCGGGGGGGGGGAATGGTGACAGGAGTCCTGCTTCTGTCTGCCACAACAGAGGCCATTTCTGCACTAGACTGGTATGTTGCTATTCTACTTTCAACCTCCTATGGAATCCTGGGGTTTGCAGTTTAGGGAGGGGTCTTGAGAACTGTCAGCCAGGGAACTCTTTGGCCTCAGGAAACTACAAGCCCCAGAATCCCACAGGATGCTGAAAATGGAACAATAGCACTATAACAGTCTAGTGCAGAAATGGCCAGAGATTGGTCCTGGGGGGGGGCAGGAAGGGCAGTCAGGAGCTTCCCGAGTGAAAAGGGAAGGGACCCCCAATGACGGCAGTAGCTGCTTCCTGTTAAGTGGAGATGAGGGAGGGGGTCAGGTCAGGATTCATGATGTAGTCAGCTAACAATGGTGGTTACGCATCTGTAAGTACCCGACAGGATTCCAGCCATTATTATCATTGTCATCACTGTATCTCACATTCCTGCCATCATGGGACTCAAGGCAGGTTACCAAAATATTAACTTTATCCATCCTTCACATTTTCTTGAAAACTGTGACTCTAGGTGGCTTACACATTAAACTGGATAATTTTTTAAAGTATTATGAGTGCAATTTTTAAGTCTTCAGAGAGCCCGGGGTGATGCTTTCCATCTGACCCACCCTCAGCCTCACTGGAGTTCAACTCCTGCCCCTCCACCAGGTTGCCAACTCACCGCAGCTTCACTCTCCACATCCAGGGCGCTTGTGGCTTCATCCAGCACCAAGACCTTTGGCTTCCGGATCAGGGCCCGGGCAATGGCCAGGCGCTGTTTCTGCCCTACCGACAGCTGGCCTCCCTTCTCCCCCACGTCTGCAAGGAAGGAAAGAGAGAGAAAGAGGCAGGGGGAAGAGGGTCAAGCCTGCACATGGATGGGAAGGTGTTTGCGTGGAAAGGATTTACAAGAAAGGGAAAGTCATGAGTTCATTTAGCAGGGCAGAGTGAAATTTGCGGGAGGGGAGCTAAACTAGCTCTGTCTAGGAAAGGAATTGGAGAGGCAATTTGCCAGATGTCCTAGGAGACAGATAGCTAGTTTGCCCTGCTCTGCAATCTAGAGAGGGAAATACCAATGGCTCACATTGCCCTTTGTTGTTGTGGAGGCTTGCCTTCAAGTAGTTTCTGACTTACAATGACCCTTTGGACGAACTTATCAGAGAGTTTTCTGAGCAAGGTTTGTTCAGAGGGGGTTTGGCTTTGCCTTCCTCTAAGGTTGAGAGAGTGGAACTTGCCAAAGGTCACCTAGTAGATCTCCATGGAAGACTGGGAATTCGAACCCTGGTCTCCAGTCCTAGTCCAATGCTCAAACCACTACATCCCATTGGCTGTTCCATACTCCTCCTTCCTTCTGCCCAAACTTCTGGTATTCTGATTACACTAATATTAGAATCATCAGTGCACATGGGGCAAAAGAGGCAGATCTTTGCCCCATGGATCTTACAATCCAAATTTTGAGGAACAGTGGGAGGTAAAGCAGGGCAGCCTTTCCTTAAAGTAGGCCAGGGTGACGTGCAAGGCTCTCCCTCCTTTCATATTCAGAACAAGCCTGTGAGAGAGGTTAGGCAGAGAGAAAGACTGACTGGCACAAGACCACCTTCACAGTAAAGAACTGTATCTGGATTTCCCCGATCCTGGTTATTGCTCTAGCCACACTATGACAATGGGATCACCTTCCATCACTTCTCCTTGACTTCAGATATTCTCAGATATTCTTGAACATGAGGTCCTATTTTGTTATTTGGATCTCTGAGGCTTTGAGCTGTAGATAGGCCTCCATGACTTTGTGTAACTCTTTTAAAGAGTCCGTCTCTGCCACAAGCCAATTGTTTACTTTCTCATTTCTCTCCCACACCTCACTGTCCCAGAGGATTTCAGTAGGTGGTGTAAAATCATCGCTTCCGAGGTGGGGTTGGAAGTGGGGCTAGGTATCAGGGCGGCTGGATTTTCTGGAAGGAATGTGGAGTTCTTCCACAGTAAGAAGTAACAAATAGCACCCACCAGCACTGAACCCTCCTTCCAGCTCACTGATGAATCCCAAGGCGTTGGCTTCTTCGGCCGCAGCGGTCACTTCCTCCATGCTGCAGCCCTCCACCCCATAGGCAATGTTGTCCCGAATGGATCCAGAGAAGAGGGTGGGCTCCTGGCCCACAAGTGCCACCTGCAGACAGGAGAAGGTATAACTATGAGGAAGCATCCCCAGATGTGGAAGGTGGCTCTCTTGGGGCTACAGGAAAAAGCTTCTGTGGTGGGACTGCTGCTGTGGCAGGGCTGGACTGTACCCATTACACAAATTTCTGTTCATCTTTGTGGTAGATTCAGTGAACATTAACTATCTGATGCTCTGCTGGTGCTTTGGCTTTCACTCAGCCTTAACATTTTAAGGTCCAGGTTTGAGAAGTGGGCAGGATATAAATTAATTATGGTATTTATTAATATAATTATCAGCAACAGCTCTCAAGGGGAAGTTGTATTTTCAGCTAGAACAGAAGACTCACGGCACCTCCCAAATCACAGATCTGAAAGCTAAGCCAAATTCACATTTCCTCCACCTGATGGAAGAGCGGCTGAGAACTAAGCGGACGTTCACTGGTGGCAACACCATTTCCCAGTTCTGTATCCACGGAAGCAACAAGGAGAAGGGCTTTTATTCCATTTTAGCCAGCCTGGATTCACTGTTCTCATACCACACAGTCTTAGAACCAACATTTTGTGGGTACAGCTGCCCATACTGCTATTGGCTTTGGGAGATACAGCTGCCCTCCCCCCCCCATTAGGGAACTTTCTACTCAGAGAAGTCCACCTTACACTCACACTCTGATTTAAGAGGAGGGGGACACTCAGATGTGCATCCACAGCTTGTTGCTCTCAGCCACATTCTGTGGTCCCTCACCTGTCTGTGGAGGTATTTGTGTTCATATTCTCCAATCGGAATCCCATCCAACAGGATCTCCCCCAACTGGGGCTCATAGAACCGTTCCAGGAGGGCCACACAGGTGCTCTTCCCGCTGCCATTCAGCCCCACCAGTGCCGTCACCTCTCCTGGGCGGAGCTCAAAAGAGACATTCTGCAGAGTGAAGGAAGGCAATTTGTGAAGGCAAAGTGAAGGATCAGGGAGAAAACGACGTATGTCTGCTGTGTGGAATTATATGGAGGAGGGAGGAAAATGCACTGAATTCTTTTTGACACAGAATTTTCTTTTCGCAGAAAAGAGGGAACTGAAATTCTCCAGTCCAGTATACTGCCTTTACTGAGATATACAGCCATACCTTTAAGACCTGGATGTCAGGGCGAGAAGGATAGGAAAAAGAAACGTTCCTGAACAAGACGTGTCCGCGGAGGGAA
Organism: Ctenosaura bakeri; assembly: GCA_948474755.1. Lineage (NCBI taxonomy): Eukaryota > Metazoa > Chordata > Lepidosauria > Squamata > Iguanidae > Ctenosaura > Ctenosaura bakeri. The sequence goes on from CAOLHI010003119.1 coordinate 73,708, forward strand.
TCTGGGGCCAGTGTCCCTTCTGTGCGGACTGAAGGCTCTCGATGAAGGTACTCAAACACCTTTTTAGCAGCCACCACATTGCAGAGGGCCTCTCCATACATGTTCATCAGGGTCTGAGAAAGAAAAAGAAAAGAAAAAAAGACAGGGCTAAACTAAACACATTGTTTGTGATCCTGCATGGGAGAAACAGCTATGATCCGTCTCCTAATCCAATCTCCCCAACCCACCTTAAAAGCCAGGCAGCTGCACTAAGAAAAGGAGTTCTACAGAGCTGGTGAGATGGACACTGAATGATGTTGTGTTCAGCCCCCTCTCTCCAGTAGACCATGAGCAAAAACTGGAAATAGGGCCCAACCAATTAAGGACTGGAAAAACTGAGAAACTGAAATGGACGGATCTATCCATCCATACCTGCACATGATCCCCCACTTCTATCTGGTAAAGGATTAAGGAAACCAGGTTCCCTTTGGTTACAAGGCCGGCGAGGATCTGCTGGTATCCGTAGTAAAGGAGCATCAGCTTCAGGCCCAGATGAAGTAACTAAGAGAGGAAGGAAAAGAGAAACAAAAATTGCATTGGGGGGATGAGATTTCAATCCCTGCTAACCAGAGCTTGGAAACATAACTGCTTTGGAAAGCAGCAATCTATTCTAAGAACTTCTTTATTTATATCCTGCCTTTCTCTCAACATGGGACCAAAGGCAGCTTATAATACAACTTAAAACAAAATATGGCTAAAAAAAAAACACAATACAAAAGTTTAGGAAACATTAAACAAACAATTCAACCAAAACATTAATATAGTTAAATATATATTCAAAGCATATAAAAGACTACACTTTGAATAAAATGGTAAAATTAAAGGAAATAAACTAAAAGAACTCTACCTGTTTTTTTTTACACCACCTGTACAGGGATCTCAAAAACTTACCCGTTGGAAGAGTAGGTAGATTACTTTTGCCAGATCTCTCTGGTTCTTCAGCTGACAGGTCTCTTTCAATGCTGTGTCATAGCGCTGCGACTCTTCCTCCTCGGTGCCAAAGCTGCGCACCGTTTCAATGGAGGAAACTGTCTCACGGACCACTTCTGCAGAGCGTGCTCGGGAGTCCTGGATCTCCTGTGATAAAGCCTACACAAAGCAGGGAGAAGGTGAGATTCTGCTTTGGACATGTCCCTTCTGGACTACCAAGTGCTGTTCTTGGCATCAGAGTTCACAAAGTGCATTGAAAATCTGGAACGTGTCCAGAGGAAGGGAACCAAGATGGTCAAAGGTCTGAAGACCAAGCCTTAGGAACAACTCAGGGAGCTGGATATGTTTAGCTTGGAGAAGAGAAGATTAAGAGGTGACATGGCAGCTATCTTTAAATATCTAAAGTGACGTCATGTAGAAGATGGAATTTCAATATGACGGATATATTTGAAGGTACTGATATAAAGAGACATTGGAGAATAATACTGTATATGGTAAAAACAGCCTGAATAGAATATGCTAAACTTTGGAAAACTCAGCAAATATCCACAATTGAACAATAGTGGGGAAGATTTATTGAAAACAGAAACGCAGACATAGTCTCCCAGAGACTAAAGGGGAAATTGGATGAGGAGATAACAGCAGAACGGCAAAGTGTAATGGGCAATAGCTGGGAGTTGTCAGATGGAAATGTCTAATTCATGGTTATAATATATGAAGGGGTGACAGTAATATACCATGGAGCTGGAATGTGGAGAGGGAAATGTATGAACTATCATGTATGACTAACATCGTATTGTGGTACATAAATGTAACAGGTAAAATAAGTACAGAAAATGAAATCTAGATCAGTGTGGAAGGTCAAAAACAATTCATGTAAAAGTACAATTATAAATGTTTGTTTTATTTATAAAAATTTAATAAAATTATATAAAAAAAGAAGAAGATGAAGTTTCCTGCTGCTCTAGAAATTAGAACACAAACCAAGGGATTCAAATGATAGAAAAAGAGATTTCTGGAAGGTAGTAGACTTTCCATCTTCAGAGGTTTTTAAACAGAGGTTAGGTGTTCTGAAATCCGTGTAAATGATTGTTTGCATATTATGTGAAATATGGAAGGTTTTATGTTTTAGCGCAGTGGTTCTCAACCTTCCTAATGCCACGACCCCTTAATACAGTTCCTCATGTTGTGGTGACCCCCAACCATAAAATCATTTTCATTATTTATTATTTATTTATTATTTAGTTAGTTAGTTAGTTAGTTCCAACATCGAATAGACTGGAAACACTGCCCTAAATCACTGCTCTGGATAGACTTCTAATGCCTAAAAACTGGTAACCCTCCCCCCTTTTTTTAAGCACAGAAAGCATCCATCAGTGCCAGAATTAAGGCAGTAGTTCTAGTTCTAAATGTTGGGTTTCCACAGTTCAAAAAGCCAGTCACTCCCAAAGGCAATGCCAAAACAGCCCACATTTTACACGAGGTGCAGGGAGGAAAGGACAGGGAGAGAGGAAAGATGGCAGCGGCATAAGCAGACGTGTTTTGTTTCACTCTCTCCCTCCCTCCCTTAAAAGGAGTGTGGACGCTGAACATACAAAAAGCGAGGAATGCAAGACAGTCAGGGTGAAGAACACAACACGTGCGTGTGGCAAGCGCCAAGGGTCCACGCACAACAAAAGTGAGAGGAGAAAGTCATTCTGGCTATTTCTGCACTAGAGTGTTATAGCGCTATGATTCCACTTTCACCATCCTATGGAATCCTGGGGTTTGCAGTTTGAACTGCAAACCCCAGGATTCCATAGGATGGTGAAAGTGGAATCATAGCGCTATAGCACTGGAATGTGGAAATGGCCAAAGTCCACAGGACAGATCAGAGCACCGCTTTGGGGTCAAAAAACCAAAAACAACAACAACGACAACCAAGGAGCCTCGGGGGCTCTTGCTACACAAACTGAAGCCCTTGGCTGACGCCCCCTGCTCCTTTCCCGACCGAGTTCTCAGTCTCAGAGGGACCAATCTCCCACGTCGGATGGCAGATCTGCCGCAGGTAAATTTCCCCCTTTGCTGCTGGACCAAAGGCGACAGCCACACCGACAACTCCCACGGAGCAGCATGCCCAGAATGAATGGGCGACCGAGCGATCGCCACTGATGCCGCCCCGTCACTTTGGGAAGCAAGCGGAGCCCAGCTGCTCGCTCGCCCCAGCAAGCAACTCTGTTCGCCAGCATGAATGAGAGTGAGGCGAAGAGGGTAAGGGGACGGGGTCTTACCTCCCAGATGTCCCGCTGCAGCGCCATAAACCCTGAATGGGAAGCCCTGTGTGTGTGTGTGTGTGTGTGTGTGTGCGCGCGTGCGTGCGGTGCGGGCGCGAGCGTCCAAGCAGCGCCTGGCTGCTCACTCGCCCCGACAAGCAACTCTGACTCTGCAAGCCAGCATGAAGGGGAAAGGAACACTGAAGGGGAAGCCCTCCGTGTGTGTGTGTATGTGCGTGTGTGGTGCAGACACGAGCGTCCAAGCAGCGCCTGGCTGTGCCCGGCTGCACACCTCCTCTCCCCTCCCGCCAGCGTGGGGTCTCCTCTCCTCACCTCCGCCTTAACGCTCCGGCTCCAGCTCTCTTCTCTCGGTGTCCTTACCTCCGCCTTAACATTCAGGCTCCAGCTCTCTCCTCCCGCTCTCCGCACCTCAGGCTCCACCTCAGGCTCCTCCAGTGCTTTCCCACCAGGCAGGGAAAGACGGGGATACGCCCAGCATGCCTCCTCTCCCCTCCTCCCAGCACAGGGGTCTCAGAAGCACTGCTCCCATTGGCTGTGAGGCCACCTTCTTTTAAAAGGGGGGCAGGATTGAGGAGTGGCGACCCCTGTGAAATGGTTGTTCAACCCCCAAAGGGGTCCCGACCCCCAGGTTGAGAACCACTGTTTTAGCGTTTTGTATAAAAGTTCGTGCAAAAATATTATATGGTTTATGGTAAGTGATCCGTTGGAAGGGATGAAAGCATGTGTTTGGGATACTGGTGTTGACTGATTAGAGGAATTTGAAAGAGAGCGTTTAAAAGCTGGCATATGTTGGTTGAGAGAGACAGTATAGTTTAGTGGTTTGGGCACTGGACTACAACTCTGGAGACCAGGATTTGAAGCCCAGACATGGAAACCTACTGGACGACCTTGGGCAAGTCACACTCTCTCAGCTTCAGAGAAAGGCAAAGGCACTGCACCCTCCCCAAACAAATCTTGCCAAGAAAACTTTCTGATACAAAGGCACACAACAATGACAGCTGAAGGGAGTCAGCTGCAGGTAGGAACTGGAAGAGTCAGAGAGCAGTTATTGTCAAATGTGAAGGTTAAAGAGAGAGAGAGAGAAACCAGGATCAGCCCTGGATTTTGTTTTATTCAGATGGCGAGAAGGGATTCAAATTAGATTTCTTTTGATGGCCAGATTTAAGCAGATTGTTGTTTATACGAAAAACAGCAACATATAAGAAAGTGCACACTGTATCTGAAACTGTAAGTTTCTCTACATGGAGGGATCATCAGCTTTTTAATTCAGTTCTGTTTATAATAAAGTTATTCTTCACACCCACATGACTTGACTGGCTGTGCTAGTGGGTATATGGTGTTTAGATGTGTTCTATCTGTTTTGCCAGCGGTTCTCAACCTGTGGGTCATGACCCCCTTGGGGCTCGAACAACCCTTTCACAGGAGTCGCCTAAGACCATCGGAAAATACGTATTTCTGATGGTCTTAGGCTCCATTCCCTCCTCGGTGGTGCTGCGCAAGTGTGAGCCACGCGCTCGCGTCCTCCTGCCCCTGTTCAGAAGGGACTGAAATCGCTCCCCTTCTCCGCTATTGGGAGAACAGGCAGGCCAGCTTGGGGGGCGGCAGCAGCACGGTGGGCAGGCCCCCTCCTTGCCACAGCCCCTGCCCCACTCGCCATGGAGGGGGGTGCTGTGGAAGGGCCGGGGGGCCGCAAGGCAGCACATTTCCGGGGGAGGCGAGCTGAACCCAGCGCAAAAGACAAAGGTGCTGGGATTCCTCCCCCCTCCGGCCAGGGCCGACACTCCGGAAACTTTTCCCACACTGCCCCCGCAGCGGAAACGAGAGTGAAGCAGAAGCACAGCCCGGGGGAGGGGGAGTGGTTCTCAGAGTTTTTTCCCGGGGGAGACGCACTGCTCCTCTTTCCCTCCCTGCCTGTCCCCCCCCCAATTCCTGGCTGGCCAGGCGGCCTTTACCGGGGGGGGGGAAGCATTGTAAATAATAAATAAATAATTTTATGGTTAGGGGTCACCACAACATGAGGAACTGTATTAAAGGGTCGCGGCATTAGGAAGGTTGAGAACCACTGTGTTACGCAAATAGAAATATAGAAGGGAGTACTTAAATACCAGGAATCCAGAAAATAACCATAAACTTCTAAGTGGAAGAAGGTATTATAGAGAAGTTGCGTATACACTAGAAATTTTAGTCAAAAAATCAAAAAATTTTAGTCAAAAAACCTGGATCAATGCATCCACATTAACTCTTATCAAAAAAGGGACCCATCCCCTTCTCTGAGTAGAGTGGTGAAAGGTGAGAGCTTAGTCCATCCTGGGCAACCTAAAACAAGCACTGTCCCCCTCTACTTTTTCCACCATCGCATCGCTTTTGGCCTTTACAAATGTCTGGGCAGGAAAATGGCAGCAGCAGTGACAGCCGTTTGGCACTTCACCTCAAAAGAGTGCCAAGAGACTAGAGGGTCGGTTCTCTTGCAACAAACTAAGCTCTCACCTTTTGCCATTCTACTTAGAGAAGAGGATGGTTGCTTTTTTGATAAGAGTTAATGTCAAAGATGGTCGGACCAAACCTCTAGAAAATACTTTGTGAAGTCAATGTCATGTTGCTTTAATTGCTTTAGCTGTTAAATGCACCTGGGGAAAGGAATGTGACTCAACCAAGTCTGTGCTGAGTCAGGCTGAGGAGCGCCAGGTGCAGACAATACAAGGGTTGGCCAGGATTGGCTGGGTGGCTGTATAAAGGTAGCACAATCCCTGCCAACACTGTATACGTTGTCTGAAGTGTGTCTGTGGTGGTGTGGTGTCTGCTGGAAAGAGCAAGCTAGATATGCTGGATTGCCATCTGGACTTTGTAAATATTGTATATATGTTGTAATGAAGAATAAAGAGCCTCCATATTGGAAGATTACAACTTGGAGTGGCTGAGTGTTACTGGCTTAGTGCATGTGCTGCTAATGGTGTTCTCTGCTGCTAGGTGTGCTTCCATAGCTGTGTGTAGCTATCTCTGCTAATCTATAAGGAGTTTTTCCTTGACTGGCTATTTTTGCTTTCCCCCCTCTTTTGTTTTTTGGGATAGTTAATACTGTACTTTAACTTTTATCAAGGAAAAAAAAAGAAGCATCCCTTTCTCTGAGTAGAACAGTGAAAGGCCTTTTTGAATGCTGAGGTGGGAAAATGGGGGCAGCAGTAGCCAGGGTGGCTAGTTCCCTGAGGTGACACTTTTGCCTCTCTGCAGAATGACCCCTGAGTTATGCAAAAGTTGTATCAAAATCCACAGTTTTGGCTGTAATACCTGCCTTTGACTTATACATGAGGTTGATTTACACACAAGTATAGAGGGTAGTTCACACATTGGAGCAGAAATCTGCACAGCTGTGGGGCAACACTGGCCTCCTAGCTCAGCATTAATATGTTGGCTGGAGCCAGTAGCAAACATAAGGAAAAAGCACAAAGAATGAAACAGTTAACAAAATCATTGAGTTGAAAGGGGCCTCATGGGCCATCTAGTCCAGTGCAGGATCTCCAGTAGGTAGCTGCCCAGCCTCTTTCTGAAGACATCCTGAGAAGGAGACCCCACCATCTCTCCAGCCAGTTGGTTCCCCTGCTGAACCACTCTCACGGTCAAGAAGTTCCTGCTAATGTTCAGCTGAAATCTACCCTCCTGTAACTCCTACCCACTGGACCTGGTCCTACCCTCTGGGGCAGCAGAGAAGAGGCCTTCTCCTTCTTCTCCGTGGCAGGTCTTGAAGTATTTAAAGAAGGCAGTCCTTCCATCCCTCAGTTTTCTCTTCATCAGGTTGAACACACTCAACTCTCCTCTGGTCTGACTGTTTGGTGGGGGGTGATTTCTAAGGACGGACACCTTTCTGCAGGGCAACGGGGCCCACTGGGGCATACCTGGCGATGTCTGTTGTAGAGCTTCTGGCTGGCCAACATGACAGGTGCCTGGACGAGCGACAGCAGTGCCAGCCGCCAGGACACGTTGAGCATGAACCCGTACAGGCCAAGCAGCTTGATCAGGGTCCGCAGGAAGAGGTTGGTGTTCCAAGGCACTGATTGGCTCATCATGGTCGTGTCGTTGGTGAGGCGGGAGATCAAGTCCCCTGGGGAGTCACGAGACAGTATTGGCAAGAGGGAAAGAAGAGGAAGATGGATTTTCCTGGGGGCGAACCCTCTCTCACTGGTGGAAAACCCTTGGACTGGGGAGGGTGTTGCTTCTGGGATGCCCCCCTCAACCTTCTGGGATGTCATTTGCCCCCCTCAACCTTCTATCTACTGTTAGTTTGTGTGGAGAAGCACTTGTACTTCTTTTCCTTGGACAACTAGGCACTAAGCCAGAGTGGGGAACTGTGAAAGGTTAGGGGGCCATATCAGCCCCCCCGGAGAATTTGGAGGGCTGCACTCCTTACAATTTTTTTGCCCCTGAACATTCTCCAGGTCATGCCCAGCATGCCTCTAGGGCCTCCCTGCCCCTCTAAGGTTCAGAAGAGGAATCCCTTAACAAAAAGAAGTGAGCAGAAGCCACTTCCTGTTAACAAAGAGCCTCTCCTGGGCCCAAACTGGTCCAGGGGGCACAAAAACACAGGGGAAGCATTCCCCCATACCCCCCAGAGAGCACTCATTGACATTTTGAGGCAAAAAAAATTAATAATTGCGGGGTTGGTGTTCTGGGCCTACTCACCTGTTTTCACTTCCTGGAAGAAAGTCAAGTCCTGCCTCAGCAGGGAAGAGAAGAGGAGACGGCGCATACGGATGATCATCCGGGAGGTGATGAACCCAAAGAGTCCCTCACGGCCGCCAATAGACAGAGAACTAGAATGGAGGCATCCGAGACAAAAAGAGAGAGACAGGTCAGATCTACAACTGGGGTGCGCAATTTTGCCATGTCCAGGGGCCAACACCTCCTGCAAAGGTGTTGCCAACACCTTGCACCTCCACCTCCTACATTTGCTGCAAAAATGCATCCCCCCCCCAAAGTTCCCTTTTGATTTGGGAAAAAAAATAAGGTTGGGAACTCTGTGGACCATATATGGCTCTTTGTGGAGTCCCATGTGGCCCCCAAACTCTCTCCTACATTTTTTTTAAAAATTAGATTCATCTTTAAAAAAGCATTGTTCACAGCCCCAGGGTGAATGCAGGGACCCTGGTTCTGCTCTCTGAATTCTGTTTCGTCCCTGCCAAAGAACACAGCATTTAAACAATGTTGGGGGGGTGGGAAAGGAAGTGACTTCCACATGCCACAGGCCGGGTGGGGGGAACCACTGTGGCCTCCAGTAGTCTTGGAGGAGCAGCTTGAGTTCCCAGAATCTATCCGTTCTGCACTGCCACTCCTGAGGCTTTCAGGAGCAACATCTCAACATTTCCTTCCCTGAGGGAGATTTCAGAAGGTTTCGAGACCACAGGAACTACTGGGGGCTACATATGACCCATGGACAATGTGTCGTCCACCCTCTGCTCTGCAGGATCATGGAAAGAACACCTTTAAGGACAATGTAACATGCAGGGAGGCGGCAATTTTCAGCCTCCAAGTGATATAGGCCAGGACCACAGTGAGGTCAAGATCTTGCAGCTGTTGCCGCCCCTACTTCCAGCAAAAGCATTCAAGTCAAGCACACTTTAAAAAAAAATCAGAAGCAACAATGGCCTCATCAACACAGTTTAATCACTGCATGTATTTTATGGACGTTGTGCACAGAGGTATCCTGAACCTCCTTTCACAATGACCATGCCCAGCGTACACCAAAATTCCTGCCACCTGAGGAAGAAGGGACGGCTGTCACCTTCCAGCATAAGGATACTTCTTTCCCTTTTCTCCCAGCACAAATTAGCATTCCTATGGCCAATCATTGATCACGTATGAAGCCTTGGGAGTCATCTGTCTGCCCCTGCACACCGGGACAGGATTAACGACAAGTAGGTACAAGATACCTCCTTGGACAACATGTGGCATAAGGAGGTATCAATCCTAGTGTCTGTCACCAACAGGATTCTAGTCTGGATATTTTTCTCATTTTGGATCTGTTCAAGTGTTGACATACTTTAATAAAATGATACAATAAATTTAAGGACAAGAGCCCTACAAGGAAAAAAAGCCACAAACTGAGAACCTTTGCTAGTTCTGACGCTATGAACACTTACTGGCCCTTCCTCCCTCCCACCCACCCCCAAAACTTCCTGAATCGCGTGACACATTTGGAAATTAGGGATTAGTAGGACAGAAGGTCTGTGACTTTCAGCTATAATGAACTTGAGGATTTTTTTTAAAATTCAGACTGAGATTGAAAGTCAGTCTGTGACTTCTTCCTTTGAATCCATCCCTTAATGTCAATGCTAATTTTAATTTTTTTATATCAAAAGCAACAACTCTCCGGATCACAAGAAGAGAGGGTAACACTCATAGGTGCTCAGGTGAGCATACAGCCTCTTCAGGGCTGCCTGTTTTGACAAGAATGACAGATCGGGAAACTAACCTGCCCAGGGATGCCAGGCTCACAAGGAGGGCGGCCCCGAAAAAAGCACCTGTGTCGTATTTGGTGCTCAAGCTGTCAATCATGCGTCCAGCACAGTAGGGGACGAAGAGTTCGCCTGCATGGACAGACCAGATTAGATTAAAGTTCATGTTCACACTACACCATTACAGCAGTTTGATCCAGTTTCAATGGGCATGATTTCATCTTGCACAATTCTGGGATTCGTAGTCTGGTAAGAGACCAGAGCTCTCTCACAGAAAGAAAGCTAAATGCCTCAAGTAAACTACAGATCCCAGAGCTCCACAAGACAGAAACAGAAGACAGAGGCATCACTTTCAAAACAAGGGAGATATCTTAATAATAGCATTTATTTCTATACCACTTATCAACTAGTGTTATCTAAGCGGTTTACAATGTATTTTAGCTAATTGCCCCCAACAAGCTGGGTACTCATTTTACCGACCTGCGGAAGAATGGAAGGCTGAGTCAACCTTGGAGCCGGGCAGGATCAAACTCACAATCTTGTGGTTGCAGTACTAGCATTTAACCACTGCGCCACCAGGGCTCCCTAATGTGTCTCTTCCTCCCATATCAAATTCTGAAGAGACTTCCAAAGAATGAAACCAAAGATCATGATTATTTATCTTTAAAACACCAGCAGCAATACATATGGTACTCAAACCAAACACTCAGGTCCCTGCATCAAAGACTTTACAATCCAAGTTTTTTTAAATCTATTTTTGTTGGAGAAAGGTTAATAATAATAAAACTTGGTTTATAAAAATTAAAAGGACAAAGCTAAGAAAGGAAAAAAGGGACCAAAGTCAGTAAACTTATACAAATACAACAACAGCAACAAAAACCAATAAAAACCACTCCCCCGAGTGTCTGGTTATTTCTTAAGCTATATAATTAAAGTCTCTTGAACACTTTCATAATTCTTATCTAATTCTATCATAAATCTAATTTTCTCATTATATGTGTTTATATATGTACATATATATATATAGAAACCAACTACTGTTATTTCAGAATAATTGTTTCTGACAAAATTAATCATCAGATCCCAAGTTTTTAAATAATTATCTATACAACCATCTCTTAACAAAATTGTCAACTTGTCCATAATTGTCATATCTAATACCTTCAACAACCATTCATCTAGACTGTTATGTGTTGTTTGCACAGATGTTGCACATTTAAATTTCTTTCATGACTTAAAATTTGGATGCCATCTGTACTTATGGTATGATAAAGTTATGGTCAATATGGCCTTTAATAATAACTGTATTAGGCATGTCTTACTGAAACCTCGGAATAAATATAAACCCAGATTATACCTAAAAACATTGCTTTGAATATCTCCACTAGACGCCTTTTATAGGACAGATGTGGGAACAGATCAACGCTAAATAACATATTACAATTTGCCAACAAAGACTGATGGTTATATAATAAAACATTTACAGCAGTGGTTCTCAACCTTCCTAATGCTGCAACCCTTTAATACAGTTTCTCATATTGTGGTGACCCCCAAACATAAAATTATTTGTTTATTATTTACAATGCCTCCCCCCCCCCCGGCAAAGGCCGCCTTGCCAGCCAGGAACGGGGGGCGGGCAGGGAGGGAAAGAGGAGCCACGCGTCTCCCCCGGGAAAAAACTCCGAGGACCCCCCCCGGCTCTGCTTCACTGTCGTGTCTGCTGGGGGGGCAGTGTGGGAAAAGTTTCCAGAGTGTCGACCCTGGCTGGGGGGGGAGGAATCCCAGCGCCTTTGTCTTTTGCGCCGGGCACAGCTCGCCCCCCCCCGGAAAAGTGTCACCTTGCGGCCCCCCGGCCCTTCTGCAGCACCCCCTCCGTGGCAAGTGGGGCAGGGGCTGTGGCGAGGAGGGGGCCTGCCCCCCATGCTGCTGCAGCCCCCCCTCAAGCTGGCCTGTCAGACAGGAGGTTCTCCCGGTAATGGAGAAGGGGAGCAATTTCAATCCCTTCTGAACAGGGGGCAGAAGGATGCGAGCACGTGGCTCACGCTTGCGCACCACCACCGAGGAGGGAATGGAGCCTAAGACCATAGGAAATACGTATTTTCCGATGGTCTTAGGCGACCCTGTGAAAGGGTCGTTCGACCCCCAAAGGGGTCGCGACCCGCAGGTTGAGAACCGCTGATTTACAGCAACTGCAAGAAAGTTTTCATATCCAATGGATTACACATAGACAATTTCAGATTACATTTAAAGAAGATAAGAAGAATAAAGAATTTAAAAGTAGTAAATCAGACTTTGAATTACTGTTATGTACTAATGAGGAGCATGTAATAGCAAAACTGTATACATTTTTGTTAAAAATTGATATGGAAGAAGAAGAAGTCAAGGAATACATGATCAACTGGGCAAAAAATTTTGGACATAATATTCATATGAATCAATGGGAAAAGTTATAGACAAAAGAAATTAAAAATGTGCTTTGCTACAATCTCAAAGAAAATTATTATAAAATGATGTTTTGCTGGTATCTTACACCAGAAAAATTAGCAAAGATGTATAAAGATATGAAAAATAATTGTTGGAAGTGTCAAGATTAGATTGGATCATTCTACCACATGTGGTGGACATGTAAGAAGGCTAAGCAATTTTGGAATAAAATCCAAAATATAATGCAACAGATTCTGAAATGCTCAATTATTAAGAAACCAGAATTATTCTTGCTAGGTATCTGGGAAGAAGATACCAACACGGAAAAGCAACAGCAGAAAATTACACAATAATATGTTACTTGTAGCAACAGTAGTCTATGTAAAGCACTGGAAAAAACTGGAAATCCCATCTATCTCTGAATGGCTCAACAGGTTGATGGAGATGGCAGAGATGGATCAACTAACAACTAGGTTAAAAGGTCAAATAGACAATAGGTTTTTATGTGAATGGAAACCTGTAACTGACTACCTAAGAAAAATGGAGAACGATTTGATGATAATAGGTTTTTAATATGTAAAAATTACAGATCTTATTATTATTTATTAGACATATGCAACATGAGAGAGATATTTTGAAAATATTAGATTATTTTAAATTGTTGCTTTTTTAAAAAAATAGTTATGTTGTTTTTGTACTCTACACTTTAACGTGAATATTAATTTAAAGTTACTAATAACAGAAGACTCGTTAAAGACATGACAGCGCTGTTGGTTAAAATGAGTTGTTGGTCTAGAGTAAGATAAGTATTATAATTGATATATATTGATATTTTGTAATGATATTTCTGTTTTACTATATTTGGGGATATGTTTTATACACCCAAGCATATTACTTTAGTTCTATAAGACAGTTATTAAATATTGCTACCTGGACGGTTGTTATTTATTTTATAAGACAAATTAATCCTTATGGGTAAATTATATTTACAACAATAGACTCAGATGATAAAGGAAGAAATGTTAAGCATAGTTATTATACTAGGAGCTGTTTGCAATAAGGCCGGGAACTAAGTTTTAGTTATTTGTAGTTTTTTTTCTTTAATTAGTGGTAGTTTTTTTATATTTGTAGTTTTGTTATGTGTTGTTTGCACAGATGTTGCATGTTTAAATTTCTTTCTTTTTTTAGTTTCCTTTTTTGTATTATTTTGTTATGTTTGTTGTTTAATTGAAAATAATAATAAAGATATATATATACAAGTAAAATAAAATAAAAAAAAGAAGTCAAGCACTGGAAGGCTGGTTTGTAGTTTGGAGCCTAGTTTGTAATTCTGAGGCCTGGTAGTTTGTAGCATGTCAGGAACTAGCGTGATTGTAGTGGTCTGAGTGCCAGATCAGGAGTCTGCAAGACCAGGGTTCAAATCCCCACTCAGCCATGGGCACCTATTGGGAGACTCTCAGCCTCAAAGGAAGGAGCCCTGGTGGCGCAGTGGTTAAACGCCAGTACTGCAAGCCACAAGGTTGTGAGTTCGATCCTGCTGGGCTCCAGGTTGACTCAGCCTTCCATCCTTCCGCAGGTTGGTGAAATGAGTACCCAGCTTGTTGGGGGCAATTAGCTAAAAACACATTGTAATACATGCTATTTGTAATGTGTAATGTATTTCATGTTGTTCGCCACCTCGATCCATGTGGAGAGGCAGGATACAAATAAATAAATAAAAAATAAAAATAAATAAAAAATAATGGCCAACCTTCTCTGAACAAATATGGCCAAGAAAACCCCATGACAGGGTCCCCCATAAGTCAAAAACAACTGGAAAGCACATAACAACTGAGCAGCTCTAGGGCTGGGATGGGAGACGCAAGCAAACAGCTGCATTTGGATGTTCTTCCAATGCATTTGCAGCCATTTCTCGGTGAAAATCATTCAAAATAGATTTTCTGGGTGGTTTGGTGAGAATGCAAAAATGGGGCTTGGCCCAGATACAGCCTATCAGCCCCACTTTCCCTGCTATTTAAAAATAGCAATTCTATCCCAATTCTATCCCAACATAGAAAATGTGGACAGATTGCTTCCCAAAATACATCAGCCCATTTGTCTCATACTCACCCACCGATGCCCCAACGAGGAAGAAAAAGGCTCCCATGAGATACGGAGCATCCGGATGGAAGAGCTTCACCAGCTTCCAGAGGGTGTCTTTGTCTCCTTCCGTGCCTCCCTCTGGGGTGCCCCCCTGACCCAGGACCCCCCAGATGAGGAGGGCCAGGCCCACTGCCCCATAGCCCACCAGCGGCCAGGACCAGGGGGCCGAGGACAGCAGGAGAGGGGGGTCTCCCAACCAGTGCCCCACAGCCAAGTACAAAGGGTGCAGGAGGCCCATAGTGGCCACCGCTACAAGGGGGATCCAGGAGGGTTGGCCCAGTGTGAGTAGCCCCCAGACCCCCCCAATGATCAGCAGGCGCAGAATAGCCTCCAGCCAAGCTGCCGGGAGCCCCAAGAGGGCCAGAGAGGGCCACCCCACATCTAGCAAGGAGAGGAAGAGAACGTCACACAGGAGCAGGGAGGAGCCCTGAAGGAAGACCGAGGGCGGCATCGTGGCAGCAGGGCCTGCGGAGAGAGGAGGGGGATTAGAGGGGCTACCGATGGGGAGAGAGACAGCATGGCATAGTGGTTTGAGCGTTGGGCTACGATGCTGGAGACCGGGATTCAGTTCCCCACTCAGCTAGGGAAACTCACTGGGTGGCCTTGGGCACATCACACACTCTCAGCCCCATGACAGGCTCACTTTAAGGTTGCCGTCAGTCAGAAGCAACTTGAAGGCACCCAAAAACAACCACAGCAAATCCATGGAGAAGGGCCCCAATCCATATTCTGGTTCCCATCATTTAAAGCTGAAAGGCCTCCTCCCCACGTCACGTGTAGCTTCCAAACCCACCTAAAGGCTAAAATTGTCATTATTTTGGGAAGTTACTAAAACACGTCCAACCCACTCTTTATCACAGGGGCCATTTCCGCACTAGCCTGTTATAGCGCGATGATTCCACTTTCAACATCCTCTGGAATCCATCCGGCCCCTCCCGAAACTGCAAACCGCAGGATTCCAGAGGATGTTGAAAGTGGAATCATCACACTATAACAGGCTAGTGAGGAAATGGCCAGGGCCTCAGGACAGCATGTGCAGTACGGATTAAAAAAATTTTTTTTAACAATATAAGAATATATTAAACACAACAGCAATCAAAACCGCTTTAAAAGCAACATGTTAAACCCACTTTTGAAACACAACAATTTCATTTAAAACCATGTCCAGATACCCTTGACAGCATGGTGTTGTGATTTCAGTGTTGGACCAGGACACTGGGAGACCGGACTGAATCTCCGCTCAGCCATGGAAACCCACTGGGCGGCCTTGGGCAAGTCACACTCTCTCAGCCTCAGAAGAAGCCAAAGGCAAGCCCCCTCTGAGTAAGTTAAGGTTGACATAAGTCAGAAATGACATGAAGGCACACAAAGACAACATGTGCCCTTGAAATAAATTAGTCCCTGAAAGCTTTAATGCAAAGAGGAGGTGGGAATCGTTCAGCTATCCAGAAAACTGAGAACTGCAAATCCCATCTCAGGCCATCTTTAGCCAGGACTGGTGGGAAGTGAAGTTCACTATTAGCCTTGTCCTGGGAAAAGGGTTTGTAGCTTTATTTCCTATCTCCCGATCCAAATTATTTTGGGGGGCTACGCACACTGCGTGCAGGGGGTGGGGGGAGAGAAGCGTTCATTACTACTCGGACTCAGGCAGCAAAATGTCTTGGGTCGGCCCAAGGAGTCAGCTGTTTTGAAAAGTGGGTGAGAGAGCTGGAAACAGCAGGTATGCTAGATTAATTAATCTGATTGGGAAAAAAAGAAAAGAAAGTATCCACGCATTCCCCACCGTTTGCACCCCCACGTTTTCTCTTCCTGGCTGTGGGGCGGGGGGGGACATGCATTGCAACGCCCAGCCCTTCCAAAAATCCTCAATCACGCTCTGTAGTGGCTCTGATCGTTGCAATGGTCCCCAAGTCCGTCTTACCTGCACTCTGGCCCCCACAGGAGAAGAGCCACTTGCAGAACTGGCAGCCGGGGGTCTCCAACTAGTTACTTTCACTTTCACTGCAGGGAAGAAAGCCTGCAGTTCCACCGAAGGCCGCCAGGTGGAGCCCGCGCTCCACTCGCAGAAAGGAAAAGGACTCCCAGGCGCTCAGTTTGCCATTGTTAGCAAGAGCCTTGCACAGGCTAGAAAGAGCCTGGATCTTAAGGGAAGTTACTTTTCCTCTTGCCAATGGAACTGAAATGTTGTTGCTTGGATGTTATGGCTCTTTGTTGCCCAGTTCCCACGTGGCCCAAGGGGCACAGATATCCCTCCAGACCATTTTAACTGACACCAAAAGCAAAGTATGCAAAAGCAAAGATAGGAAATAAAGCTGCAAGCCCTTTTCCCAGGACAGGGCTAATAGTGAACTTCACTTCCCATAAGACAAAAAGTATGCCTGTGACTAACATCATCATCTTTTTTTCTTCTTCTCCTGCGTGACTTTTAACATTTCAGTCTGACAAAGGCCGTTTCTGCACTACATGGTTCTAGTGCTATTATTCCACTTTCAACTTCCTGTGGAATTCTGGGATTTCCAGTGTATGCGGAGGCCAAAGAGCCCTCTGGTTGAGAATTCTCAAGGCCCCTCCCTAAACTGCAAACCCCAGGATTCCACAGGAGGTTGAAAGTGGAATAGTAGCACTAGAACAGAGTAGTGTGAAAAGGTCCAAAGAAGCCAAGGGAGCTTCAAAAGCTTGCATGATAAAGATATCACTGTTCTGCGGATTTGGGCATAGAATCATGTCGAGTTGGAAGAGACCTCAGGGGCCATCCGGTCCAACCCCCTGCCATGCAGGAACACCCTCAAAGCACTCCCGAGAGATGGCCATCCAGCCTCTGCTTAAAAACTTCCAAGGAAGGAGACTCCATGTTGCCAATGTGTTACCCCGAGGATATTTTCTGAATGTCGTTGTCTTGGTTTTGGAGTTGCCGAGACATCATCTTCTCCTAGCGTGCTCCAAGTTCCAGACCTCTTCTTCAGCAGCAGCTAGAGAAATTCATTGCTTGGAAAAAGTGACCCCGTTTTTATCCTCTTTTTTTATTTCACCCTCCAATGGGCCAGGGAAAATGGAGGGCCCATTGTTAAGGGGAAAAGCTGCTGCTGTGTCTGCAGAAGGTTCCAGGTTCAGTGCTGGCTCCAGGCGGGGATGGGGAAAGACCCCTTGACAAAAATCCAGAGTTGCTCCTGATCAGTATGGACGATATCGGACATTATTGAGTATTGGACCATATTCAGCTAGATGGCTTCATAGCCTGACTCAGTTTAAGGCAGCTTGCTTTAGGACAGTGGTTCTCAACCTTCCTAATGCCGCGATCCTTTAATACAGTTCCTCATGTTGTGGGGACCCCCAACCATAAAAATATTTATTTATTATTTACAAGGCCTCCCCCCCCCCGGCAAAGGCCGCCTCGCCAGTCAGGAACAGGGGGGCGGGCAGGCAGGGAGGGAAAGGTGAGCCACGCGTCTCCCCCGGGAAAAAAACTCCGTGAACCCCCCGGGCTCTGCTTCTGCTTCGCTTTCGTTTCCGCTGGAGAAGTAGTGTGGGAAATGTTTCCAGAGTTTTCACCCTGGCTGGGGTGGGGGGAAGGAATCCCAGTGCCTTTTTCTTTTGCACCGGGCACAGCTCGCCCCCCCCGGAAAAGCACTGCCTTGTGGCCCCCCGGCCCTTCCACAGTGCCGCCCTCTGTGGTGAGTGGGGCAGGGGCTGTGGCGAGGAGGGGGCCTGCCCCCCGTGCTGCCGCCACCGCCCCCCCCCAAGCTGGCCCATCAGACGGGAGGTTCTCCTGGTAGCGGAGAAGGGGAGCAATTTCAGTCCTTTCTGAACAGGAGGCAGGAGGACGCGAGTGCATGGCTCGTGCTTGCACACCACCACTCCCGGGCCTTTTCCGCACATTACCTTATTGCGGAGGTGGGGGGTGTCATTCGTGCAAGCAGGTTCTTGCGCGAGGCACTCTCTTTGCTGCTCTCTTCGCCTAGGCTGCACTGCAGAAGGAAGGAGCAGGGCGGTTGTGCGACCAGGAAGCCAGCTGCGGGATGAAGGAACAGCGAAGAGTGCCTCACCCAGGAGGCCCAGGAGTGGTGGTGCCACACGTGCTCCCGCCAAAGGGGGCAGGAGGACGCGAGCTCGTGGCTCGCGCTTGCGCACCACCACCAAGGAGGGAACGGAGCCTAAGACCATTGGAAATACACATTTTCTGATGATCTTAGGTGACCCCTGTGAACTGTGAAAGGGGTCGCGACCCACAGGTTGAGAACTGCTGCTTTAGTACATTATTTCATTCAGGACCCCTGTCAAGGCTAATCCCCCCCCCTACTGGAATCATAAGGTGCCTCACTCACAAATGAAATGGGGTCTCTCATTAACTTCTCTGCAACAGAAACTGACCTTTGGGCTGAAGGGGGCTGCCTACCATTGCTATGAGGGGTCACCCAAACTTTCCCTCCCATTTGGATTCCCCTGTTGCTGAGCTCAACTGTCATTCCCAGAACCTAGGGTCTTTCCACTCATCAGTCTTGCAGTTTGAAGCCAGTTACAAAAACCCATCAGTTGTTACCTGGATCTTCTGCTGGAAATACAAATATTTGTTGGGAGTTACAGTTTACAGGGTGTTAGCCCTTTGGGTAAATTCTATCAATGCTAAAGCTCCTAAGAATTAGTCTTTTTTTAAAGCAGAGTCGCAGAAAAAGCATGTCCCAATCTGTGTGTGGCTTCCCTGAACTGGAGGTTGACTTGAAAGAAAAACAAGGCAGGTAGTTTCAGGTTCCAAACTTCAAAGAACAAGAAGGGTTGGGGTGAGAGAGAATGCTAGAATTTTCCAACACTATTTCCCAATTCTACATCAGCTACTTTGTTAGGTATGCCTAATGAATGTCTCCTGGTCCAACCCCCATGCCAAGCCTCCTAGGCCAGGCAGGAGATGCTCTGAGCAATGAAGGTCTTTTCTGCCGGAGATGGGGTGATGTTGGACGATGCTTCCATCTCCTTCCCACCAGTGATGCTATCAGGAATTGCAACAAGAGTCCTGGTCATTGCAGCCTCAGTTGTTGGCAGGAGCAGGGTGAAAATGTCATCTACTCATTTCAAAGCTGAGTCCAGGAGTACCAAATCCATCTAACACAGGTGGAATTCCTATGTCCTGAACTGTCTTATGAATGACCAGGAGAACCTCTGTCTTATCTGGATTGTTCCAGTTTTTTCATCCTCATCCAGCCCATTCCTGATGATGACACTGGTTTAGGATTAAGACATCCTCCTTGGATTGAGATGGAAGGAAGTAGTAGAATTGGGTGTTACTTGCATATTGATAACCCTGCACTCCTATACAATCATAGACCTGGAAGAGACCACAATGGCCACCGAGTCCCAACCCCCTGCCATGCAGGAACACACACTCAAAGCACCCCCAGCAAATGGCCATCCAGCCTCTGCTTAAAAACCTCCAAAGAAGGAGACTCTGTTACCCTGATTTATGGGGGTCCCGGGAGGGACACCTAAGTGCACTCCAAATATTACTAAGTTGGGGGAATTAGCAAGGAGCACAAGCTAGCAACACGAGAGGCAGGGTAACGTAGTGAGATCTTTAACTCTTATGTTTATGAGGTCGGGCTGCGACAAGAACTA
Source organism: Ctenosaura bakeri (assembly GCA_948474755.1). NCBI lineage: Eukaryota > Metazoa > Chordata > Lepidosauria > Squamata > Iguanidae > Ctenosaura > Ctenosaura bakeri. Next base: position 93,566 of record CAOLHI010003119.1, read on the forward strand.
GGCAAGTTGTTCAATTAAAAGATTTTATTAAAATCTCCTTAATAAAGCAAACAATGACACACACACTCATGCACTCATCCAAGAACTATAGAAGCAGAAAGTGAGGAAAACTGATAGAGGCTTTCAGAGGGTTTTCTGGGGTGGTACTCCACCTGATCCTGCAGCCCGGGATAGGAGAAATAGTGTTTAATGCTGGGGACTGTAGTTGCTCAGCACGTGGAGGCTGAAGGGAGGCTTGCTGAACAGAGCGGCAGCAGTTCGGGATGCAAGGCATGAGCGTTCCGACAAGGAACTCAAACTTGGGGTTTTCATAGGGAAGATTGTACCTGGAGGCTAGCCCTCTCCCGAGGAGAACAATAGGGTTTCTAGTGGAGACAAAGCCCCTGAAAGGTCAAAATCAGAATTGATGAAATTTAGCCAGCATTGCCAATTGTTAGAACAGTATGCAGATGAGGAGCGCTTAGGGTTTGTATAGAGCAAGCAGTTCGGGGCGAGAGCCCTTGTATTTGCTTAATGGTTGGCTGTGTCCGGAGGGCACTACCGGCTATGCGGCAAATGGTTGTTTACCGGCCTAGACCTAGCGTGCATAATTAAGGCCATACGACCGTGCCTGCCTACACAGGCTTTTTGTGACCCTTTCAGACACGTGGAGTTCATCTTATGGAGTGCCATGGAGTGCCATCTTATGGAGTGCCATCTTAAGAGTCCATCTTATGGAGTGCCACGCGGAAATATTAGACATAATCAATATGAAATTGTAGACCTTGGGCTTGGGCCAGATAACTGCAGTAACAACTCCATCACACTCTGGGCAGCATATTTCACTGTCAAATGGCTCTGACTGTCAGGAAGTTCTTCCTGTTATTTAGATGAAATCTCTCTTCCTGTAGTTTGAATCCATTGCTCCGTATCCTAGCTTCTGGAGCAGCAAAAAACAAGCTTGCTCCATTTTCAACATGACATCCCTTCAAACTCTGGACAATCTTTCCCAGAAGCCTCCAATATGCATTTGTTGTGCTGTCTTGCTATCTGGTGTAGGGGAAGAGGAATGTAACTCCACCCATAGCTGTTTATGCTACGCTAAAGTAATACAGGACCCTAGCCTCAATCATAATTCAGATTGGATACAAGGAACATGTAAAGAGATTCCATCATTCTCCAAAGTAAATAACAGGCCAATAAAAAAATACATAAATAAGAATATGAAGGAGACAACATTCCTAATATTTTTAATTTATACACATAGTAGAAAACAGCCACTTCTGTCCCTGTTCACAAGACACACAAGGACAACACACACAACAATATTTTTCTTTCACTCATGCACACAGAAAACACCTCTGGAGAATTCCACAGATTTCTAGTAGTTCCTAAGGTCCCAGATGAAGAGGTGAGCAACTATCTCCTTGCCTAAGAAAACCTGAAGAAATTCCTGGAGTCGTCATAAATTTGTGAGTACACACTCAGGTACGTCTCCCCCCGCCCCCAGTATGGCTGAAATACATCTCCTTTGGCGAACCCACCCCTATTCTGCACTCTCTCCTGGCCCATATCCAAACTGTCATCTTCGCACATTTACTCTAAATTCGTGATCCAGGCTAGAACACGGGGGCCGTTTCAGAATACAGTATCCAGATATAACACTTAGAATCCCCTTGAACAGCGATGGGTCCTGTCCTGGGGAATCCTTGGGTTTGCCATTTGGTGAGGCACCAGAGAAGGTCTGTGACTGAGGAGTCCAAATAGCCCTCCTTTAATTGCAAGTCCCAGGATTCCACAGGACAGAACCATGGTGGTCAAAGTGGAATCATACCCCTGTTAGTTCTTTTGTGTGAAAGGGCTCCAGAGCTGACAAATAATACCTAGGAGTAGCCAAGGAAAGCAGTCTAAGATGTGGGCAGGGTTTTGAGAGCAGAGATAGTTGTATCCTTAACTTTGGAAATCTAAGGTACTGAAAACTCAAAAGCTTACAACTTTGTGGAGTTTTTGTTGTTATTTACATCAAGTTGATTTCAACCTATGGCAACCCTATGAGACAGAGACCTCCCAGAGGTCATCAACAGCCCTGCTAAAATCTTGAATATTCAGGGCAGCTGTGGTGTCAACTGAGCCTCTCCACCAGCAAGCTCTTCCTCCTGTCCTAAGGCTTCTGCTGATAAAGGTACTCCCCACCAGTGGACATGGTTTTACTCTTAGGGATCAACACAGCCACTGTTGTTCTAGACCCTGGGGTCCTTGGTTTGCTTTTAATATTTTCCTAAAGCCCAGGAGTTACCGTTGGCAGTGTTTGGACACACACACTGAATTAAATACTCATACACTGCATTTTTGGGAGCAAAACCGTTCAAAGAAATCTACAAAACCAAAATAAGTCAGTCTTACAGAGCACAAAAACACAAACTAGGAGGTCTGGGTTGTTAGTCTTCACCTGGTATCAAACACAGGGACATACTGTTTGGGTAGCAAGTTGCGAAGGTGTATGTCATAACAGCAGGTGGGGGGATCCAAACTCCACACTCCAGTAAGCATAAGACACTTGGCAGACTAAGGCAAGGACCAAGTACAAAATTCTACATCAGTGCTTTCCAAAATTTTCATGTTGGTGACACATTTTTTAGACACGCGTCATTTCGTGACACAGTAATTCAGGAAGTGGAGGCAGCCCCTCACTGGGGTCTTCCTCCACTTGGGGCGGCAGAGGTGGGAGAGGCAGCCCCTCCACCTGTGCCTGGCCTGCCACCACTGCTGACCTTGCCAGGGTCTTCCTTGGCCCAGGGCAGCAGCAGACTCGTTACATAAATGCAGACATAAATGTGTCGCGACACACAGTGTTCTGTTCTACATACAGATGTTGGAGGGACTGTGTGTGGGGGCAAATCTTACTTAAGGATTACATAATGGCAGTATTCTCCAGCACCTCTGCAGCTTCAAAAATTTATTCAAATAAATAAATAAATAAATAAATAAAACCCTGAAGCATGCAGAAAAAGAATCTAGAGTGGTTTTTGCACACAATTTTTTTTTTGTGCCTTTCACACAGAAGGCAGCATTTTTCTGGGCATGTTTTCCACTCTTTCCCCCATAGAGAGTCTGTGTTTGGAATTGTGCAGGTTTACCCCTCAAAGGTCTAAGAAGTGCATTTACACAAACAATATTATGATTATACTGGGAGGGTGTGAAGGGGGGGCAGTGTGTTTCTTTAGACTTCTCTCAGTTTGTTAAAGGGGTGATTCTGGAACGAGGAAATGGATGTATATTGTGTTGCCCCTGCCAGCCCACTGTGGAACGATAGTGAAGGAGAAATGAACATGGCTTCACATGGGCTAACCTGGAAAATTGCCTGTATCCTTTTGAAATTGTGTGTTTTGCTCTCAAGAAATTTTCCCCACAAGAACAAATGGACACTGTGAAGGGTACATGGTGTATCTCCTTCCCTAGGAGGCCAAGGGACTGAGGAAGGAGTTATCTAGCAAGGAGTGGGGAATGGTTGTTTTCCTTACTTACAGGAGTTGTCCATGGCCAACTGGCACCTAGAAGAAGAAAATCCTATTGCATCCATTCACTTGATGGGATTTTCCCAGCACAAGTGCTTTGCAGAAGTGACCCGTCAACCTTGGCAAACTATATTAGAGTGTAAGGGTTCATGGCTCAGGGCTACCATTCGTTTTGGATTCTTGTCTGTCAGGATAGGAGACAGAAACACATTTCTTTCCTAAATAAAGTTTGTTTTTTGATTCACCAGGACTGGCCTTCTAATTTCTCATAGAGGAAGGAAAGTCTCCTTCCCTAGGTGAGACTCCAGAGCCTAGGCCAAGGTGATCTTCTGTTCCTGTTCCCTTTAGAGAGGCCCATTCTCCACTTTGGGGGCACCGTTGCTTTCTCCCCCATTGGTCCCATTCTCCTGCCTCTGCACCAGCTGCCAATAGGCCCCCTTCCTCTCCATCAGCTCCTCATGGGTCCCCTTCTCCCGAATCTCCCCCTCTTCCATGACCAGGATGACGTCTGCATGTTCCACGCTGTGGAGGCGGTGAGAGATGAGCAGCACGGAGCGTCTGTCGCGAGCCTCCCCTTCGTAAATCTCCTTCTCCACCTGAAAAGGACAAAAGGGAAGAACTTCTGTTGTGTGCCATGAACCCACATACTTCCTTGGAATGATAAAAACTGCAAAAGGAACATGTCACTTCTTTTGTGAAACTCCTCTCCATTCTCCTGGACATGTAAAAACTCACGAATATAAAATCCAAATGATACACACTACACGAACATCATAGAGAACAGCAGAAATCATATGCCTGGACAAGATGCAGTTCTAACAAAAGCCTGAGCGAGTGACCCAAGCCATGTGCTAGATTTTAGTTAATTTTTAAAACCTCTTCATTTCCCACCTTCTTCTGAGGCTGAGAGAGTGTGACCTGTCCAAGGTCATCCAGGAGGTTATCCAGGTCATCCATGGCCGAGTGGGGATTTGAACCCTGTTCTCCTGGAATCCTAGCCCAATCCTCAAACCACTACACCATGCTAATTCTCTGTTTCTGTGCAGTACGCTTTCCATATTCAAACACTGCAAAACATTCTAGGAAAATTATTCTGCATACATGCATTATTTCTGCAGAAAAAATGTTTTAGTTTGGAAAACATGTTTCAGATTTGTTTTCTGCACAGAAAACATGGTAACAGAAAAAGAGCACATGCATTTCTGCATCAAACAATCTTCTCATAACATTTTGGGTTTTTCAAATACTGGGAAGATTCCATGCAAAAGTCTTGCTGCTCTTTTATTCTTCTCAACAGGGTTTTCCAGCTATTGGGAAACATGTCTTCCAACCAGGAAATGAATGAGGAAGAATATTCTTTCCTCTCCTAAAACACACTCATGTTTTTTTTTTTTGAGAGGCTAAGATGGCGGCAACCCGGTAGGACGCTATATTCAGAGCTCCAATGTTTTCACCTTTTAACAAAGTTTTTATTAGTTTTATTACTCCCTCAAACCGTCTCGCTGCTAAATTTTGTTTGAGTTTTTAATCTGCTAATCTTCCTTTGCCATGAGCCTTTTAATTTAGCCTACTAAATGTATACGTTATCAGGCCTTCTGCAAATTAACTGATTAGCCAACCTAGCTGGCTGGAATCCCAGGAACCTTAAAAGAATCCAAAACTTCTTATTTGGAAGCTATTAAAAAGTGAAAGAGAACTGTTTTTAGGATAACATTGCATTCAGAGTTCCCCACCCAACTCACCTCCTGCTGGCTCTCTGTGTCGAGGGCACTGGTGGCATCATCCAGGATCAGCACTCTGGGGTCTCGGATCAACGCCCTGGCAATGGCAACCCCCTGCCTTTGTCCCCCAGAGATCTGGCCTCCTGTTTCCCCAGCATCTGAAGAAAGGAAGAGAGATGAAGATTCTTTTCAGCTCAGCCAGACTCCAGCAAACTCATTCCCTTGTTATCTCCCAGAAGAAGCATCTGTGGCTGAGATTCTGGACCAAACAGGTGGAGCATAATGTTTTGCTCACATTACATCCACCCTAGCAGCTATCATGCTCTGGGAGTGGGGGAGGGGGTCACTACTATAGTTTTTTACTGGTCTGGCCAGGAACAGACTGGCAGAGATGAAATAGAGGAGGAAGCAGCAGCAGCTAGTTTTGCTGTGAGGAGAAGGGAAACATATGTGGTCTCCCACATGGAATGCACCCTCATTTCTCTTCCCCTTGCAGTTGAGACCAGCTCGTTCCTTGTCCTGTGAGCCCCTCCCCTTCCTTTCTATCCTTGCTGGTAAACAGCAACAGCAGCATACCCCATATCTGGGGCTTGACAGCAGCCACTGGTTAAAATTTTGGATGGGGCATAAAGAGATAGAAAATATGTGCACGTAACCCAGAGTTGTTGTTGTTAACTGCTATTAAGTTAACTTCAACTTACAATGACCCTACAAATGAGAGACCTCTATGTCAACAGCTCTCCTCAGGTCTAGCACACTTAAGCCGTGGCCTCCTTGATTGAGTCTATCCATCTGCAATGTGGCCTTCCTCTTTTCCTATTGCCTTCTACCTTACCAAACATTATTGCCTTTTCTAGTGAATCATGTTAGTGAGTCATGTAATCCAGAGTTACATGCACATTTGTCACTAGCAGGATTCTGGTTTATCTGTTGCAATTCAAAGTGTTGCGTTTGACTCAGAAATTCCCAATTTATGGAAATTTTGGAAAATGATAAATTCCTAATTTATTCAACTCAGGTCCTGCATCACTTTCCTCCATCACAGTAGCTCAGCAGCAACATCAGCATCCCATCCTCTAACTGGAGAATGAGACCAAAGGCCTTATCCCAAGTCAGGATTTGTTGTCCCGCTAGCCTAAGAGGGGAGGGCAAAGCATGGCTTGTCAAACACATCCAGCTGTCAGGACCCACAGAACTCCCTCCATCTCTTTTCCCCAACCTTTTGTCCCACACAACCAGCAAAGTCTCTGGGGAGCGTGACATGAAACATCATACTCCTCTACCTGAAAAGTTTTTTTTTTTTAGAAACTAGAAGTGACCAGGAAGTGAGATTTTTTTAAAAGGTAGTGAGATTTTTAAAAAGGAGGTGAGATTGTGTTGAAATGTCAAAGTATTACCCCAGAAGCTTTGGCAGGTAATCTATTTTGGGTGTTTGGGGGTGTAGGTTCCTCAAAGATCTATGGAATCGTACCCAGAACTTCAGAGGTTGCCAGTTCCTGACCTGGCCCAATGCTGGGCAACACCATCTCTCTAAGTTCCTGGCATAAGGCCTAATCATGATTTCTTAGATATCCTTTTTTGATTTTTAAAGGGGAGATCAAGAGTGGATCTACAACCTTCTGCATGCAAACCACGTGCTCCACCACTGAGCTAGAGGCAGAGTCCATTTTTTGTGAACAGATGGGGACTAGAGGGACCACTGGGAGGAAGGGCCCCCTACCTGTGTCATAGCCACGGCTCATTCGGGCCACAAACCGATGGGCTCCTACTCGCTGGGCTGCCTGGGCCACCTCCTCCTGACTCCGCTCCCCCAGGCCGTAAGTGATGTTTCTGTGTAAGGACCGAGCAAGAAGCACCGGCCTCTGGCTCACCAGTGCTACCTGCAGGGAGGACAGAGGGTAAATAGGATCTTTGTTCCAGGTCTACACCAGAAAAATCCCAATCAAGAGTGTAGACAAGAATAAGAGAGCAAGGCAAAGGCTACAAGACAGTAGTGGAGGATGGCTCCCATGTCAGCATGCGAAATAATAATTTAGCCTGCATTAACAGAACCATACTTTCCAAGTCAAGGGAAGTAATAGTCCCACTATATTCTGCACTGGACAGGCCTCATCTGGAGGTACTGTTTGGTTCTGGGTGGCTCATTTTAAGGAGGATATAGACAAGCTGAAGTGAGTTAAAAGAAGAGCAACAAAGATGATAAAAGGTATGGAGTGTGAGGAAAGACTGGACAGAACCTAAGTCCAAATAAAATATACATGATGTAAATTAAAATTTGCACCTGGGAATAACAATCGATGATACGATCCCAGGTAATACCTGCATGAGTCATTGGGTTGTGTAACCAGGGCAGGAAGGTTGCATCATACCTCTAGCAAGGGCTGCTAGAGTTGCATCAGCAATGGCTGTATATAAGGGGGTGTGTTCTAGCCCTCTTGATGTCTGGAGAGTGGCCGGAGGCTATGTTCTGCGTGCTGTTGAGTGCTGAAAACTCATTGGAGACTTGTACATACTGTATGTATTGTAACTCAAGAGTAAAAACCTCCTGTTGGAAGATAACATTTGCATGGGAGTATTCTTCCGGGCTTCAAGGTTCTTGCTGCTAATGGTTAACACTCTGCTGGGATGCTTCAAGCTGTGTGAGTAAACTCTGCTGTATGATTATTTTTAAACACTTGACTCTGGTGAAGCTGTTTCTTGCCAGAGCTCAGTGCTTGAGGGAAGTGCTACCAAGGTTTTTGTGTAGCTCCCATCATCCACCATCCCTCTGACATGGAGAACAAAACCTAAGGGGAGAAGTTGAGGGAGCTGTGCATGTTCAGCCTGGTGAAGAGAAGACTGAGGGAGGACGTGATGGCCCTCTTTAAATCCCTCAAGGGCTTCTCCCGAAGAAGAGGGGCAGGCCTGTTCTCTGCTTCCTCAGGGGGCAGAACTAGGTCAAATAGTTTCAAGTTACAGGAAGCTAGATTTAGATTTAACATTAGAAGGAACTACTTGATAGTAAGAACAATCTGACAATGGAACCAATGACCTAGAGAGGTGGTGGGTTTTTTTTTCTAGTGTCTTCTCAAATAGAGGATAGCCGGCTACTGGGAGACGGAGGGCGCTGCAGCTGGAGTTCCTGCACTGAGTAAGGGATTGGTCTCAATGGCCCATGAGGCCCCTTCCAACCCTAGGATTCTGTGGGGGAGCATCCACCTCAGGTCTTAGGTTTAACTTAAAAAAAAAAAAAAAAACCAAACCAAGCAAGACTTTTGTATGGGACCAGAAACCTCACTGTGTTTGCATAAGAGTAAGATCTTACCTTTTGACGCAGGAACTGATCCTCATATTCACTCAGGTTTCTGCCATCCAGCAACACTTGGCCTTTCTGGGGCTCATAAAACCGTTCCAGCAGGGCCACCAGGGTGCTCTTCCCGGACCCCGAGGGGCCCACCAGGGCCGTCACCGTGCCAGGCCGCAGCTCCAGGGACACCCCCTGTGCGGAAGAGAGGACGTGAGCAGGCTCCAATTTGGGGAGAGTTGCCTCTTTCCTCAAACAAATCTAGTGATTTTAGTTTCTAGACTTCATGTTTTTTTATGTGGGAGATGCTCTTTAGACGAGATGGGACGGGCATCATGCAGTCCTTTAGCTCCCAGCATTTCTCATCGCTAGCTGTGGCTGCTGGGAGCTGCAGTCCAAGATCACTCCAATTTAACTTCATTTAAGTTTTGATTATTTTTTGTTTATTCCCTCTTTCTTTTGAATGGGACCCAAGGTGTCACAACAAATCAAAATAATGAATTAAAAATTCATCAAATTAAAATGTTTTTAAAAGAATTAAATAAGCTACCATATTAAAACATCAAGCCTTCTAACACAACATTAAATCATTTAAAATTACACAACTATGGAAAGTGAAACACCCTTCCCACCAGTTGAAGGTCTTTCCACATTGCCACTGAGTCACTAAATGCTAATTCAGAGGCCTTTCTTTACCTGCCGGCAGGAGGGGAGCAGGGAGGGGGCTGGCCTGGCTTCCACAGCCTGGAAGCCACCACCAAGAAGTCTCTCTCCCATGTCCCCATCAACCATGTCTTGAAGGTGGTAAGCATAAGGAACTTAAAACTCAGCCTGGCTCATATGGTGGGGGGGGATATAGATCCCTAAAATTCATTCTGCTGGAGGAAGACTTGGTCTTTCCACCCAACACCTTGCTCTGACCTTCTTGCTCCACTTCCTTTCTGTTCAGGATATGCCAAGGAGTGGAGAGAAAACAGTTGTGGTTAAACCCAGTCCTACCACCGAGTGTTGCATCCAGCTTTCAGGATTGGTCTTGGACTAAATGGGGGGTGGACAGAGTGGGGCTCACAGGCCACATAGCAATAGCAGTTACATTTCTATACCGCTTATCAGTGCTGAGCACTCCCTAAGCGGTTTACAATGTGTTAGCTAATTGCCCCCAACAAGTTGGGTACTCATTTTACCAACCTGCGGAAGGATGGAAGACCCCAAATGCTTTTTCTTGAAGCCCCAAGCCTTTCAGCACACCTTGAAGGCTCCCAGACTTTGTTTTCTTATGAAATTTTTTTAAGATGAACCGTCTTCCCCAACCCCCTTCCAAATTGCCCCCAAAGGTCTAATTTGTTCCTCCTGACTGTCAAGGCCTCCTGGTCCTGAAAACTGAAGGAAGGTGGTCCACTGGGGGCTCAAATGCCTTGGTTCGGCTGGCTGGGAGAGGGTGGGGGTAACACTTAGGTCATTTCTGCACTAGCCTGTTATAACGCTATGATTCCACTTTCAACATCCTATGGAATCCTGGGGTTTGCAGTTTCAGGAGGGGCCCGAAACTGCACACCCCAGGATTCCATAAGATGTTGAAAGTGGAATCATAGCGCTATAACGGGCTAGTGCAGAAATGGCCCAGGTCTTCTTGGTTACTGACTGGTGGCCACGAGGCTTTCAGTGGGACGGCCTCCTCACGGCTGTCCCCATTTCCCACTGGCTTCTGTCTTTCCCCGGGGCCAATCCACCTTCACACAAAGTTTTCTTTTCATCTCATCCTGAGGGAAGCACACATTTTAATTCCCGTTCCCTTCCTTGTCTCCTCTGGCTCCCCACCGTTCTGGTCTCACCCCACATTACCTTCACAACGAGGGAATTGTCCCGGTCAGGGTAGGCGAAAGAAACGTCCTTCATCACCACGTGGCCCTGCAAATCCTTGGGGGCCAAGGTCCCAGAGGGTCTGATCTTGGGTGTCCGGTCAATGTATTCAAACACCTTCTCTGAAGAGCCAATCGCCTTCTGCACCCTGGGGTAAACATCGAGGAGGACCTGGAAGACGGACACAGACGTTCTGGGAGGAAGAAAATATTTGTCTGGGTGGAGGAAGAGGGCCAGGGGGAAAAATAGCAAACAGCCAGGGACAGGTGGAGCTCAGAAAATAATTTTTAAGTAGTTATCTGCTATACAAAAGTCAAAGTTTTTTGTCTGCATCTGGTGGAGACGTCATATGATTGCTGTGTCAGATGAAGATCTCATATGATTGGCTGCCTAAGAAGATTCTATGGAATCCTGGGGTTTGCCGTTTAGGGAGGGGCCTTTAGGATTCTCAACCAGAGAGCTCTTGGGCCTCAGTCAACTGTGCCAGCCTTGAATAGGCCAGTTGCTATGGAGACGAAGCATAGCAGCAAGGAAGAGGACAGTGTATTCCCTCAGGAATCCCAATTCTGTATATTAATAACTCTGAATACAGATTGGATTGGGAATATGGGGAAAAGTTACAGGCACTGGACAAGACAGTTTGGTGAGTTCTTACGAGGAAAAAAATTGCCTTATTTACTTGGTAATAATATGAAAAACAAGGGAAAAAAAGTCATAATAACTACTTTTCATCCTTTCTTACAGAGCCTTTCCAAAAATTGTAAAGCTACCTTAAAGTATTTCTAACAAGTATTACCTGCGAGAAAATAAAATCCCGGGCAATGCTGGGCATATATGCTAGTAACTTATAAGTTCTACTTTTAAGACCTCCTGAAAGATAATTCAGTTACCATTATTGATATTTTGAAAGTAACCATTTACTATGCCTCTCAAAAGCAGTAGAGATAGTTTTTTTCCAAACAACAACAACCACTTGATCGCTTTACATTCAGCAGGATAAGCCAGCACGTGAACCATGTGATATTCCTCCTCCACTATTCATCAAGGACAGGCCCCTATAACTGTAAAAGAAACTAACATTTTACTGTTACGTAGCAAAAGCAGTGAGTCATCTCTTGATAGAGCCAAAGGAGGGAGGTTATGTCTTGATAGTTTCCAACTGTAATGTAACTAGAAAGGCCATTTCCGCACTAGACTGTTATAGCGCTATTATTCCACTTTCAACATCCTATGGAATCCTGGGGTTTGCAGTTTCGGGAGGGGCCAGCTGGCCCCTCCCAAAACTGCAAACCCCAGGATTCCACAGGATGTTGAAAGTGGAATAATAGCGCTACAACAGTCTAGTGTGGAAATGGCCAAAGTCTAAGTTACTAAACTGCTAAAACTTTTAAGCAGCTAAATGTTTTTAGGTTGAAAGGGAATTAATTATAAAGAAGCAATAACGTCTTGAGTTCTGGTTACATTTTCTTTGAAATGTCCCTCCTTCAGGTGTCCCTCGCTGGCTTACCCGCACGGCTGTGGAGAACTCCAGCTTGTAGAGGACAAAGGTAACAAGATCGCCACTGCTCACACGCCCCAGCGAGACCAGGTGGCCCCCGTAAAACAAGATGCCGCCTATGACAGCCAGTACTGAGAGCTGCAGGGAAGAAAATTAGGGTTTAGTCTCAAACCCTTTGCCTAGGATTCCAGATAACATCACGCCACACTCCCCCATCTTGTGGGTGAGGGGAACACCTCTCTCCTTGAGGACCCAGAACGTACGTTGACGATGCACGCAGAGGCACCACAGGCCACAGCCTCCCATTTGTTGAGCCTGTAGGTCTCTTGAAGCTTCCCCTCATAGCACCGAGCTGCCCCATCCTCATTAGCAAAGCTGCGGACGGTGGAGATGGCCTGGAAGTTCTCCACGGCCACTTCATTGGCTTTGGCCAGGGAGTCCTGGACCTTGCGCGACAGGTTCTGGAAGGGAAGAAAGTGGATCAGAACTTGGTCAACCAAGCACTTAAGCTGCATTCCCATCCCCATCACCGTCGTCATAATATTCTATTAATTCATATCCTTCCTTTCAACAAATAATGTGACCCAAGGCAGTCTACAACATTCTCCAAAACAATGCAGGTTAAAAAAAAAAACTCCACAAAAACTTCAACAGAAGTACAAACATATTAGTTATTTTAGAAACAATTAAACAATTTATTTAAGAGAAAATTAAGCATTAAAATCTTTAAAAAATCTTTATGTTGTTGTGTGCCTCCAAGTTGTGCATAAACACCTATTTTGAAAACTAAGAATTCATTCATTCATCCTCAGTTGCTTTCAGGGGAGGGTTAACATCTAAATACCCACTGCCAGGGAACATGATTACACTCATGCTCTGCTTGTGAGCTTCCCAGAAGCGTGTTCGGAGAGAAACAGAGTACTAGATTAATTGGATCTTTGGTCTGATCCAGCACAGTCTCCCTTCTGGGTTTTTTTTGCAGGGGGAGGGAGATATACATGTCCCCTGCTAAAGACACGGGTCCTTTCACACAACACCTTTATAGCACTATGATTTTACTTTAATGGACACTGTTCTGTCCTATGGTGTTCTAGGATCTGGAGTAAACTCTAGTGCCTCACCCAGTGGTATATCCAGGTTCAACAGAACGCAGGGCAAGTGTGGAAGTTGCATCCTTAGGTTCTGCTTCTCCTGCCGCTGCCCCGGGATGAGGAAAGCGACGGCGGATGCAGGGGCTGCAGCTGGTGGGAGGGCTGCTGACGATGACCCCGGGGGGGAGGGGGTGGCGGCCAGGCCGGGGTAGGAAGGGGCCTGACATTGGCACTCAGAGCATGTGCACCAGTTTCCCCACCCTAGATACACCTCTGGCCTCACCAAACTGCAAATCTCAGGCCATTTCCGCACTACATTCTTAAAGCGTGATTCTTCCACTTTCAACATCCTATGGAATCCTGGGGTTTGCAGTTTTGGGAGGGGCCAGCCAGCCCCTCCCGAAACTGTAAACCCCAGGATTCCATAGGATGTTGAAAGTGGAAGAATCACGCTATAAGAGTGCAGTGTGGAAACGGCCTCAGGATTCCAAAGGATGTTGCCATGGTAGTTAAAGTGGAAACAAAGCACTATAGCTGAGTAGTGCGAAAGGGACCAGCAAGTTAAATTCAAACAACTCTTGCTGTTATGGGCTCATACTGTTACCACAGTTCTGACATGCCCGGTGATAGCACCAGATATCTCTTGATATCAAGCTTATTTGGCCTTCACTTGACCTTTCTCTGCCACCCTGCTCCACGTGTTTGCAAGGGCCACCAGACAAGCACGTAAACAGGCGCGGCCGTTAATGGTTGGACATTCCAATCCCCATTTAGGCAGGCAGATTAATGCCTCTCTGTTGCTTCAGGGACCATCTTCTTGCAGACACACCTTGCTTAAGCGCGACTCCACACAAAGACGTACGGCCCCCGGCCAGCACCCTCTCAATGCTGAGCCATTTGTATGCTGGCCATACTATTGTCATCCAGCGCTAAGCTCCTCATGTAAAACCTGACCTTTTCCAACGCTTTTGTCCCGCTCCAAATTTCCTTTGTTCTCACCGAGCATGGCATGGCCTGTAGGCACAATCCACCCGATAAAAGGTCCCCAATTCTGAGCCCTCCTCAGAACACTCTGGACTGCTATCCTGCCTTGCTGTCGGTTTGTCCAGTGAGTCGCCCCCTCAGCAAAACCGCACTGAGCTTTCTTCCCTGCAACTTCTACTTCTCTCCAGGACTACGAGAAAAGGTGTCGTATCACCCATTACCCCGAAAACTCGTATTTCTATTTTCTAGTTAGCTGTGTGCTTGTGGTGTCTTTTCGTTGTTTGTCTTTTAATAAAAACTATCATTATTTTTACTCTTTTAAAACCTCGTCTGACTCCTCTTCTGACCTGAAGCCGTAGACATAGGGTTAAAAGATCCCACCTAAAGTTACCCTGCCTTTCATTAGCTTAAGAGAGCGCTTGAGTTCATTTCCCCATCTTGTGCTTTTATTTGGTTATTTGGGCATCCCTCCTGGGACCCCCACAATACAGGGTAACAATACGACACTCAGGCTTCTGTCTGGGTACCTGGTGAAACTTCCCAGAGAGCTTTGGCACCACAAAGAGGAAGGGCAGGGCCATGACAACAAACAGGGCTAATGGCATCGAGAGCCAGAGCATCATCCCATAGAGGAAGATCCCTCTCGTCAGGTACCACATCAGCAGGCTCAGGTCCCCGCTCAGGGCCTCACTCATGACATCTGTGTCGGAAGTCACACGGGAAGTGATGTCCCCTGGGTGGAGAGAAAGAGATCTTTTAACCCTATGTCAAGCGAGGGCAGAAGTGAGGCGTCGATGGAAAGAGAAAGTCAGGTAATGGCAGAGGCAGGCTGTGAAAGAATGACCAGGAAAGACAGGACGACGTATTTTTTACCTTCCTATTTGCCTTGCTTTTTCTTCAGGTTGAGGGTCACCAGGAGTTTGGTGAACAGGAGTTTGGCTAACAGGCAAGGCCAACAAGTTTTCACGTGGTGGGAGAGATAGCATAAGGGGAGCTTGCATCTGTCGGGCTAAACCACCTCAGCTCCAGAGAGGCTTTGGGATGATGGAATAGAGGGCAAACAACATGAAATAAGGAGGGATAACTAATATCCCAAAGGACAGGATCAGAATTCAAAATGACCTTAACAGATTAGAGGGCTGGGCCAAAACTAATAAAATCAATTTCAACAGGGAGAAATGTAAGATATTACACCTAGGCAGAAAAACTGCACAGAAATGGGATGGTGACACTAGGCTCCACCACAGTACATGGGAAAGGGATCTAGGAGTTTTAGTAGACTGGAAGCTGAACATGAGTCAACAGTGTGATGCAGCAGCAAAAAAAAGCCAATACAATTCTAAGCCGCATAAATAGGAGTATAGTGTCTAGCCTGAGTGAAAAAATATTACCACTCTATTCTGCTTTGTTCAGAGCTCACCTGGAACGTTGTGTCCAGTTCTAAGTACCACAATTCAAGAAGGATATTGACAAGCTGGAACATGTCACTAGGGGGACAACCAATATGAGAAAAGGCCTGGAAACTGCCTTATGAGGGGTGCTTTAGGGAGCTGGTTATGTTTAACCTGGAGAAGAGAAAGTTCACAGGATAGCCATGTTTAAATATTTGAAGGGATGTCATATGGAGGATGGAGCAAACCTTTTTTCTGCTGCTCCAGAGACTAGGACATAGAGCAATGGATTCAAACTTCAAGAAAAGAGATTCCATCTAAATATCAGTAAGAACTTCTTGATAGTAAAAGCACATCAAACACACTGCCTTGGAGTGTGGTGGAGTTTCCTCCTTTGGAAGTTTTTAAACAGAGGTTGCATGGCCGTCTGTTGGGAATGTTTTGACCATGTCTTCCTGCACAGCAGGGGTTGGACTGGATGTGGTCTTTTCTAATTCTATGTTTCTAGGAGTCAATATTCCATCTAGCTGCTGCCTCTTTATTCTCTCCACACATGCCAACCTCCTTCAGCAATCTTTCCCATATCTCCCACAATCCCTTTGGGACACCTTCCATGCGTCTTGCACATCTTGTTTCCCCTCATGCATGTATCTTTCACAAGATAATTTTTAGCCATTAGGGTTCTTTTTTAATTTTTTTTCAAAGTGCCAAGCCAATGTTATTTACTGCCTTCTGTCTGCAAAGCATCGTCTCTCTAATGCATTCCTAACTTGTTCTTTTTAGTTGTTTAAACATAAACAGAATAGAAAACAAAAAACTTAAAAACAGCCCCAAACTCCTCAAAAGCAATACCTAAGACCAATGTTTGAAAATTCATAAGGCAGGAAGAAAGATCATGGAGCAAAATGTTGAAATTAGATGGTTACCCATTATCACATTGCTTTCAGAAATGAACTTTGCCTATAGACCTTGATTGAAGCATACCTTGTTTCTGAGTGACACTTTGGAGAGTAACTTGGTCTGGATTTTGGTAATTACATTTAACTGGACTGGCTTTGTATGCATATTTGTATTTTTAATAACTACTCCTGGTTTAAAAAATAACCAAGAAGCCCTTGGTTTTTATGCAGTATCTTATCAGCTTATTAGCTATATGAACATGAATGCTCATTTTTGCTCTCCCTCTTTGGCCATTTCCACACTAGACTGTTATAGCACTATGATTCCACTTTCAACATCCTATGGAATCCTGGGATTTGCAGTTTCAGGAGGGGCTGGCTGAACCCCGAGGGGCCGGCCGAACTGCAAACCCCAGGATTCCATAGGATGTTGAAAGTGGAATCATAACGCTGTAACAATCTAGTGCGGAAATGACTTTCTTCACATGTTAATTTTTAGAGAAGTACTTTAGAATAAATGTTGTAACTGTGACAGGTTTGATACATACATGTTCTGCAGGGATCTCTTGTTTGTGTACTTCTTTGTGTCAAAATTCTCAGGTGTTAATTTTTTTTGTATGAAATGTATTAATGTTTACTAATCAAATAAATAATTTGACAAGTTTTTGCCTGATTTATGATATGGAGAATTATTTTAAAAATTTTAAATTATCTGAAAGCATACAAGCACACATATACTCACACACAGATATGAACATATATATAGTGTGTGTTTGCGTACATCCAAATAACCTGCCAACTTATGGCAATCCCAATAATTTCATAAGGTTTTCTTAGGCAAGGAGTACTCAAAGGTGGCTTTGCCTGTTCCTTCCTCTGAAATAAAGCCCTATAGCAGTGAGTATTCATGTATGTATGTGTGGTGGATGTATAAATTTAAAATATTAATAACATTCATCATCATCATCATCATCATCATCATCATCATCATCTCCCATCTTTTTTCCCTGAATGGAACTCAAGCCAGTTTATGCCAGTTAAAACAGATTTAAGTATTCACAAGACAGAAAAGTTAAAAAGCAATTAAGCTATCATCAAATTAAAGTCAGCTAAAAACTATTAAACAGAACAAGAACAAATAAAAGTTCGGCACATTCTACAAGACCTGTTTCTCCTTTACAAAAAAAACCCATTCTCAAAGGCCTGGCAGAATAAAAAGAGTTCTTCTACATGCCTGCAGACAGATAGTTAGGAGAGTGTCAGTCTAATTTCTCTGGGAAGGGAGTTCGAGAGAGCCTGGGGGCCGCCACTGAGAAGGCCCCGTCTCCCATGTTCCCACCAAATGTCCCTGAGAGAGAGAGCCCCCCCCCCGAGACAATCTCAAAATACAGGCAGCCTTGCATGGGAGAATATGGTTCAGTAATCATTATTTTTATATGTGTGTATATAGAGTAACCCGTTATCACAGTACTTTTGAAAAGCAACCTGTTTTAGGTAACAATGTTATATGTAATGCATTTCCTCCAAGCTCTGGGTGAAGAGCAGGCCTACGGCCATTTCTGTCTTTCAACCTCAAAAGAATTGTGTCTGGATATAATATACAGATGGGACAATGGGGATAAAATGTGGTCAGAGGTAATTAAATTTACTTTGACTTTACGTATCACTTTATGGAGAATTTTTATAAAATGATTTAAAATGACTCCAGAGAAAATGACCAAAATGTATAAAGGGATTTCTTATGTATGTTGAAAA
This sequence comes from Ctenosaura bakeri, assembly GCA_948474755.1. Taxonomy (NCBI): domain Eukaryota; kingdom Metazoa; phylum Chordata; class Lepidosauria; order Squamata; family Iguanidae; genus Ctenosaura; species Ctenosaura bakeri. The sequence continues at coordinate 111,542 of CAOLHI010003119.1, forward strand.
TCACAGAATCGTAGAATCATAGAAATGTAGAGTTGGAAGAGATCCCAGGGGCCATCTAGTCCAACCCCCTGCCATGCAGGAATACCCTCAAAGCACTCCCGACAGGTGGCCATCCGGCCTCCGCTTAAAAACCTCCAAGGAAGGAGACTCCACTGCACTCCGAGGCAGAAATAGGAAGAACAGGTTGGGACATTTTTTCGTATGTGGTGGATTTTTGAGAAGGCTAAACAATTTTGGAGACAAATACATAGCCTGATACAGAAGACCGTGGAAGTTAATATGCAATCAAAACCTGAACTGTACTTATTGGGACTGTCAGATTGGTTGAACTGAGAAGAGATACGGAAGGTTACTCTAATATAGGATCACAGCAGCAAGGTCAACGTATGCACAGAAATGGGAAATACCGTAATTCCAATGAATAAGGATTGGTTGCTGCAATTGACTGATCTAGCTGAAATGGACAAACTACCAACATCAATTAGAGAAAAATCATCATTTTTGATTGTACAGTTCTCTCTCCACACTCACAGGTTTGACTTTGTTAATTTGATTATTCACAAGGCGTGCACGTGCCCTCCCACACATTCTCTCCTCCCATTCCCTTGCGTTTTGCCAGGTGCGGTGAAGGAAGGCAAGAACCCGGACAAAGGGCAAGGGAATTGGGGGGGTCACACATGCTCCTTCCTTCTCCCCTTGGGGGCTCCCCCAGCCCACTCCCTTTATCATTTCCGCACTAGACTGTTACAGTGCTATTATTCCACTTTCAACATCCTATGGAAACCTGGGGTTTGCAGTTTAGGGAGGGGCCTCAAAGGCAAAGAGTCTATAGGATGTTGAAAGTGGAATAATACTTAAAGGTTTGTCACTTGAGAAAACAGAAAAAGACGGGGTCCCTATAAGGCAATTTCTTCAAAAACAGAGAGCATAAAATAAACAGATAAATATATTCACTGAGTGTGAGGAAGAATAGATGTTTTAAAGCAGGTAACAAATGTGTGATTAAAAAAAAGAAAAAAAAAGAAAGAGATTGTAAAGAAGAAGATATCATTAACTACAAAACTCAATAGGATACAAAGTTATATGAGTGTTAATAAAGTATACAAACAAGGAACCAAGAAATATTTAAGGTTAAGGATAGGATTAATCTGGAACAAACATTAATAACTTCGTTTTCTAACATTAATAACTTTGTTTTCTTTTCTTCAATAGAGGTATTTATTTATGAGATATACATTAATAATTATATGCTCTGGTAAAGAAGTAAGGAAAAACTATATCATCAAATAAGCTATAATAGATTTTATAACTGTACTTTATTAAATATGTATTTTTTTATTTGTTGAAATGTTAATTATAAGAAAGAAAGTGGAAGAGCACTATAACAGGCAAGCGCAGAAATGGCTCTTGTTTCTAGCCCTGGCATGCAAAAGGAAGGAAATGAGAGTGGGGAGCCCCAGAAGGGGATGGGAGGGGGGTTGCATGGGGGAGTTATTTGTAGTTTTTCCCTTTTTGTGATGGTTCTGTGCCCTGAGCTCTCGGAAATGTGGAGGGCCCATTGTATTTTGGCAGAATAGCGAGAATAACATGCTAACTGTACGTTTTGATAATTATTAGGTCTGGTTAATTAGAAGAAGTGCAGGAATTGTATATAATTGGAGAACTTACAAGCATCATAAGGAAAGTCAATGTTGATTCTTTTTTCTCTGTTTGTTTCTTTTTTCTTTTTTTCGTTTCTCTGGTTATATTGAAAAATTTTGAATAAAAATATTCCAAAAAAAATTGAGCCAGGGATTTTGGATACACATTTGCAGGTTTCACTTTTGCAGATTTGATTATTCACAGATTATTTGCTGTTACCTCTGTTGCCTCCCTAGGCCATTTTCAATAGGGACTGTAAGCCCTGTGAGACTGAGAAACTGCAAATGAGGCTTGTAAGTCCCTAATAAAAATGGTGTGGGGCAGCAGTGGAGGTGAAAGTAAGGCCCCTTTTGCACCTTACCTTGTTGTGGCAGCAGGGAGTGGCGCTCGCACGAGCAGTCACTCACGCAAGCTGCTCACGACAGCCCTTTTTGCCTCCCGCATCGCCTTCCTTCTAGTGCGACCGTTGCATGAGCGCCCTGCCCCTTTCTTCCGCAGCGCAGTCTGGGAGTTGTAGGCTGTGCAGGGGGAAGGAAGCGCGACCGGGCCGCCTTGCGGACACACCACACAGAGGTAAGTGCACAAGGGCGCCGTGAGCGTTGCGCGAGCGCAGGGCATTTTTGGCTTAAAGCCGAAAATCAAAAAATGTGCGCGCGCCCCGCTTTAGCCTCGTGAGCGTCGCACGAGTGGGAGTGTGTCATACGGAGCGACGCTCCCACTCACGCGACACTCAAGGGGCCCTCGCACAAAAAAAGCATGCGAAAAGGGTGTAAGCCCCACCAGCCCCCAACTTCTGCTTTGTATAAGAACCTAGATGCCTCAAAGGAATCCATGGTGGGCTGAACATGGTGATTGTACTTTTTCGTGTATTAAATATGGTTTGGGAGGGCCTAGAGTTATTCACAGTTTTTCCATTTTCACGGGGGTCCTGTGCCCCTAACCCTAGCGAATGTGGAGGGACAACTGTACAACGGGGCAGAGGGACAGTATTAGTTTAAGGGGTGGCCACATGTGAGTGCTTTACCTGTCCGGTTGGCACGGAAGAACGCGATCTCCTGGCGCAGGACGGATCTGAAGACGGTGCTCTGCAGGCAGGAGTGGAACTGGTTCATGGTGGTGTTGTAGAGGCAGTCGCAGACAGCCTCCGCCACGGCACTGTTTAGAAAGGGAAGGTGGGCCTCTGGATGCCAGCACATCCATTATTCACTCCCTCCCCCGAATTTCCATTCAGCCCTCCCACTAATTTCCTCCAGGTATCCTCCTTTTTCCATACCTGCCCACAGTCAAAAGAGTCACCAGCCAAAAAGCTTCCTTGAAGTCAGACATGCCGGCCTCAGTCACAATCCAGTCGGTCACCCGTCCGGTGCAATATGGGATTGCCAACTCCCCTAGACACACAAGGAGACAGGCCTCAGGACCCCGGGGGCCACGGGAGGGACACTATTGCCATTTCCACACTACAGTCTTATAGTGCTATTATTCCACTTTCAACATCCTGTGGAATTCTGGGGTTTGTAGTTTACTGAGGCCAAAGAGCTCTTTGGCTAGGAAATGCAAATAATATTCTCTAAACTGCAAACCCCAGGATTCCATAGGATGTTGAAAGTGGAATAATAGCATTATAACCGTCTAGTATGGGAAGGCTCTATAATTGGGGGCCCCTTTCTGGCCAGGCCAGGGCTCGAAGGCTGCACTTTGCTTTTAAAAAAGTTAAAAATACTGTACTTAAAAATTAAACACACATGTGTACAGTACTGTAGGTTCCAAAGTTAATGAAATTAATTAATTCTTCCTTAGGTATGATTAAATTTAAATTAATTTGAATTAAATAATTAAAAACCACCCCACTCATTATGAACAAGTAACATCCACTCTTTGAATAAACCTTAAATGCCTTCAGAGGCAGAACATTGTAGTGATTTGGGTTTTGGACTAGGACCCCGGGAGAGTAGGGTTTGAACCCCTGCAGGGCCATGGAAACCCACTGGGTGTCCCTGGGCAAGTCACACTCTCTCAGCCTCAGAGGAAGGAGAGGGTAAACTCTCTCTGAATAAATTCTGCCAAGAAAGTCCCTTAGGGTCACCATAAGTCACAAATGACTTGAAGGCTCACAGCAAGAAGAAGAGTCATTGACTATAGATAGCACACTCTCTCAGCCTCAGAGGAAGGCAAAGGCAATCTACCCCGAACCAAGAAAATCCTGTGATAGAGTCACCTTAGGGTCAGAAACAACTTGAAGACATACAACAACAAGAATTTATATTAAACTAAAAGGAACCAAATTATTATGATATTAATTACATCATTGATTATAGCATATTTAATTGCTTTTCCCTTTGACAACTGGATGTTTATATACTTGCAAATCTCAATATAATTTTTTTAAAGAAAAAAGAAAAAAAGAAAAGGAAAAAATTATAGGCATTTAGCAATTTGAAAACTAGAGTGTCGTTTTTAATAAATAAATAGGTAAAGAATCATTCTAAGCATTTAGCTGTTTGAAAACTGCTATGCCAATTGTTTAAAAGTGGGTCATTTAGTCGTTTGCAAACTCCACTGATTTTCTTAACGCCATTTATTTTGAAAAAATAAAAACTCTGGACATTTAGTGACTTCCTAATTGTAATGTCATTTTTAAAAATCCAGGTATTTAATACTTTGCAAACGACAACACCATTTTTTAAAAAGTAAATATTAGGGCATTCAGTTGCTCTCAAACTGCAATGTAATTTTTTTTAACTGAAACTTTCTAGGGATATAGTGGTTTGTAGATTACAGCAGCAATTTCTATTTAAAAAATTAAAATTCTGGACATTTAATGATGCTGCAAAGTTACAAGTCCATTTTTTAACATTCTTGACATTCTAGGCATTTATAGTCTGCAAACCAGGATGTGATTTTTTTAAAAAAATCTGCACATAATAACAATTTGGGAAACTGTGTTATCCACTTCTAGGAGGCCACAATTCTTGGGAGGCTGCACGTGGCCTGTGAGCTATACTTTTGCCTGTTGTTACGTGTCCTCAAGTCATTTCTATCTTCTGGAAATCCTAAAACAAACCATACCATTTTCTTGGCACATTTGTCGCAGGGTTTTCTTTTGCAGAATTTATTCAGAGGGAGTTTGCTCTTGGCTTTCTCTGAGGCTGAGAGAGTGGGACTTGCCCAAAGGGTTCCAGTGTGCTTCCATGGGCGAGTGGCAATTCGAACCCTGGTCTCTCAGCATTCCAGTCCAAGGCCATTTCCGCACAAGACTTTTATAGCGTGATGATTCCACTTTCAACCTCCTATGGAATCCTGGAGTTTGCAGTTCGGCCGGCCCCTCGGGGTTCAGCCAGCCCCTCCTGAAACTGCAAACCCCAGGATTCCATAGGAGGTTGAAAGCTGAATCATCGTGCTATAACAGTCTCGTGCGGAAATGGCCCAGACTCCAGCCATATTTTAAAAATATGAAACTCTCCAGGGATCTAGCTAGTTTGTAGACTGCAATGGAAGTTTCTTTTTTAAAAATATAAAATTCTAGGCATTTAACAGCATTGCAATGCTAAAAGTCAAATTTTCACAGTAATGAATATTCCAGGCATTTATCAGTCTGCAAACCAGAATTGGACATGTAACGATTTGCAAATGGTGTTGTTAATTTAATATTATATTTGTGTGTATTTTCTAGAAGGCCACAATTCTTTGGGGGCTGCATGTAGCCTGTGAGCTATCCTTTGCCTGTTGTTGTTGTTGTTGTTGTTTCATGTCCTCAAGTCATTTCTGACTTCTGGAAATCCTAAAACAAACCACTGCATTTTCTTGGCAAACTTATCATGGGGTTTTCTTGGCAGAATTTATTCAGAGGGAGTTTGCTCTTGGCTTCCTCTGAGGCCGAGAGAGTGGGACTTGCCCAAAGGTCACCCAATGGGTTTCCATGGCTGAATGAGGAATCGAGCCCCGGTCCAAGACTCCAGCCATGAGACCACGTCGGCTCCCATTCCTCTGCCTGCCCCTTCAGCTCAGGGCTTCCAGTGAGGATGCGGAGAGAGCTGGACCGATGCAACCAGCCAAACTCCCACGGAATGGCCTCGGGCTTAGGATGCTCAGTCTGCAGAAGAGACGGTGAAGAGGGGACATGATAGCCATGTTTAAGTATTTGAGGGGAAGCCACGTAGAGGAAGGAGAGGGCTTGTTTTCTGCTGCTCCAGAGACCAGGACAAGGAGCAATGGATTCAAGCTGCAGGAAAGGAGATTCCACTTGAACCTCAGGAAGAACTTCCTGACAGTCAGACAGGACTATGCTGCCTCCATGGAGTGTGGTGGGGTCTCCTTCCTTGGAGGTTTTTAAGCAAAGCCTGGATGGCCATCTGTCGGGAGGGCTTTGAGGGTGTTCCTGCATGGCAGGGGGTTGGACTGGATGGCCCCTGGGGTCTCTTCCAACTCTACATTTCTATGATTCTATGAAATCCTAAAATAAACCACTGCATTTTCTTGGCACACTTGTTGCAGGGCTTTCTTGGCAGAATTTATTCAGAGGGAGTTTGCTCTTGCCCTCCTCTGAGGCCGAGAGAGTGGGACTTGCCCAAAGGCCACCCAGTGCGTTTCCACGGCCGGGCGGCCATTCGAACCCTGGTCCCCCAGCGTTCTGGTCCAAAACTCAAACCACTACCCCACATTCCTTTGCCTGCCCATCCTGACCAATGTGGCTCTGCTTCCATGAGGATGCTACATGGGCTGGGTGGAGAAGACCAGCCACACTCCCACAGAGTGGCCCTGGGCTTAGGATGCTTAGTCTGCAGAAGAGAAGGTGAAGAGGGGACATGATAGCCATGTTTAAATATTTGAAGGGATGCCACATATAGGAAGGAGAGGGTTTGTTTTCTGCTGCTCCAGAGACCAGGACAAGGAGCAATGGATTCAAGCTGCAGGAAAGGAGATTCCACCTGAACCTCAGGAAGAATTTCCTGACGGTCAGACAGGACTATGCTGCCTCCATGGAGTGTGGTGGGGTCTCCTTCCTTGGAGGTGTTTAAGCAGAGCCTGGATGGCCATCCGTCGGGAGTGCTTTGAGGGTGTTCCTGCATGGGAGGGGGTTGGACTGGATGGCCCCTGGGGTCTCTTCCAACTCTACATTTCTACCATTTCTATGCTGATGGGGACCCTCACTCCGCCCACCCCCCCGGCCCACTCACCCAGGGAGGAGGCCACCAGGAGCCCCGCCACGGCCACGAACCGCAGCGCCTCCGGCCTCAGCCCGGAGAGGAGGCGCCCGAGGGACGCCGGGGGTCTCTCCTCCTCCGCCGCCCCCGCCGGCCCCTTCCCCCGGGGGGCGAGGTGGTGCCAGAGGAGGGCCGCGGCCCCCACGGTCCCATAGGAGAGGGCGAGGGCGTCGGCCCTGCCCCAGCCGTGGAGCATCTCGAGGGCGCCCCCGCCTCCCCCGGGCGGGAGCAGGGCGCGCAGGGAGGCGCCGCAGGGCGGCAGGAGGGCCAGGAGGGCGGCGGAGGGCCGGAGGGCGGCGCGGAGGGCGGCGGGGAGGGCGGGGCGGGCGAGGGCGGAGGCGGGGAGGGCCAGCAGCGCCCCCCGGGGCAGGGCCAGGGCCCAGGAGAGGGCCAGGGGGCCCGGCCGCCCGGGGGGCCCCAGCAGCCGCCAGGCCAGGCGCAGGGCCAGGAAGTCCCCGAGGGCCGCCAGCAGGAGCCACGCGCAGGCGGCCGCCGCCGCCTTCATCCTCGGGAAGGGACCCCAGGAGCCGGAGGAGGGGAGCCCGGGGAGCCCTCGGGGAGCCTCTGCAGGGACCTCTGGCTGGACCGAAAGAGGGGCTTCCTTCCTTCCTTCCGACGGGCTCCGAAGTTCCCCGAAGGCGCGCCTGGGAATCCCTCGTTTTAAGGGGGAAAAAGAAATCCAAGCGGAGATTCTCCAGACAGGGGGACCCGCTGCGAGGAAAGGCGGGGAAGGGGAGCCTCCCCGACTCGCCCACCGACTTCCGACGGGACTCGCAAGTTCGTGTCGCCAACCCGGCGGCGCTTCCCGGGCCCTTTGCAAAGCGGCTGGAGGGCTGAAAGGGGGGGGACCGGGGCGCCCCCTGGCGGCCGCCGCGCTCACTGCGCCTCCCCGCGCAGATCCAAGGAAGGAGGTCCGCTTCGTTTTGCAGCCAAGGCGAGCAATGAAAGCCTTTTGTTGGATCGGAATAAGAAGCGGTTCCGGAGGGGGGGGCGGAGGGGACTTTTTTTTTTTGCACGGTCCTTAACGCCGCGCCCCAGCCGCTCCCTCTCTGGAAATCCCCTCCACCGGTTTCCCTCCTTCGGGGAGGCGCTGCGGTTTCCCGGAATCTGAAAGTGAAACCGGTTTGCTTCAAAAAGGGACGGAGGGAGGGAAAACAGATGCCAAGGCAGGAGGCGGGGAAGTGAGGGGGATGCAATGCATCGGTTTTCCCCAGCCGGACAGAGGAGGACTCCCCCAGGCAATCATATAATCATAGAGCTGGAAGGGACCCCAGAGGCCATCCAGTCCATCCCCCTGCCATGCAGGAACACCCTCAAAGCGCTCCCGACAGATGGCCATCCAGACTCTGCTTAAAAACCTCCAAGGAAGGAGACTCCACTACACTCCAAGGCAGCAGATTCCACTGCCGGACAGCCCTGATTGTCAGGAAGTTCTTCCTGAGGTTCAGGTGGAATCTCCTTTCCTGCAGCTTGAATCCATTGCTCCTTGTCCTGGTCTCTGGAGCAGCAGAAAACAGGCTTCCTCCATCCTCAACTTAACATCCCTGCAAATATTTAAACCTGGCTATCGTACCCCCTCTTAACCTTCTCCTCGGCAGACTAAACACACCCAGCTCTCTAAGTCTATCCTCATAGGGCTTCATGGCTTCCAGGCCCCTCACCATTTTGGTCGCCCTCCTCTGGACTTGCTCCAGCTTGACCATGTCCTTCTTGAATTGGGGTGCCCAGAACTGGACACAGTATTCAAGATGAGGTCTGACCAAAGCAGAGTAGAGTGGTACCAGTACCTCCCTCGATCTAGGCACCATACTCCTATTGATGCAGCCGTACATTAAGAAGGGCCTTTCTGCACTACCCTGTTATAGCGCTATGATTCCACTTTCAACATCCTCTGTGGAATTCTGGGGTTTGTAGTTCCCTGGAGCCAAAGCGCTCTCTGGCTGAGGATTCTAAAGGCCCCTCCCTAAACCGCATAGTCCCGTGATTCCATAGGAGGATGAAAGTGGGATGATAGCGCTTCAAGAGTGTAGTAGGGAAGCGCCCCTAGTCGAACCTCTGCCGGTGAAGGACTCCGCCGCTAGACCGGGAATTCACAACGAAAGCAGAGGGCTTTTCCCTCCTCTTAGGGATCGCGTGGGAGTGGGAGTGGGGGTAGTTATAAAAGGCGGCGGAGGTTCATCTTTTTTAAAAATAAAATAATTAATGGTTAGAGGTGGTTTGGAAAGAAGCCAGCAGGGTGTAGTGCTTAGAGGGTTGGAGTCCATGGAAACCCATGGGTGACCTTGGAGGAGTCACACACTCTCGGCCCCAGACAACCCCGTTATAGGTTTGCCTTTGGGTCACCATAGGCCCTTCCGCACTACGCTGTTACAGTGCTATTATTCCACTTTCAACATCCTACGGAACCCTGGGGTTTATATATATCTATATGTATGTATGTATACATATGTATACAACATCCTACGGAACCCTGGGGTTTATATATATCTATATGTATGTATGTATACATATGTATACATACATACATATAGATATATATAAACCCCAGGGTTCCGTAGGATGTTGAAAGTGGAATAATAGCGCTATAACAGCGTAGTGCGGAATGGCCTATGGTGACGCAGAAGCAGTTTATAGCACTGAATGTGTGCAGGTGTTCGTTGTGTATTTCACTTCGGAAGCAAACCACAGAGCCGTCTAAATGGGCAGAGATCACTACATCTAGAATCAAAATGAACCCAGGTGTACCACTGTCTCGAAACTGTCACCCTTGGACACGCTCCCCGTGGCGTGAAGGATTTGCACTCTGCAGTGGCTCAGAGGCACCCTCTCCTCCTTCCAGGGCTGCGTCTGTCAGGGCAAGGAGAACCTGGCGTGAGTTAAAACCGCATCCCTTAGAAACAGGCAGGATGCCCAATCTGCCTGCAATCTGAGCGCTGGGGGAAGCGGCGTGGGATGCTTCAGGAGCGAGCCGCCCCCTTCCCCGCGGGGCCTGAGGTCCACCCATCCCTCCCCTCCCCTCTATTTTCCTCGAGAAGACATGTGACCATTTCCGCACGACACTCTTACAGCGCGATGATTCCACTTTCAACCTCCTATGGAATCCTGGGGTTTGCAGTTCCGGGAGGGGCCGGCCGGCCCCTCCCGGAACTGCAAACCCAGGATTCCATAGGAGGTTGAAAGTGGAATCATCGCGCTATGAGTTCGTGCGGAAACTTTTCCCAGGTTAAAACGTGTGATGACAGGTTAAAGAGGACGCCCTCTGGTGGCCAAGGGCGGCACTGCAGAGGTAGACGAGACTTCCTTACTATCGCTTTCGGTCTTAGCCGCGCCTCTTCCACAAGTCAAGGAAGGAGCAGCGCTCCGTTTTGGGGGGGCTACAGCGCCATGGACCATCGGGGGTCGCGGAAGATCAGCCTTGGGGTGAGTGGGGAGGGCATGGGGCAGGGTGAGGAGGGAAAACTGGTGGAGATCAAGTGGGAATCCACCCCACCCATTAAAGAGTTTTGCAGGGAGAGATGGGGATGGAGGTTTCACACTTAAAAGTGAGATCTAGTGGGGTGCAGAAATTTGACCAGGGAGGGAGGGGGCTAATTAGGGGAGGGGCCCAAGGGGAATTAGCCCCTTCTTCCATGGTTGATTGCAAAGCAAGCAGAGTGTGAACTTTGCACCCTTAATGCTCAAGATCTGGCACTTTCAACTTAAGTTTTGCAGCTACTGTAAGGCGAACTTCTTTCTGCAGTGAATTTTGCCTTATTTTGGCCTTGGGAAATCCAGGCTCAAGTCTCCACAGAGTCACAAAACTCCCCGAGGGACCATGGGCCAGTCACAGACCCGCCTCGCAAGGTCGCTGTGCGGATCAGCTTGTGGGGAGAACGCCCGCCATGTGTGCCACTCATGAGAAAAATGGAAAGAGATCGATGAAGCTTGAGGCAAGCCCAGAAGGCTGACGTGTCTTGCAGAATAATATATATCTAGAAATATATATATATATCCATATATCCATATATATATATATTTATATATATCCATATATATATATATTTATATATATCCATATATATATATATTTATATATATCCACATATATATATATATATATATATATTCTTTATTACATTCAAGAGCAGCTCATATTCTGGAAGACAAATCAGCAAAGTTTACTGAATTCCTTTGCATTATAAAGACAACTGCTTTTGCCATTTTGCAGGGCAGGAGCTGAGGCTGTTTCCGCACTAGCCTGTTATAGTGCTATCATTCCACTTTCAATATCCTATGGAATCCTAGGGTTTGCAGTTTAAGAAGGGGCCTCAAAGGAATAATTGCACTATAACAGGCTAGTGTGGACATGGACGGAGACTGGGAGATTGCCCTGCTGGTTTCTGGACAGGAAGTCCACCTCTGAGATGGGAGTTGACCCCATGGTTTCCTATGCGAAGTCTCTACCCACGAGGTCACATTCTCTTAACCAAGACTAAGGAACCTGGGGGTGTTGGACTCCCTGCTTCAGGCCGTCCCAGCTAGCATGGCTGACAGTCGGGGATAATGGGCGTTATAGGCCAACAAATTCTAGAGGGCCCTAAGTTCCTCCCTTCTGCCGTATCCTAATGGCGTGAGATGAGATCCAGTGGAAACACCACGCACACGTTCCACGTCCTTTAACCTGGGCTGGGTGCGTGCAGACACTGCTCCGAACACACGCAGGCATTTTGCATCAGGAAAGGCCTGGTTTCTGAGACCTGAAAAAATTGTTTATGTTTTTTTTTTAAAAAATGCATTTTTAATCTATTTGAGAATTGCATAACCTAACAGTGACAGAGAAGGAACTAAGCAGAGTTTTAAAATGTTATTCTGAGACCCACTTTTCTCTCTTTTTAAAATAACCTTCTTCCCCTTTTGTGTGTGTCTGTGTGTATAGGCTGTTTTTTTTAAAAAAATGTTACTAATTCAAATAGCTGTAGCAGTTTATATAATGGCATCAGTGTTTTACCTTAACAATGTTTTTACATAGGCACACACAGTGGCCATTTCCGCACTGGACTGTTATAGCAGTATTATTCCACTTGCAACCTCCTATGGAATCCTGGGGTTTGCAGTTTTGGGAGGGGCCGGCCGGACCCTCCCAAAACTGCAAACCCTAGGATTCCACAGGATGGTGAAAGTGGAATCATTGTGCTATAACAGGCTAGTGCGGAAATGCCCCTAGCCTAACCTACCTCACAGGGTTGTTGTTGTTCTCACCTTTCTGGAAAAATAAGCTATAGGGTGGAATGGTGGGATATGGATAAAGAAAAGAGCACAAAAATAACAAACACAGCCCGCACAATTCAAATCCACTTTGGAACAAGGCTGGCCCTACCATTAGGCAAAGTGATATGACTTGGTCCGCAGCAGATACTGGGGGAGGGAGGCCTCAAGGATGCCCCCAAAATTATCCCTCCTGTCTTCTCTGGCTGTTCCCCTCTGTTGGAAAATGTCACACAATCTGTCTTGTACCCCCCCCATACCTTAAAATGAATTAAGATTCAGTTGCCAATCTGTTCAGCCTTTTCTGCTGGGACTGGGAGGAGAGGCCATCTTGTCCTTTGTTCGCATCACGTAGCAAAAGGTCTCCTGCCAGTCCTTGCTAAAGGAATTTTTTTTTTTAATTAAAATGTCTTTGCCAGATGCCACAAAAGGCCCTCAGAAAACAGAGGGGGAAAACCTGAGGAGGATTGCCAAGGAAACCATTAATACATAAAAACGTTTTTCGGTTCCCCAGGCCCAAGCTGTTATAGCTTCTGCAAGGATGAGCAATGGGAGACCCTCCAGATGTTGTGGGACTCTAAGTCCCAGCATTCCTCACTCTTGGCTATGCCGGACCATTTCCGCACTAGACTCTTATAGCGCTATGATTCCACTTGCAACATCCTATGGAATCCTGAGGTTTGCAGTTTCGGGAGGGGCCCTGATTAGGGCTGCTGGGGAGCACAGTCCGACAATAGCTGGAGGGCCACGTAACTCCCATTGCCATTCCAATGACACTTGGAAATTTGTTTAGAAGGGAGCCAGCCTCTAGCGAAGCTATTTCAGAAGCGGTGAAGGGAATTCTGCATGGTTGTTCCCATTGAGCAGCTGCCTTTTGAGCCAATGTTTCTGGGAAGTTTTCCAAAACAACTCCACGCACAAGACCTTAGGCGGCAATCTAATTGGGAGAGTGCCGTGGCATGAATCGGGGAGGCCTGGCTGTCTCTGTCCAGAAGAAGACGCACCAGCCAAAGCCAAAGCTGGCAAAAAGGGACTGTATTGCAGAAGTCGCTTGCACCTCCGGTGGCAAAGGCGGGTCAAATTTATCTCCAGCCTCAGGGGTCTCTTTGCCATGAGGCACAGTAAAGATATAGGAGTCCCTTTGTAATAAATTCCCAATAATAATAATAATAATAAATACCCAATGCAGCCACAATTTTATTTATTAGACATGACTGAGGATATTTCTCAAATTCAAAGACTAGAAAAGTGTGAGAAAAAAGTTTTATTGTATACTAGAGTATTTACCTGGCGATGCCTGGGGTTTTAATTTTCCTCTTAAGAACTCACCAAACTGTCTTCTCCATTTCCTGTAACTTTGCTTCATATTTCTCAATGCAATCTATGTTCAGAGTTATTTACATACACAGTTTGGTTTCCTGAGAGAGTACACTGTCCTCCTCCTTGCTGCTAGGCCTCGTGTCCATAGCAACCAGCCTATCAGAGTACTTGTAACTTTTCCCCATAGTCCCCAATCCAGTCTTTATTCAGAGTTGTTAACATACAGAGGTTGGGTTCCTGCGAGAATACACTGTCTTCCTCCTTGCTGCTAGGCATTGTCTCCATAGCAACCAGCGTATTCCAGTACCTGTAACTTTTCCTCATGGTCCCCAATCCAAATCTGTGTTGTCTGGTGACATTGATGTACTGGCTTTTTTCTTCTTTCTGTTGAATTTGTGCAATTTATGTTTTTATGGAAGCGCTTTTTGTTTTTAATTTCAACTTTTAAGATTCCTCACATATGGAATCCATACAATCTACTGTATGAGGCGAGAAGACCTTGTAACTATGGCTGTTTCTGCCCTGCACTGTTATAGTGCTATTATTCCCCTTTCAACATCCTGTGGGATTCTGGGGTTTGTAGTTTCCTGAGGCCAAAGAGCTCTCTGGCTGAGAATTCTTCAATGCCCCTCCTTAAACTACAAATCCCAGGAAATCATCGCGCTATAACAGGCTAGTGCGGAAATGGCCTATATGATCTAGCTGAACTAGATAAATTGACAATGATGCTCTCAAATAAAAAAGATAAACAATTTTGCGATGTATGGAAGATAGTTGCCTCCTTATGGGAGATGCGATGGGGGAACCAGCTACAGTGGGGGTGTTAAAACTATAAATATATTGGATATGGTCAGACGTTTAGATCCTACCTCGATCTTTACTGAAACTCGACACTTTATGAAACTCTGGTTAAGCGTGAATGTGTATTTCCGGTTGTGTTAAACTCCTATGTATGATGTAATAATTATTAGGAAACAAGTTAAAAACATATATATTTATAGTTTAAAAATAAGGGAATTACCAAAGGCTGAAAGCAGAGAAATAAGTTATATATGATTAAGAATGTACGCCAAAGCAAAACAAGAAATAATGAAGCACCCAAAAACTTTTGGAGAAAGGAGTTGGTAGATGATTAAAGGTAGGGATATAGGACTTCTATTTAATATTATTTGAGAAGTATTAGAATTGTAATGGATTGAATTGTGCTTGGTGAATTGTGATATACCAAGTATCTAATTGTAGATGATCTCTTTTCTGGATTTTAAAGTTGATAGACGCAATAAAAAATATTTTTTTAAAAAAGATACAGGAGCCCCTTCCAATTTCCCCTTGGCAGCTGTAGGCGGCAGCAAAAGATGCAGTAAAGATTCAGCTGCCATCTTGCATTCTAGCTTATTTATTGATTTCTGACATTTTTCTGTCATCTCTCAACCCAGTGGGTAAATTTTTTTAAAAAAGATTAAATGTATGAATTAAAAACATTGAAAAGCTGAAACTCCTCTTTAAAAATTGTTTTAAAACCTCAGAACTCCTACAGTGGTGGACAACCTTTATGGAAAATAGAAATGCGGACATTCTTACACAAAGATTAAAATGAAAATCAGATGAAGATATTAATAAAGAGTGGAAGATTGTTACAGATTTGGGCTAGGTGTGGACAGAAGGCAATGCATAATTCATGATATCAATTACTATACAGCATAATAATCATTGAAATATCATGTAATAAGTAAAGTAGAGAAATATAGCAGGAACTAACGAATTATTGATTATTAACATTTTATTGTGATACATGGTATAATAAATAGAGGAAATATTAATAATTGTAACCCAGAAAGGAAAGGAAGAAGAAATATCTCATGTAAACATTGCAGAGATAATTGTTTGTTTTAAATATTTGTTGAAACTTTAATAAAATTAATTAAAACAAAACAAAACCCCAGAACTCCCCATGGGCATCCCATAGAATTGCGAGTGTGTTGCCATCTTTTCTCCTCCTTCAGACAGTTGAATACCTTTGACCAGCCGTATTTGAAGGGCTCATACAGCCATCTCTCCCCACCTGCCACCTTCCTTGTGGATATATTTTGCACCGTTAACTACCTTAGGTGCTTTACGGCGCTGTTATGTAAATTTTTTTACGGAACTATTTCTGTAACAGTTTAAGACTAAGCTGCTTAAGTATGATCCTTGGACTATGTCCCATACCTGGATAGATCTGCAAAGGTAAATTATAAATATTTAACAGAATGGACTTCTCTTTTCCATCCACCCCCACCTGAGTTATGTTTTATGGAGGAGATTTTTCACAGATGATGAAGTCCACCCAAAGTTGGAGAGGAGCCAAAGCTTGGTGGAAAAATACCTACTTTGTACGCGGATAGTCCAAAGTTCAGTCCCAAACAGGGGCGTCCGCATTTCCACATAGGCTGTTATAGCGGATGATTCCACTTTCAACTCCTATGGAATCCTGAGGTTTGCAGTTTTGGGAGGGGGTGGCCCCCCGGCCAGGATTCCATAGGATGTTGAAAGTGGAATCATAGCGCTATAACAGCCTAGTGCAGAAATGGCCTTAGTTCCAAGGGGTTCAAGGAAAGAACGGGCTCCCTGAGTAGATGGTGTCCGTAAGGTTGCCAGATCCCAGGGTGTGTCCCTGAGTTACAAGTTTTCCTGGATCACCTCCAAGCAGGAGATGAGATATAAATTATCCATATTTTTTTTTGGCGGGGGGCTTAGCTCCACTCAAGATCTCCGGCTCAACTAGAATTGCACCAACCATGCTGTAGCATTTCTCATTTTTGTGTGTGGAGGTGAAAACTGGGCAGTGAAGAAAGCTGACAAACGTGAAAGGTGGGTCGAGAGGAGAGTTCTTGGATACCGCAGTCCATCAGATAGACAAATAAATGGATCCTAGAACCAGTTAGGGAGCCATCGTATTATAGTGGTTTGAACGTTGGACTATGACTCTGAAGACCAAAGTTCGATTCCCCATTCAGCCATGGAAACCCATGGGTGACCTTGGGTGCATCACATACTCTCAGCCCCATAAAACCCCATGATAGGTTTGCCTTTGGGTCACCGTAAGTTGGAAATGACTTGAAGGCACTCAACAACAACTCAGTACTCTGGTTTCTCTTCAGATCGTATAAATCTTTCACTTTTAGCAACAAAAACAACAGAGTTAGTTAAGCTTGAACTCTCTCTATAAGCCAAAGTGGTTAAATGGGGGCAATTGTATTTTGAACACATCTTGAGATGACGCAACTCATTGGAAAAGACAAAGATGCTTAATAACTTGGGAAACTAGAAAGCAGGGAAGGCCACATTACAAGTAGATTGTAAGGATTATAAGTCAAGAAAGCCACAGTCCTGAGTCTACAAGACCTGAGCGGGGCTGTCAATGACAGGGTCTCGGAGATTTCTCATTCAAATGGTATCCTAAGTCAAAGCTGACTTGACAGCAAAAAACAACAAAACTCAGTTCTGGGACTGGGGGTGGTCACAGATTCCTGTCCAAAGTGTGTAACTTCTTCTAAGTAGTGCCACATGATTCTTGGCGGATTACCCATAGTTTTCCTGACATTGTTGGAGCGCAATTCCCATCAGCTCTGGCCACTGCAACTCCCATTATTCAGAGGAAGGTAGGCTTTAGGAGTGGCAGAATCTATGTCATCTTTCACTGGACTCTTGAGTTCCCTCAACAGGAGCCAAGTTCAAAATAGTGGCTCAAGACACAGAGAATGACAGACGGAGGTTCCTCCTACCAGACACTCAGCCTAAGAATTTCTTTTCCATTCCAGAAATGGAGTTGTCACAAATGCCCTTCATATACACGTCTGCTCTGGATTTCCACCAAGTGCTTTTTTGTTTCAGCAGCTTAATTTGGACAGAAAAGGGATGTTCTGTTGTTGATATTGAACCATTGTCTTTAAAGCAGCTAAGGGAAGTCCTTGCTGATCTACTGCAGATCACCTGAAGATCTACTCAAAAGTTTGATCTTCATATATCTTCCACTTTCTGCCATAACCTCCAATGCCTGGTTGGGGATAAGGGAGTTACAGTTCAACAACATCTGGGGGCCACAGATTGCCCACCTGTATTAGAAATTAAGCAGAGGCCAATATTTGAAGGGATGTCATGTTGAAGATGGAGCAAGCTCGTTTTTTGCTGCTCTAGAAACTAGGACATGGAACAATGGATTCAAACTACAAAAAAAGAGATTTCACCTAAAGATCAGGAAGAACTTCCTGACAGTCAGAGCTGTTCGAGAGTGGAATATGCTGCCTTGGAGTATGGTGGCGTCATGTTCTTTGGCATTTTTTAAACAAAGGCCGGACGGCCATTTGCTGGGGGTGTTTTGAGTGTGTGTTCCTGTGTGGCAGAATGGGGTTGGACTCGATGGCCATTGTGGTCTCTTACAACTCTATGGTGATTTCCGCACTAGCCTGTTATAGTGCAATGCTTCCACTTTCAACATCCTCTGGAATCCTGGGGTTTGCAGAAACTGCAAACCCCAGGATTCCAGAGGATGTTGAAAGTGGAATCATCGCGCTATAACAGGCTAGTGCGGAAATGACCTGTGTTTCTATGATTCTCTCTCTCTCTCAATCTCTCTGTGTGAGTTTGTTGGAATGTGTTCAAAACTAGTACAGTACCAGAGAACATGCATATATACAAGTATTTCCATCACAAGAGCAGGTGTCCTTCTCTACAAATAACCAAGAGCTTCCTCCAGTTTCTTTTCCTTCTACAGACAACCATCATGGCTGTGGAGTTTGACGGAGGTGTCGTGGTGGGCTCCGACTCACGAGTCTCTGCGGGGTAAGGACTTTGTGCAAATTTGTCTCTGTGTGCATGCACAGCTAAACATCTGTGAGCAGAAGGATGGAATGTCACACCTTTGGTCAATCCTTCATCCGTGGTGAAAGAATCACAGGGCCTTTCTCC
The DNA here is from genome assembly GCA_948474755.1 of Ctenosaura bakeri. Classification (NCBI taxonomy): domain Eukaryota; kingdom Metazoa; phylum Chordata; class Lepidosauria; order Squamata; family Iguanidae; genus Ctenosaura; species Ctenosaura bakeri. The sequence continues at coordinate 129,895 of CAOLHI010003119.1, forward strand.
ATTGCCCTGTTAATGGTGCTATTATTCCACTTTCAAATCCTATGAAATTCTGGGGTTTGTAGTTTCCTGAGGCCCAAGAGCTCTCTGGCTGGGAATTCTAAAGGCCCCTCTCTAAACTGCAAACCCCAGGATTCCATAGGATGTTGAAAGTGGAATAATAGCACTATAACAGTGTAGTGCGGAAATGGCAACAGTGGGAAATCTATCATTATGAGGGCCATCGTGGGGTAGTGGTTTGGGCATTGGACCAGGACTCTGGAGACCTGGGTTTGGTTCTGCGTTCGGCCATGGAAAAAAACACTGGGTAATCTTGGTCAAGTCACACTCTCTCAGCCTCAGAGGCAAAGGCAAACCCCTCTCTGAACAACTGTGATAGGTTCATCTTAGGGTCATATAAATCAGAAAGAACTTGAAGGCACACCACAATGATGACTTCTGGACTCATATTGCCTGGAAAAAAAACCCTGCTGCCTTCTACACCATCTTCAGAAGCCCTGTTCCCGGTGACTTCTGAAAGTAAAGTAAGGCTCGTGCAAGAACGGGGCATTTTCAGTGGTGGCCCCTCAGAGAGGCTCATCTTTAGGATTCTTTCTGTATCAGATATTCCATTTAAAAATATTATTTCAATGAATTATCTAGTGAATTATTGTTTGATGAGTGACTCAAGGGCATGAAGACGCATACTTTGTTTGGAAAGGCGTTCTGGATTAAGACTGGTGGTGCCATTTTGGATCCTGGCATTCTAGCTGCCTTTCTCTCTTTCCTTTGGTGTCAAACTGGGGCTTTCAAAGTCTTGCTGTCCCCTCTTCAGGGAGTCCGTGGTGAACAAGGTCTTCAACAAGCTAGAGCCCCTCCATCACCGGATTTACTGTGCCCTCTCCGGGTCGGCAGCAGATGCCCAGGCGATGGCAGACATGGTGAACTACCAGCTGGAGCTCCACAGGTGAGGCGGGGAGGGAGCGGCTCAGGGCAGGGAGGCCAGACTCCAGTCCTGACTGTGGCCATAAATGCCCAGGAAGCCACATGCCAGAGGGTAGGAGCTGTGCTGTAATGAGAACAACCGCAACTCTAGTGGCACCACAATTGTTGTGGTATGAGCTTTCTTGGTATGAGCCTATACATATTGCCAGGTGTGTAGGAGAACAGGTGTATTGGGCACAAAAAAGGAAGAAGAAAGTATAAGAAGAACATATAGTAAGTCCATTCTAGTAATGGAAGACCTAGTTAACAGATCTTCTCAGTATGAATGTGGCCCACATGTGACCACTGATGAATCTGCAAGGTAAGAAGAACAGGGTAAATAAATAAAGTAGAAATAAACATAAATAAACACTGCCTTTCTGCAGTGAGAGAACCACCCCTGATCTCCATTGAGCCCAAGAGGCACAGTGTTAAATTTACTAATTCATTTCAATCCACTAGCTTCATGTCTTTTTTTGGAGAACATTTTCTTTGGGGTGGGATAACTGATAGGTCTGCTGTGGAATTCCCTGGGAGTTTGAATGCACCCATAAACCCAGGAGTGCCTACAAATACCCAGAACACAGAGGGTCAGTTTTGGAGTCCGCAAGTGACTGAAGCAGAGGTGGGGGAACAGAGCAAATCTGTCTTCAGCTGCACCAGAAGGGAGGAACTGAACCCGCAGGTTAAAGTTACAAGAAGGGATATTTTGACTAAGGCCATTTCCGCACTGGACTGTTGTAGCGCTATTATTCCACTTTCAACATCCTATGGAATCCTGGGGTTTGCCGGCCGGCCCCTTCTGAAACTGCAAATCCCAGGATTCCATAGGATGTTGAAAGTGGAATAATAGTGCTACAACAGTCCAGTGAGGAAATGGCTTAAATGTTAAGAACAATATTCAGATAATGCAAGCTGTTTGAGAGTGAAACAGACTGCTTTGGAAAGTGCTGGATGTTCTTCTGGAGGATATTTTTAAGCAAAAGCTGTAAGCATATGTAGCAAGACATGGTGCGTGGGCAGGGGGTTGAACTAGATGATCTTTTGAGTCATCTAATTTGAGGTCGCCTGTGTTTCTACAGCAGCTTATTTTATTAGCTGGCCCTTCATTTACTACAAGGATGGGCTAAGTGCTCCCCTAGATGTTTTTGGTGTGCAGTTCCCAGCATTCCTCACCATGGGCTATGCTGGCTAAGGCTGCTGGGACTTGCAGTCCCAAAACACCTGAGTGGCCACACGATTCGTATCCCTGATGCATAGAATGAGAATTACCATTGCAGCTCCGGCACAGTTCATTAACAATTCATCCCAATTCATTCATCATTATTTTCATTTTGAAAACACAAACACTGTTACCCAAAGTATACAGTCTAAAAGAACACAGCAAAATAAATCCTGTGCGAAATGGGATCAGTGGTCCTTTCAGGGTTGCCATCTTACCAACTCCCTGCTGCTGTTATGCCTTCTAATGGCAAGTTCTTAATAGCAACACATTTGCGGGCACTAAAGCTTCCTCTGTGGGGTGAGGATGGCCAGAGGCAAAAGAAAACGAGGTTCCTGTGTCTTAAATAGTTGTGTGATGAAGGTGTTTTGTCAGGAGTAGCCTCCATGGTAAATTCACTCTCCTACACATCAATTAAAGGAACCAGAGCTTTGTTCCTTTACGCATCTGGCACCCTGGATCTGAATTTTGCTGGACAGGCCGTTGGTCTTCAGCCGATGGATTGGGGCCCACATCCTGAGCTAAGGTGGAACCCAGCAGCAGCAGCAGGACTCTAAAAACAGAGGTTAGAAATAATAAATTAAGAAGCAGGTCCTCAGCTGTATGTTTTGATCAAAGGTTGAAGACTAGTAAGCAAGACTATATTTTTTCCTCCACAGTTGGCATCTCTGAGGTCATTTCTGCACGAGACTGTTATAATGCTATTATTCCACTTTCAACCTCCTATGGAATCCTGGCGTTTGCAGTTTAGGAAGGGGCCGGACGGCCCCTCCCTAAACTGCAAACCCTAGGATTCCATAGGACGTTGAAAGTGGAATCATCGCGCTATAACAGTCTCGTGGAGAAACAACCAGAGTTGCTTTTCGAGGCTCTCCTGCCAAGCCAGGCTCCCTCTTCCCGGTGAGGAGAAAAGGATGTGAAGGGCAGACGGGGAAGGTTGCAGGGAAGAGGGACTTTATCTGAGAGGCTGGGGGAGACTTAGACCTGCAGGCCGAGGCATTACTGCCTGTTTGTGCAGCGCCTGGCATTCAAGTTTCATGTAACTATCCTAAGGGCACCAGATCCCATCTGATCTTGGAAGCTAAGCAGGCTCAGCGCGGGTTAGTACTTGAATGGGAGACCGCCAAGGAATACTAGGTGCTGCAGGCTCTATTTCAGAGAAAGAAACTGCCAAACCATCTCTGAGTACTGCAGCTGCAGCTGGAGAGGGAAAGACTGGCTCTGCGAAGAATTTTTCTATGGGTGAAGCAGCAGCCTCTAGTGGCCACAGTGGGAGAGGGCGCTTCTCTTTTCTCACCTGATTTCCCAGAAAAGGCCATGGCTATTAATGGGTTTGGTCTTGTTTGATAAAGGGCCCACGTGGTCCTTGTTATGGAGGTGGAGATGGGAATTCCCCAGATCTGTAACAGAGAGAAGGCCCGCTGCCAGCAGCCAACAGAACAGAGAGCACATTGTTTCCTCCACTGAGCCCAATCTAGCATAATTTTATCTCCCGCTCTGTTGGCACGTGACTTTCTGCTTCCCCCAGGTCTGCTGTTTTTCAGCCTCAGTGCCTTTTGGACACATTTTCACTGTTTTCATATGTTTACTCATACATACATCCCAACCGACGCCATTTCCGCACTATATTGTTATAGCACTATTATTCTACTTGTAACATCCTGTGGAATTCTGGGATTTACAGTTTACTGAGGCCAAAGATGGCCCTTCCTAAACTGCAAACCCCAGGATCCCATAGGATGTTGAAAGTGGAATAATAGCACTATAACAGTGTAGTGTGGAAATGGCCCAAGTTCAATAGGACGTACTCCCAAGTAAATATGCCGGAGGATTATAGCCTTAATTGTAGTGGTAAAGAGGGTGGCACATTCCCTCCTGGCTCCAGCCAGTTGGGGCTGCCAGCTACCATTTGTTTCCCACTGTCCTTGTCCTGACAGATAAGATAGTGGCTTCAGCTTCGGTCAGGGGACACAGTCATACTTCTTAGACTTTGGGGCTTTAAGCTGTGTTCCTGCTTAAGAATACGGAGTGATTTAGTATGCTAAAAATGGTTTGACTTTAATCGTGGCATAGTTGTGACAGTGATACCTATTGTACCCATTTTACAGAAGCTCTCCTACTGGAAAACAAAACCCATGCATGCCCAGCCAAATAGGAAAAGTTCACCGCTCTTCTTTTAGTTTTTGCCTACGTGCTTCTTTGTGGGAAAGGTCAGCCTCTCAAGTCTGCTATGCATTTTGAAACAGAAAACTGTATTTTAGTTCTAATTGGAGAGCCTTTCCATATGTAGGCAAAGTGGTAACTGCTATGCACAAGAGAGAGGCACCAGCAGATTTGGAGGAACCCCAGATTTTGCAGAAGTTTTATAAACATAGGGGGAGAACTTGGGGTCATGGGTATCTTGGCCAAGGCCCACAGAATGCTGATTTGGGAGGAAAAACTGATCGAGAGGGGAAAAGGGAAGTGAAGTGAAGGGGAGAACCTTGAAAATGAGGTAGGAAGAGAAAGAGAACAGAATGACTGCCTGGAAAGCGAGGCTGGAGGCACAGGCCGTTTCCACACTACACTGTTATAGTGCTATCATTCCACTTTCAACCTCCGGTAGAATTCTGAGGTTTGTAGTTTACTGAGGCCAAAGAGCTCTCTAGCTGAGAATTCTCAATGTCTCTCCCTAAACTTCAGATCCCAGGATTCCACCAGAGGGTGAAAGTGGAATAATAGCACTATAACAGTGTAGTGTGGAAAGGCCCAAAGACACAAAGGCCATTTCTGCACTAGCCTTTTATAGCACTATTTTTCCACTTTCAACATCCTATGGAATCCTGGGGTTTGCAGTTTTGGGAGACCAAGTGGCCAAGGAAGCGTAGCATCGCTGGGGGGTTTGCAGTTTAGGGAGGGGGCCCCTCCCTAAACTGCAAACCCCAGAAATCCATAGGATGTTGAAATGGAAAAATAGCACTACAACAGGCTAGTGTGGAAATGGCCAAAGATATACATAGGATATAGAGAGAATAATAGTACTCTGGATAGACCTCTGTAGTGGCACAGGAGGCCTTTACTTCTTAGAAGCTGTTTTCAAAATCTCCCCAGGAACACAAGTGAGAGATTCTTGTAGAAATCAATGGTGAGATGCAAGATTTCAGAGTGACTGTGGTTAATTAGTTATTAGTGATCCATCTCATTCTACCAATCTTCCTGTTCATCAATGACTATGACTATGTACCCTCCAACTGTACTGATATGGCATTAATCCTCTGTTCTCCCCACTTTTACAGCTATTTTTAAAATGTCTTGGTTTCTCTCTCTTCTTCCCATTCCCCCCCCCTTCTCTTCCTCTTTTTCAGTTGCTGCAGAGTGAGCTCCAAGTATAGGACCATTTCCGCACTGGACTGTTATAGCGCTATGATTCCACTTTCAACATCCTATGGAATCCTGGGGTTTGCAGTTTAGGGAGGGGCCGTCTGGCCTCTCCCTAAACTGCAAGCCCCAGGATTCCATACGATGTTGAAAGTGGAATCATAGCGCTATAACAGGCTAGTGTGGAAATGGCCTAGAAGTAGTTTGTACCCAGTTAACTGTGTGGAGAGAAGCAGGCATTTCTTGCCCTTCCCAGTGGGCTCGGGCAAGAGCACACTGCTTGCAGCCTTTCCTGGCTTGCGGGTTCTTCCACATTAATGCCTTTGGCCATCTTGACCAGGCTCTTTATGTTACTTGGCCACATGTGTTCTGACTCCCCTCTGTGACATGTTCGAGGGTGTGGGAGTATTCCCCTAGCCCACTCACCGAGGAGTGAGAATGCTAACTGGCTTTTTGTGGGGATGAGAACAGAAAATATGGGGGAAGGGGGATAGAACAAACCCACACGGCCACATTTTGTTGCAGAGCCTAGCTACATGTGTATTTTAAAAATGTGCTTCCTTTGCTACCCTGTATCAAAATGGCTTCATTTGTGTCTCTTTGGCAGCTTGGACATGGACGAGGCCCCGCTGGTCCTGGCTGCAGCCACGCTGGTGAAAAATATCGGCTACAAGTACAAGGAGGAGCTCTCAGCTCACCTGCTGGTGGCCGGGTGGGACCACAGGAAGGGTGGGCAGGTAAGTCCAAGGGAACAGTGTGGAGGTGCCAAATACCGATGCTTGCTACAAGATGAGTTTTGCTGGTGAGAAATCAACCTAGCAGGTGGTCTACAATCCCTGTGGCTGGCTAACGGGCTCCCTGGGCCTCCTGCATCAGATGGACCCCTAAGATTTATGTAGCGCTGAAGCTGTCAGACTGAGAACTGGCTCTTGTCCCTTTCATGACTGGGTAGTGTTACCCTGAACATTGGGGGTATCTCGAGGACACCCAAACCAGGCTTCAAAAATTAAGGAATTAGCTGAGCTACCCAGCAAAACTTGCAAGAGGTCAGGGCAAGGGATCTTCAACCCTATGTCTACGGGTCAGAACCACGCAAGAGTCAGGGGAACAATCTAAAATGGTTTGTATTAAAAAAAAATAATGGAGGGAGTCACATGCACACGTTATCAAATATTCTTGCAGTCTTACAAGGGCTACAGAAATAAAGTAGGAAATAAACAACCAATGGGGAGAGAGGACATACGGACCTTAGTCTAGACGTCCTGGGAGAAGGAGAGGATTAGCGCAGGCTTGGTGTAAAGCACCAAGGGGAGGCTGGATCCCAGGCTGGTCGAATGGCAGCAGTAGGGTCTCGTGGAGGATTGGGGACGCCAGTCGCATTTGGCTCTCAGCAGCGTCTGAGAGGCTTGTATGGGAGGCTTCGGTAGCAGCGAAACGGGCCCTTCTGTCCAGTCTAGGAGGCTCTCCAAAGAGGCTCCAAAAGTGGGGAATATTTATAGCCAATTTCTGTCCTCAGGCTGTGTATCGGCTAGCAAAGTATCGTTAATGGACAATAAGTGCAGAATATAATGTTAAGCAAATATCATGACCTCTCCTCGGTATTGTTTCTTACTGGGAAGTCCAGGTGGGTGATAGGTTTAAAATTCCAACTTGATAGGCTTTGATTGTCTAGCTTCACACAGTTCATCAACGTAGCTTGGGGCAGTGATAGTGTCCATGAGTGAGTCTATTGTGTCTGCCTAGAGATACACGACTCGGAACAATAGATCAGTCTTTTAGCCTAAAGGACGTTGTCTATGTTCCCATACAGCAGAGAGGGGTGGTATTGTTTTTAGGAATTTCCAATTCAAAATCAATTTTGTTTCAACTGAAACTGACCTTTGCTAACCAATATCCAGGTTGGGGGAACCAAGCCAATGTTAGGCGTTCTCTCTTAGGATTACTTTGGGGTGTAACAGTAGAAGCTGGAATTTCATCAGGTGTTGTTGTTAATGTGGTTGTGTGACAAATGCCAGCTACTGAAATGCTCTTTTACACAACTGTTAAAGAGACAGGAGTAAAAGAAAGAAAGAAAAGAGAGAAAGGGAGAGAGAGAGAGAGAAAGAGAAAGAAAGAAAAAAGAGAGAGAGAGAGAGAGAGAGAGAGAAAGAAAGAAAGAAAGAAAGAAAAAGGGACAGTGGACGGACATTTCTTGGGATGTCAGGCCTGGCTGTGGTAACACATGCTTTGGTTACGTCCCAGCTGGATTACTGTAAGGCACTCTGCTTGGGGCTGCTTTTGAAGAGGGTTTGGGGACTTCGGTTAGTCCAAAGAGCTGCAGCCAGATTGCTAACTGGGGCTGGCTGCAGGGAACACACAACCCGTCTGTTGAACCAGGCCAGGCTTTGAGATCTGCTGGAGGGGCCCTTCTCTCTGTCCCACCACCCTCATAGGTGCATCTGGTGAGACCAAGGGAGAGGGTCTTCTCAGTGGCTGCCCCCAGGCTCTTCTGGAACCCCCTTCCCAGAGAAGTCAGACTGGCACCCTCCCTGCTTTCTTTCTGCAGTCAAGTAAAGATGTTTTTATTGTTTTTATTCAGACAGGTGTTTGATGTGTGATTATGGCCTAGCTGGTTTAAAGTGCTGGCTATTCTTAGAATTTATGAATGTTTGTGTTTTAATTATGTAGTTTAATTTTGTTTTAATTCTTATCTGGTTGTCTGCATTTTAATTTTTGTACTCCATGATTTTTAACTTTTTTTTTTTTAGATTAACGTAAGCTGCTTTGAGTCCTTCCCAGGAAAAAAGCCGGATCATGATACTAATATTAATACTAGTAGTAATACAGACAGTGCAGAAGTGAACAAAGGCCATTTCTGCACTAGACTGTTATAACGCTATGATTCCACTTTCAACATCCTATGGAATCCTGGGGTTTGCAGTTTAGAGAGGCGCCAGCTGGTCCCTCCCGAAACTGCAAACCCCAGGATTCCATAGGAAGTTGAAAGTGGAATCATAGTGCTATAACAGTCTAGTGTGGAAATGGCAGGAAGGGTCATTCTTCCAGATCTGTCTGAGGCCACGGTCTTCTCCTAACCTTGAATTGCCAAGCTAAAGGAAAATTATCTACCAGGTCATAGGAGCCACAAATCAACTGTTTCTATGCCTGCTGCTGGGTGCCTTCAAGGTATTTCCGACCTACGGCAATCCTAAGGTAAACCTGCCATGCGGTTTTCTTGGCAAGATTTATTCAGGGGATTACCATTGCCTTCCTCTGAGGATGAGAGAGTGTGACTTACCCAAGGGCACCCAGCAGGTTTCCATGGCCAAGTGAGGTTTTGAACCCTGGCTCTAGTCCAACACTCAAAACTGCCACACCATGCTGGCTCTCCCTTTTTTTTTTTTTTTTTTTGCCACTGAACAACTACTGTTTGCCTATGATATGCATAAGGACTCTAGAACCCATCTGTCTGTGACAGGGTGCACATTCACTCCATCTACCTTGCAGGATTGTTGGGAAGATAAAAGTGGCTCTAACTATTAGATCCTGGCTATTAGCCAGCTGCTTTTCAACTTAATTTGTACTCTGAACTGCATTAGAAATCACCCCCACTTCTTTTCTGGTTTCTTCTTTCCCCACAGGTGTATGCGACCCTGGGAGGGATGCTCACCCGGCAGCCCTTTGCCATCGGGGGATCCGGGAGCACCTACATTTACGGCTATGTCGACTCTGCGTACAAACCTGGGATGGACCAAGAAGAATGTCGACAGTTCACAAAAAACGGTCAGCTGGTCAGCGGTGTCCCTTCCAGGGTGACTTGTGGGGCAACACTACCTTTAGGTGGAAGCAAATATTATTTGCCTTCAAGTCGTTTCTGACTTGTGGCGACCCTAAGGTTAATCTACCATGGGGTTTTCTTGGCAAGATTTATTCAGAGGGGGTTTGCCATGACCTTCCTCTCAGGCTGAGAGAATGACTTGCCCAGGGCCAGCCAGTGGGTTTCCTTGTTTCCCAGATTCCTGATTCAGCACTTAAGCCTCTGCCCCATACTGGCTCTTAGGGGAAGCAAAAGCTGAAAACTAAGAAACCAAATGGGTTCCTTTCTAGACAGTCAATGCTGACTCTGAGTAAGACTGAATTGGTTCAAGAAGCTTGGAATTTCAATTTCTTACATCTCAATTGTGAATTTTGTATCTCGTAGACATTGGTCACCCTCTCTATAGAGGCACTAGATAGGAAATGCGTGAAAATTTTGGTACAATTTTGGCTCACACATTTGTACCGACACAAGTTTTTTTTTTTATTCAGGGTGGAAAGAACATAAATATTTTAAACCAAAAGAATGTAGGAGATATCTAAATTCACATCCAGGTCCAAGTTTTTTGAGTAGTTAAACATCTGAGGCTGAATCTCTATGTATTCCACCAAGTCAAGGCTGAATCAGAAATATAATTTTTTAAACCTGAGATTCCTCTTCACCATTAACACCTAAATTACAGGCAGATACAACATAGTCCTTTCCATGCTGGGAACACTTGTATTTATTGAATGGACAGTATAGATAGAAATCTTAATTTCAGTTTATTTTTAAATACTTTACCAAAATTTGCCAGCTTCTTAGTAGTCAAAATAGAATGTGTAGTTTTAGAAAGCTAAATCAGAGAGACTGACAATAACATCCCTCAGCCCGTTCCTCTTTATGAATATGTGCCATTGATTAATTGCATTTATATCCCCTTTCTCCTAAATTGGATCTGAGGTGGCCTTTACCATTGGGGGACTGGTTTTCAACCAAGCCAGAGCAATTTTCTATCAAGAAAGGCAGAGCAGAGGCTGTGATAATGTGGTTACAGTAGCTCTGGGCAGGGCTGGGTTGAGAGGATTTGGGATTTCCTTGATCTCTGACTTAATTAAAATTACAGACTTTTTGACCTCACACTGATTGTTTTGGGGCTGATTTTGCTTGCTTTTTTTTTTCTCTTTCCAGCCATTGCCTTGGCCATGGTGCGGGACGGTTCCAGCGGGGGTGTCATTTACTTGGTCACGATCACCAAAGATGGCGTGAAGGAGGAAGTGGTTGTGGGAGACAAGCTCCCCAAATTCTATGATGAATGAACATCTTTCTCTTCCCATTTTTTATCCAATAAATGTTACTACAGTGGAACTGTGTGTCTCTGTGTGGTCCACTGGAGCAGAGGGTGTGCACTCTTTTGGGTGTGAATTTCTTTCATCAGCATCCTTTTCATCAACATACCACATGGTGAAGAAAACAAAAGAAGAGAGTTTGTGTTGTGTGACCACCACTCCCCCTTCTTGAAGTGTTAGAAATACACAGTTCCTTGGCTTCCCCTTCACTTCCTGTGTGTATGTTGAGTCAATTTTTATCAAGTGGTCAAAAGTGATTGTAGATCCAGCTCAATGAGGACAAGGACAACAATTTCCTAGGTCAGAAACTTGTACTGCCAGCCCAGATTATTTTTATATTATACAGGAGTCACCCTTTATCGGTAGGAATACATTCCAAAACCCAATATGGATACCTGAAACTGTGGGTAGCGTTCATCCTTATACCTTCACAGGAAATAGCCCTCTAGCTTTGCAGGAACCATCAAGAGCTTTATACTACAGGCTTCCCCTTGTTACCTAACAGATTATCTGACAGGTTCAGGGACTGGAACATTTCCAGAAAACAGAATTGCTTGAAAAGTGGAACTCATCTCCTGTACTGAAGGGCTTATGGAGGCTCCCTTGGGACTGGCTGCGTACACATTGCTTGCAAAGACTCTCACCAGGCTCGGTGCCTTCCCTGCCACCCAGCTCACTTTGCAAGCAGCACATGTATGCGTGTGGTTCCAAACAAGCCTCTGCAAGAACTGATTTTTTAAAATTATTTATTTGTATCCCGCCTCTCCATATGGATCGAGGTGGCGAACAACTTACAAATAGCATGTATTTTGAAACATTTCTGTACATGCCCCCAACAAGCTGGGTACTCATTTTACCAACCTGCGAAAGGATGGAAGGCTGAGTCAACCTTGGAGCCCGGCAGGATCGAACTCCCAACCTTGTGGCTTGCAGTACTGGCATTTAACCACTGTGCCACCAGGGCTGATGAAAGAACAGAATGACTGTTGAATTAATAGAACTTGCTCTGAGTTTGGAAGCGTCAGAAAAGCAAATTGCCAGATAATGGGACATCAAAAGGTGGGAGTTCCTGTACCAGATAGTATGAAGTCTCACTATAGTCCCTACAAAGCTAGAGGGCTGCATCTTGTGATGCCAGAGCCATTTCTGCTGTGTGTGTGTGATTAAAGTGGGGTGCGCAAGCAGGCAGGGTTGGGTGGCAGCACCTGGGGTACGCCACATATTGTAAGCTGCCTTGGATCCCATTTGGGAGAAAGGCAAGATATAAATAAATTAACTAAATAAGTACATACGTGGGTGCTGTTGCCCAGATGTCAGGGACAGATCAGGGGAAAGGATGGGATGGAGGAAGTGAGTCTGTGAAGGAAGAAGTTGACCGTGATTAAATGAAACCACATATACAGGGGACTACTGCATAAATAATGTAATTGTTGTTGTTATTAAAGGCTGGAAAACTATGGGAATTGCATCTTTATAAGTGCATTTGTGTCTGTCAGAATTAGAATTAAGCAGACATTTTGTAATGTCTGTATCCAGTCGAGGGCTGCTATTACAGTGCTACATAGCACATCTGGCAAAGTGACTGTTGCATAATGGGACCTGATACCCATTGGGACACCAGCTAGGAAGTGTCAATGCACATCAACTCTGCTCACCCTCACAATTATCCAGTTATACATCTTTACAATTCACTAATGGGGTTTCTTAGTGCTTCTGTTATGGAGTTAAGTAAACATAAACTTAAGTAACATAGAAGGTGATCCAACATTCCGGCACCATCATCCGGTCTTTCCGCTAGTTTGGGACTCAAGGCAGCTTACAACAATTTAAAAAACAGATTGAAAAGTCACAAAATAGAAAAGTTAAAATGTAATTGAATTATCAAAAAGATTAAAACCAGCTGAAAGCAAACTACAAAAAAACACCCCAAAAAACAAAACAACCAACCCACAAAATAAATATACACACACGTACACAAACCAGACAGAATGGCTGTAGAACAGAAGCAGCAAATGTGCCCTCCAGATGTTACACTGAAATTCCCATCCACCTTCACCACTAGCTGGGTGTTATACCAGACCCACAGTCCAATATTTGAAGGGGAACAATTTCCCAGTCAGGTTCAGGATATAGGCCCACTTTTTCTAAAAAGTATGGACTGGACTCACATTAAATTATACTTTTGTTGTAGATCCATTGAAATCAATGGATGTAATATAGTCCTAACTTCTCCCATTAACATTAATAGGTACTGGCCAAAAGGGTGAATCACTTTGAGGTTCTCCAATCTCTGTCCCCCTCCCCACCACCTTAGGGGCTTCTTTTCAGGCTGCACAGCCTTTTAGAAACCTGCTTCTGGTCCTCCTCCACCAGCAGCCACTACCTGGCCAATTAATGATAGATCACAGTGCCCACTCTCCCCATCATGCCCTTAGCTTCTTCCCATAGACACAGACACACACACATTTTGATATTTGCAGTATTTCCATTTTGCTGAGATCCTGTGTCCCTAATCCCAGCTAATGTGGAGGACTGACTGTACTTTTTGGACAGGTTACAGCATCTTTCTTGCACTATTTAACATTTTAAAACCTGTTCCCTGACTGGGGGATGCTTCCCGGGGTTCCAGGTCAGCGTCTTCCCCGCCTTAATGCAAGATGAAACCAAGGGATTTCTTCATGCAAAGCAAGATACTGCCACTGAGTTACATACATAGCCTAGCATTCACTGTGCTAAGAGAAAACACACACACCCAAAGAGAAAAGAGATACAGACAGTGGCATTCTTGCTCATTTATTTTACTCCAACAGAGATTTCAGATAAAAAGTAATTACATCCACTGTATTCAAAGGGAAATTAAAGAATTGGGCAATGAATGCTCCCTCAAGGAGTCCATATAATCAGAGTCCCCATAAACAGAATGGGAAGTTGCAGTCTTACAAGGCATCTAGAAAGAGGTCAGTTTAGAGAGAGCTATTCAGACAACTTCCACTGGCTGGTGGTGAATTCAGACGGCATGCAGCTCCAATCCTTTCTCCACACTCTCTGCACTCTTGAGAAATGGTCATCCCACCTGTGTTTAAAGACTATCACTGAAGGTCTTACCTCTGTGGTGAGAAATGATGGGAACTGGAGTTCAACACCAGCAGGAGGACCACACATTTCCACCCTGGCTCTAGAGGAATATCATCTTTCCAGAAGAAGTAGAATTAAACCAGAGCTTTTTTGCCTCCAAGACACCACAGATCTAGCTGACCATATTTAAGGGGACCCTGTAAGGTCAGTGGTAATCGTCTCTCAACATGGTTTTGATCACCACAGAGACAAATCTTCATCTGGAGCTCAGAATGGGAGATCATGCTTTCAGTGCATCCTGTGATTTCCACCGATTCTGAGTTTTAATCTTCCAGATCATCCTTAGCTCCAGAAGAATAGAACTTCTGTTTTCATCCTGTGTTTTCTCTTCCTCAGCTTCAACTTCTAAGCAGCTCCGCCTGCTGAGCATCTTTCCCTCCTCTCAGCTGTCCTCTTCCCAGGCTGATTTCCTACTCAGAAGATGAACCTCCTCCTTCCCCCTGAGAAGTCACAATGCATATACACATTCCAATGCAAGCGCAACGTCATACTAGCTCAGCCAAAGGCCAAGAGCCCCAGAGCCCCAAAGACAGCAAGCAACAATCAATTTAGTCTATTTCGTTCATAATGCAGGTATAACAAGCCTTTAGTGCCATTACGGTAGCAAGGAAGCACAAATCTGGAGGGATTACAGAAACTAGATACTGTCAAAATCCCTGTAGTTCTTGTTTAGCTAAGCACAAGAAATAATGATGATCCTCATTTTTAAGAATTATGACTTTAGTTGCAGATGTTTGGCAAATTTTGGATCAAAGTAGATTCTTTAAAAATCAGCCAAAAGAATGAATAAGCTCTAATGCATCAGAAATGAAATCTCCCCTCAAATCTGAGCCAGTCTGTTAGCTTCCTGATGGTCAGAGCTCTTCAGCGGTGGAATATGCTGACTCGGAGTGTAGTGGAGTCTCTTTCTTTGGCAGCAGCTCGATGGCTATCTGTTGGGGGTGCTTTGAAGTGAGTTCCTGCATGGCAGAAGGGGGTTGGATTGGGTGGCCCCTGTGGTGTCTTCCAGCTCTATGATTTTATGAAACCTGGGTTAGGAACCACAGCAGGCAGCAGGCAGTAGAAGCTTTTCACCTATAAAATTCACAGCAAGATTTCAGAAGACACCTTCTGGTTCCACCTCATACATCAAGAGGATCTCATGCTGCAGAAACAGAAAAAGGAGAATTTAGAGTTCAGCCAACATCATGGAACTGTCAGTGCAAGAGAGGGCACAAAGGACAGCATCACCTAACATACACAGCATGTCACAAAATGTCCCCTGGCAGGGACCAGGCGTGGTACCAAGAGGAGCCTGCAGAAGACATGCTCCAAATGCTGGCTCAAGCAAGTGAGCCAAGCTGCACATAAGCTGACAGACTGGAGGAG
This sequence comes from Ctenosaura bakeri, assembly GCA_948474755.1. Taxonomy (NCBI): domain Eukaryota; kingdom Metazoa; phylum Chordata; class Lepidosauria; order Squamata; family Iguanidae; genus Ctenosaura; species Ctenosaura bakeri. Next base: position 145,061 of record CAOLHI010003119.1, read on the forward strand.
AATCCATCTGTGAGCCCACAATGTGGTTTTCATTCAGCCCCTGGGCAAAATCTCTCTCTTTCAAGGGAAGGGAACTCTGCCATGGCTGTTGGGATGCTCTCACCGAAAAGATAGCAAAAGTTATTTGAATGTTACTTTTTGTAAGGAACTAGTTACTTTACTCATCAATCGACCAGACAATATGTTGTTGCTGCTACTGAGTTCTAGGAAGCTAATTTGATAGTTATTTATTACAAGTCATTATGACTGCTGCTCTTGCACTCCTAGAAAATAAAAGAAAATGCTTTCTGGTTTCGCTGAGTGACAAATACTGATATGAGAAGTGCTGAGAATAATGCGGAAACCTTACAAAACCATCCTTCCAGGCTGCAGAACAGGGGCAAGAAACTGGGGGAGGTCAGGGGGCCACATTAGCCCTGCAGTGGACCTGGGGGGCCACCCCCCACCATATAACCCCAGAGCAAAAACAGTTGCCCACCCTTGTCCCCCAACACCCTCTTTAGGGCCTACGGGGAACACTTTTGCCGTGCTTTTAGCCCTCAGTGGGCCAATTTTAGGCCCAGGACAGGCCTTTTTTCCCAACAGGGACCAGAAGTCAATCCCAGTTTACTTCTGTTTTTTTAAGAAAAAAGCCATTCCTGAACAGATGGTAGCCCAAGAAGTCCCTCAAATATGGCAAACATGCCGCTACTTTCCCTAGAGGGCCTCTGGGGCATATTGTGGCAAAAAAAAAAAAAAAAGTTATAAAAACAATTTTTTAGATTTTTTTTAATTCCTAGGGTCCCTGAGGGCCCCAAAAACTGCCCTGGGGGTCACATGCAGTCATGGGCCACACCTTGCCCACCTCTGCTGTAGCATGAAGCCGCCACTGACGTAACACTTCCTCCTGTCCGTCCACATTTTTCAGCCTGAGTTAGCACATACGCCAAATAATGAGTAACAGGCAGGCAACCTGCTCCCATTCCACAAAAGAGCAGAGTATTACAACCACGGTAGTCAAGAGGTGGGGGGAACCCTGCATTCCAACTACAGTTGCCAAAAGCAGGTAATTAGCCCCGCAACAGACTATGAAACTCTTGGAAATTCCCTGAGGTCTGAACCACAGGGAAATCGAAGCCCTTTCAAAACTGGTCCAGGAGATCGGAAGGACAGTTTCTGAATGAGCCTGCTGAGAACTCCAGTCATCACCTGAGGCCTTATTGTTACCTTGTTCTCTGGGGGTCCCAGGAGGGGCGCCCAAATAACCAAACAACAAATACAACCTTGGGGAAAATTAGCTGGAGCACTCACTAAAGCTAGCGAGAGGCAGGGTAACTTAGCAGGATCTTGCAACCCAGCGTCTATAGGGTCAGGTCAGTCAAGCAGCCAGACAGTTTAAAATAGCAAAAACGATGTTTTATTAAGTACAGACAAATATCAAAGACAACACAGTCACACAGCTGACTAAAGAATTGGAAATAGGGATTTTCGGAGGGAAATGGGTGATACGACACCTGTCTCGTAGTCCTGGAAAGGTATGAAGATTGAGTTCGTGGATATGGAGTCTCAGTACGTGGGACTGAGGGGACAGCTCACCAGACAAAGCGGCAGCAAGGCAGGATGGAAGTCCAGAGTGATCCAAGCGGTCCGAGGAAGATATCAGAATCGGGGGCTTTTATAGGGTGAATTGTGACTGCAGGCCATACCTTACTCGGTGAGAACAATGTGATTTAGGAGTGGGACAAAGCTCTGGAAAGGTCAGAGTTTAGTATGATTGGCTTAGCGCCGATTTAACAATAGTGTAGCCAGTATGCAAATGCGGAGCGCTTAGTACAGCTTTGTAAGGCTACCTGCTCGGGGCTGGGTGCCTTTGTTGGTATTGTGCATAAACAAAAGGGTGTTTGCTGGAGAGGTCCCTGAAGCGACGAACCAGCTCTGTCTGGCCTGCCTAGGTGGAGAATGGAATGTCCAGCAATTATCGGCTGCGCCTGTTTACATGCTTGTCCAGAGGCCTCACAAACACGTGGAGTGGGGTGGCAGAGGAAAGCTGAATGGTTTGATATCAAAAGGATATCATATGCTATCTCCGGGTAGGCCTGGACCGTAGTAACACTATCCTATGTGCTGTTTGTTATCAAGAAGCTGTATCCATGGAAATGTGGGACAGGGCCTTTTTCATGCTGGCACCTTATCTGTGGAACTCACTTCCCATTGGAATTAGACTGACTCTCTCATTTACTCTGAGGTAGATGCCCCATCCCACTCTATTCTACTTTTCTCCCAATGCATATACTTACACTAAAGGAAGCTGTAAAAGCTCCTGTTACTTGCTGCAAAAAGAAGAAAAGAAGAGATTCAGCATCAAATGCTATGTTGTGAGAAGAGAATTTCTGCCTTCCCACCTCCCTTCTTTTCAACTCCTCTTTCCCCTGTTTAACCCTTCCTACCCCATCAAATCTAATCTGCAATAAGCATCAGACAAAAGCCAACGGAGGTGAATCACAAAACATGAAAATTGGGAAGTAGCATCCACAGCCAAGAGACTCCAGAGCCAGCTTTCTAAATCATCGAATCATAGAGTTGGAAGAGACCCCAGGGGCCATCCAGTGCAACTCCCTGCGATGCAGGAACACCCATCAAAGCATTCCCAACAGATGGCCATCCAGTCTCTGCTTAAAAACCTCCAAGGAAGGAGACTCCACCACATTCCACTGAGGCAGCATATTCCACTGTTGGACAGCTCTGACCATCAGGAAGTTCTTCCTGAGGTTTACATAGAATCTCTTTTCCCGCAGTTTGAATCCATTGCTCCTTGTCCTAGTCTCTGGAGCAGTGGAAAACCAGCCCACTCCCTCCTCAACATGACATCCCTTCAAATATTTAAACATGGCTATCATTATGGGAATTGTCTGACAGCCTGTGAAAAGCCAGCACTCTAAGTAAATTTTATTCTTTGAATGTTTCAGATGCATTTAATCTCATTCATGGAGACCACATGTTGATGCCTTCTTGCATTTTCCCACTGTTTCTCCAGTCCCTTTTCTCACCACAGAAAACCCATTAAAGAAAGGACTGAATAGCTCCCCAGCACCTTTTAACTGTGAGCAGCAGTCACTTTCTGTCTAGAACAGTGGTTCTCAACCTGTAGGTTGTGACCCCTTTCACAGGGGTCGCCTAAGACCATTGGAAAATATGTATTTCCAATGGTCTTAGGCTCCATCCCCTCCTTGGTGGTGTTGCGCATGGTGGCCTTTCCTGGGGAGGGGGGAGGCCTTGTAAATAATAAATAAATAATTTTATGGTTGGAGGTCACCATAACATGAGGAAATGTATTAAAGGGTCATGGCATTAGGAAGGTTGAGAACCATTGGTCTAGAAGTTGCAGCTATTCCTGCAAACCAGCAAATGAGAGAAGCTGAGGAATTTCTGGGAGCCCTGCAGTCCAGGGTGAGCCACCTCCATTCTGAAGCAAATGGAATCTCCTTGAAGTGATCTATAGATTTGTTCTTCAGCCACGACACTCAGCCATTAAAGACTCAAGAATTAAAGGTGTTTCTTCGAACCTGGTGCCTTCCACATCTTTTGTGTAATTCCCACAATCCCTGACCAATCATGCTGGCTGAGACTGAGACTGGCAGGGGTTGCAGCTTCCAACATTTGGAGGGCACCCGGTTAGGAAATGCTGAGCTAGAAACTGAGCCAAAAACTGGCTCTTTTCTGTCACAATACTTTCCCCACCCTAACTAGTTAGGTTGTTATGAGGTCATGAAATATTTACGACCAATTTAACTAGCTTAATGTTTTCTTTAAGGTCTCACTTTTTACTCCTTTGCCAACCTATCTAGGAAGGATTTGCATGGCTCTGTCAGTAGAGCTCTTGGACTTCTAGTCCATCTGTATGACTTAACTCTTACACACCTGTGTCTATTTTTACCTATTTATTTATAAAATGTTTCAACTTTATTGAAAGCCTTATTTTAGAAAGGGAGCAATCACTCACTTGATGCTGCTCGATAGCCTGCCATCCATCGGCGTTTTTCTGTTGAGAAAAGGAAAAAACAAGTAATCAGAGGTGGGAGGATTCTCTAGATATTGTCCAGTTCTCACCCTATTCTCCCTGTGCTTCTTGGCAGGGCTCCTGGACTCCCAACCCTGCCCAATTCTATGTGTATTTACTCAGAAGTAAATCCCACTGCAGCTTAGGAAACTTATGGCCTTATTACTTAACACTGCATTTCAAATATTTCTCGTCCGTTTTTCAGGGTAGAAACCACTGAAAAGCAGATTATAGCTTAATTAACAATACAAAGGAGAAAATTAGACCATAAAAACAATAACCAACATGCAAATAATGAAAAAGAAAATACAGTGGCCTCTGGAATTTAGCAAGGGTTCAGGGCACAGAACCTTCACAAAAGGAAAATAAAAAACGTGAACAACTCCCCCTGTCTGCATGAGGGCCCCCCTCCCATTCCCTTCTGGGGCTCCCCCTCACACTCCCTTGCCCTTTGCCTGGGTGTGCATGCTTCTTTCCACATCCCTGGACAAGAGGCAGGCAAATGGGAGGGGGCAGCCCTGTGCTCAGAGAAGACGTATGTCTGCCCCCATTCCTTTGCCTTTCCCCTGGGCACATGTGCCTTCCTTCATGCACTCACAGAAAAGGCACATGAATGGGAGGGGGCAGCCCCATGTACGGGGAAGGCACATGCATGCCTCCCCAGTATTCTACCCCTCACATTCTCTTGCTTTTTGCCCAGGAGTGGTGCCTTCACCCTCCACACCTGAGCAAAAAGCAAGCAAATGGGAGGCGCAGCCCTGAGCATGGAGAAGGTGCACATGTGCCTCCCCCATTCTCCCCCTCCCATTCACTTGTCTTTTGCCCGAGCCTGAAGAAGGGAGGGCAACGGAGGGGGAGAATGGGGGAGACAAGTGGGCACCTGGTGAATAATCAAACTTGTGAAGATCAAACCTACAAATACAGAGGGAAGACTGTATAACCCTTAAAAAAAAGCAGCAACCAAAACCTCAATTAAAAATATTATAATTAAATGCAGTGTAGAACGAATAACGCTCTAGACTCCTAACAAGAGCCTACAAAGAGGAGACCATGCCCATCATTGTCTAGGACACTGCAAAGATGTAAAGCCATCAGAGAAAAGGCTCTGTGCCACGCATTTATAAGTCTCGGGCCCTTTTCGCATGGCACTTGCCATGTGAAAGGGCGCCTGGAGCATCGTGCGATGTGAGGAGTGATCTGCATGACGCACCCACAATTGCGTGACGATCCAGGGGCCGGCAGGCACCGATCACGCACCTTTTCATTTTCGGCTAGAAGCCGAAAGTGGTGTGCAATTGTGCATTGCTCCCAGCCCCCACGCACACTTATCTGGCATACAAAGCCTCTGGAGCCGTGCTGGTCATGCTTCCTGCCCCAGCGCAACCTGGGAAGCTCCCAGGCTGCATTGCGGAAGGAAGAGGTGCGGCTCTCGCGCGAGCAGGCAGCTCATGCAGAACTGAAGGAGCAGGGACGCGAGAGCCTCTCGCTGGAGGCTGCTTGCACGATCCCTGCACCCCAGCGCCAGAAAAAGATAAGGTGTGGAAAGGGCCTCAGAGTCCATACTGGCGAATCTAAAACCTATAATCTGTTTTCTATGATTACAGCTTTGTTATGAAACAGATTGTTATTTCTCTTTCAGAAAACTGATACATGGGACAAATTTCCACAAGAAATGCACCCCCCCCGCCATTTGTACTGATGCTGCCACCAGTGGGAAGAAATCGAAATATCAGAAAAGTGTGAGACAAAACCGGACCCCCCAATACAAGACAATAGCTATGAAGGGGTATGAATCATGCATCCCTGCAGACTCTTTCAGATGCTGCCAGACTATAATCCTTGCAATCCCAGCCAGCACAGTTTATAGGGAGAATTAAGAGGTGATGCAGTAACAATATCTGGAAGGACACAGGAGTCCCATCTGACTTAGAGTTTGGGATCTTTCACTGGGTTTTTACTAGAGGGAGGGGGAGAGTCAGGCTCAGCCATGGCTCTCAGAGATAGGGGTCCCCACAACAGAAAGAAAAGTGCCTTAGAACCAGAAAAAACATATCAGTATAGAATGTAATACCCTTCAAAGCCACTGCGACTTAATTCTATTTAAGTATGTCTATGGCCCAGGAGAAAAATTTGACAATTGATAAGACGAGACTCAGCTGCATTCCAGCCCTGATAAATTTGGATCTGGGAACCTAGACTTCATCTGTTAACCATCAGAGGATTGTTTAATCTCAGATAAACCATCTTTGAAAATATATGGTGTGGGAGGGGATGAAGGATTTAGAAGGCTGTGGGTTTCTTGTTCAATGTGGGTAAATGAAGGATGGCATTCTGAGGTCACAGAACTAGTCTGGAAACAACCTACATAAACTTCAGCAACTTTGGAGTCCATATCTAAGATGTTCTCCTACAAGGGGAAGAGGGTCTGGGGGTTCCACCAAGGGTCAGGCAGTCTCTGCCATCAGCAGTCTGAAGAAAAATGTAGCACAGAAGAAGACACGTGGCCCAGCAAAAGCATCCACAGGCACTTACTGAGGTAGGAGGCAATCCGAGCCAGCAACAGAAGTGCTGCCGGGACTCCGAAGACGGCTCCAACCATGAATCCCACGTTGACTAAAACAGAAGAAACACATTGCTTTTCCATCAAGCTCTTTAAGGTTACTGACACAAGCCCTGAGATCCGTTAAGCAGAGATGCTAGTGGCTGAAGCTCCCAACATTACCCATGGACTATGACCTTCTTTTGAAAGAATTCTTTCTCCCCTGAGGCTTACCAGAGCCTAGCATTACTGGCTTCACTAAAATCATTTAATTTAAAAATGCACAGAGAGTCCAAGTGTGTGTGTTATTTTAGACCATGTTACGCAATGCAAAGGCAGAAAGAAAGCTGTATCTTTCTGCCTCACTGCTGTCAAATATGGAGCTTATACTTTCAAGGTTTATTCTTCCAGCGCCTTTATCAAACGTCACCCCATTCCATTCTCTGAGCCTTCAGCATAGGACTCCATCTTCTTCCTTGCACACCTAAACATATTCAGAGTTGAATGGAGTTTTTCCCCGTAACAGGGGCCGCTGGGGAGTGCTCCCCTCCCAGAATCCCCCCCTGCTGACCAAGGGCCCCTTCCTTTTGCCCCCTTCAGTCTCTCACCGCCAGGCTCTTCAAAGGCCAAGACCAGCGGCTTGCTTAGGCTGGCATGATCCACATGGCACCGGTAGAGGTCCCTCTCTTTGGGGTCAATGTCGATGCCAAGCCAAGTGTGGTAGGTTCCATCTGAGTTGGGAGCAACATCCCTACGGAAAGTTTCATGGTCCAGGACCTTCTCCCCCTTTTTCCAAGTGGCACCAATCTCCTTGGGGTAGAAGCCGTGGACCTGGCAGATGAGGGCTTCCTGGCCATCACCAATTGCCTTGCGTGTTACCTTCCCTACAGGGGGATCTGAAAGAAAACAGCAAATCAAGGATCAATGCATCTCTTAAGACCTTCCGAACAGGCAGCAGGAGGGATGGGATGTTTGGGCAGAAGGAAGGGGCCTCCTGGGTTCAAGCATAGTCCTGCCCTTCACCCCGAAACTAGATAATCACATCTTTAGCCTACTAAAGAAGGGAAAACCCATCCCTAAGAAGAGGATTTGCTAGATTCATTCTGAACACACACATCTATGGTGTTAGGGCAGCGGTGTGCAACTACACAGGAATTGGAGCCTAACCGGGTCCCCAACCCCACCATGAGCAGCACCTGCCTGTCAGTGGGCCAAAATTAGCCATATAGGAGCCAAAATGGTCACCACAAATGGAGCAACGTCATTTCTGGCTAACATGTGGTTTTAAAAAGGGATATTTTCCAGATAAGGAAGAGTGTTTCTGTACTTTGGAGTCTTCTGGCATGGCTGTTGGACAAAAATAGCCTAAAAATCATCCTCCCCAAAAAATTAAAAATGGAGGGGAGGAGGTTCAAGAGGCTTCGAGGGACTGGGAGGGAGCTTCAGAAGCTGCAAAAGACGTTGGAGGTCCATCTGCAGCACATGTGGGGAAGACCTCTTTTTGTCCCACAGCTACCTAAAGACATGGGACCTCCACCTGTCCCACTTCAAGGGCACCAGACGTGGGGCGACCTCCCTTTATCTCAGCATGATGGCTCCAAAGTTATTCCTATAACTGAATAAATGCTGCCACCACAGAGATCAGGTATCTGAACCAAGCCAGTCTGTTGTTTTATTATTGTTTTTATTCTTATTATTGTAGCATTCCCAAAGGCACACGTGTACAGTTAGCCCTCCACTTTCATGAGGGTTAAAGGTGCCAGATCCCGCAAAAATGGAAAAACCACGAATAAAAATAAAAATGGTAAAAGCTATATTTTTTTTAAATCTAAGAATACTTCTGTGGAAATCTCTGGGACCTTCAGTGCGATTCTATGTTCAACTTGTGGTGGAAGCGGGCCACAGATTCATGCCGGAAGACCCAGCAATACCTAGAGAAGTGCTCTCTCTAGGAATCTCTAGGTCTTCCAGTGGGACTCTGTGGTCCACTTCCAGCTGAAGTGGAACACAGAACTGCAGAGGATGACCTAGAGATTCCTAGAGATAACATATTTTTTTCCATGGCAAAGATATGGGGCAAATACAGTAAGATTTTAAAAAAAAATAAAAAAAAATAAAAATAACCCAGGAATAATCAAATCAGTGAATACTAAACCAGCGAAAGTGAAGACCCAGCTTCATATTAAAACAATGGCCCTTTCCACACGCAGGCGAAGAAACGGGGGAAACCACGCTGAAACAGAGGTTACCTTAAACCCGGTAAGTCCGTCGCCGCGTGGAGCAGAGCATTTTTGCTGCTCCACATTCGTCGGCGTCCTGCGGCATCCAAAATGGCTGCTTATGACTGGCGGAGGCTCTCCACCAACCGGAGAAGCTTGCCAGCCAGAAAGCCCGTCCCCGGCAGATCTGCAGGCATGCCCTTGCACATGTCTGCAAATCTACACCGGGCGCTGCAACGCAGCTGCACGCCTTGTGCCTTTTAAAAACCACTTGAAAAGTGGTTTTTAAAGAAGCACACGGCGCTGCCACTTCTGGGCGCCCTAGTGCGGATTGGGGTGTGGAATTACACTAAAGTAATCCGTCCCAATCCATTTTATGGTGTAGACGACCTCCGTCAGAGGTCGAGCTATACCGTTTTAATACTCCAGAAGTTCAACATAGGGTTAAAGATTACTTTGCTTACAGAACTTTGTTGTTGTGTTCTGATTTATGGCGCCCTGAAGGTCAATCTATCATGGGGTTTTCTTGGCAAGATTTGTTTGGAGGAGATAGGCTGAGAGAGTGTGTCCTGCCCAATGTCACTCAGTGGGTTTCTACGGCTGAGCAGGGATTTGAATCCTGGTCTCCAGAGTCATAGTCCAGCAATCAAATTGGGGGCTGCATCCAGACTTTGAAACTTTAAGTAAAACTATTTCTCTTCCCTCAGGCTTCTAGAAGCTGACTGTGATGGAATTGTAGTGGCATGGTGTGCTGGTTCGTTGGCTTGTTTACAGTTCTTTTAATTGAATTTCAATGGTTTTAATTTTACAAAATGTTTTAATTTTTAGTTTTTTAAAAAAATAACTTTTATATTTATTCTTTTTCTTTATGTTTCTGTATAGCTCTTAATCTGCACTATTTTTAATAAGCTGCTTTGAGCTGCTTTGTGCTGCTTTGTGAGCTGCTTTGACTCCCATGTTTGAGTAAAAGGTCAGGATATAAATGAATTAATTACACACATGTATTCGTACGTACATGCATAATACCAGCTGGGATGGAAGGAGAATTCAAACACAGACCTGGCCCTACCTGCACTCTGCAACACTCCAGCCTACTAAAACATTTGACTGAATTTAGGGGACTGAGTTTCAAGGAGCAGGAGCAGGGAATGCATCCATGGACTGTGCTATCGCAGTTCAAGCAGAAAGGATCAACATATCTGAATGCTTCCCCCACCCAACAAAGGTATAAACCCTCTCATCCTGCTATGCTAGTTTGGTACTTGTGCTCCAGTAAAGCAACTGAATTTGCCTTTTCTCTTCATTTAGAACCACTGCATTTCTTTAAGGAAAATTGAACAGAACTCCTCTTCTCTGAGAATGGTAGCCTCTCTCTCTGGCCCCTGTTGGGCTGCTGAGTAGGTTGCTCTCAGGCAGAATATACCTGAATATTGCTGGGCTGGAGTATAACGTTATTGCTGGTTTTTCCTATGAGCCTTTAAGTCATTTCTGACTTATGGCAGCCCTAAAGCGACCCTATCATGGGGTTTCATTGGCAAGATTTGTTCAGAGGGGTTTGCCTTTGCCCTTCTCTGAGGCTGAGAGAGCATGGCTGATGTGGATTTGAATCCTGGTCTCCAAAGTTGTAATTCAATGCTCAGTCTCTCTACACCATGCTCAGGTCCCAGACCTTTTTCTGGACACTGGACGCGTATGCCTAGTTGAGAACAAAGCCAAGGAGTGTGTGTGTGGAGGCAGAAGGAGGGAGTGGGGCCCAATGGCGACTCCTCCCTGGCAGAAGCCCTCCCTGTCTCACCTGCCCACAGCACTCACCTCTCCTCAGGAACATCTCTTTCCCATAGTCCAGGTAAATCTGCAGCCACATAATGCAGGCATCCTCCAGGTAGCCCTTCAGGTACTGGTTGTTTGCTGCATCAGCATCCCACTTCTTCTTGGTGATCTGGGCTGCCCCATCGGCTGCTGTCCAGGTGAGGGTCGTCTTGTCAAAGCTGATGTAGTCCTTCCCGTCGTAGGCAAACTGGATGTACCCTCTTTTGCTCCTGTCCTTCCTCAGCTCACAGCCCAATGCCTCCTGCAGAATGTGAAACCCTGAAAGAGACCCATCAAATGTGAGGGTTGGGGGTCATGTAAACAGAGCTGGGGGACAGCCTCTCCCTCCCACATGCCAAGCCCTACAAACCAGGTTCAAGTGGATTTTTTTTCTTATTTTATCTAAGATTGAAGGAAGAGTCAAGAGACAGAGGCCACTCAAAAAACTTGAAACATTATTCAAGAATGAAAGCAATGAGGCTGCTTTTCATCCTGGAGAGAAGTGACTAGCGGGGTGCCACATGGTTCTGTCCTGGGCCCAGTGCTGTTCAATATTTTTATCAGCAACTTGGATGAAGGAATAGAGGGCACGCTCATCAAATCTGCAGATGACACCAAATTGAGAGGGATTGCTAATGTGCCAGAAGACAGGATCAAAATTCAAAATGACCTGGACAGATTGGAGAGCTGGGCGAAGGCTAACAAAATGAAATTCAACAGAGAGAAGTGTAAGGTCCTACACTTAGGTAGAAAAAATGGAATATAGAAATATAGGATGGGGGACACGTGGCTGGATAGCAGTACGTGTGAAAGGGATCTAGGAGTCTTAATAGACCACAAGCTGAACATGAGTCAGCAGTGTGATGCGGCAGCCAAGAAAGCCAATGCAATTCTCAGCTGCATCAACAGAAGCATGGTGTCTAGATAAAGGGAGGTACTGGTACCACTCTACTCTGCTTTGGTTAGACCTCATCTTGAATACTGTGTCCAGTTCTGGGCACCCCAATTCAAGAAGGATATTGACAAGCTGGAGCAAGTCCAGAGGAGGGCGACCAAAATGGTGAGAGGCCTGGAAGCCATGCCTTATGAGGATAGACTTAGAGAGCTGGGTATGTTTAGTCTGCAGAAGAGAAGGTTAAGAGGGGATAAGATAGCCATATTTAAATATTTTAAGGGATGCCATGTAGAGGAAGGAGAGGGCTTGTTTTCTGCTGCTCCAGAGATCAGGACAAGGAGCAATGGATTCAAGCTGCAGGAAAGGAGATTCCACCTGAACCTCAGGAAGAACTTCCTGACAGTCAGGGCTGTCCGGCAGTGGAATCTGCTGCCTCGGAGTGTAGTGGAGTCTCCTTCCTTGGAGGTTTTTAAGCAGAGGCTTGATGGCCATCTGTCGGGAGTGCTTTGAGGGTGTTCCTGTATGGCAGGGGGTTGGACTAGATGGCCCGTGTGGTCTCTTCCAACTCTACATTTCTATGATTCTATGATTAACTACTACATTTTATGACGTATTGAATCCTGACTCCCAAACCCTCACCCCACAGACCCTCCATGGTCCCTCTTTGGGCCTCTTCCCTCCCCATTCTTTACTTCCTCTCTGACTACCCTTTTGACTTCCCCCTCCAGCCTCCCTCTTCCAAAATCCTTCCCCACAAAGCCCCAGGGGACTCTCCCCACAGTCTCCAATTGACAGACAATGACATTATGGAGCTGATAGTAAGCACTCCTGGCATCTATCTGAGCTGACATTTGGAAGGATGGATCTGCAGCACTCCCAAACTGCGAACACAATCTTTCTGGGGGAGCGTGACCCTGTCCAGAATTGGCTGATAAACCTCCAACCCCTTGATAGTAAGCATCCCTCTTGTCTGGATTCAATTTCAATTTATTTTTCTTCATCCAGCCCATTACCTCCTTCAAGCTTTCATTCAGAGGAGACATGCTGTCCATAACAGAAGTTGTTTTTGAAGGCATGGAGAAATATATTTGGGTGTCATCAGCTTATGAGTTTTATGCCCAAGGAATGCATGCCAAAAGTTTGCCACTACGCTACCCAAGTCCTTAGGCATATTTATTTAGAACACCCAGTCTCTTGGGCATTTCAATTGGATTGTACTACTAAATAAACATGTAGGACTGACTGCATCTCCAGAGACAGAGTCTATGCCCATTTACTCCAGATGAGAGTCCAGTATAAAGGAATAAATGTTAAATTACTTTGGATATTTAAATAGCAGAGCATTTGCATTTTGCAAATATTTTGTAATACATCTTATCCGTGCCTAACTGCAAATAAGTCCAATTGTTCTCTGCAGGATTTACTGCCAGCATTGTGAATGAAAGGCAGGAGTCTTAATTGATTAACTGGGTCAAAAACAAGAGAGAATTAGTTTTCTGTAACACATGTATGTTTAAGTGCAGGCTCTAGCCCAGGCTCCAACCCAGGTCATTTCCGCACTACACTCTTAAAGCGCGATTATTCTGCTTTCAACATCCTATGGAATCCTGAGGTTTGCAGTTTTGGGAGGGGCCGGCCAGCCCCTCCTAAAACTGCAAATTCCAGGATTCCATAGGATGTTGCAAGTGGAATAATCACGTTATAAGAGTGTGGTGCGGAAATGGCCAGTCACTAATTTAAACTCCTCACCACCTGATTTGTTTCTAAAAATCTGTACCACACAGTGCTTAAAAGGAGCGGGGAAGTCCACTGTTATATTGTCAAGTTGCAATAACAGAACTGGCTGCTGCAGGAACCAGACTGTATTTATTGGTATTCTGTATATAGTGCTGAATAATCAGCATTTTGCATCATAACAACTGTTAGGGAGTTACATCTTCCAATCATGTTCAAAACTCAGATCAGCAACTCACACAAATGGTGGGGGATTGCTTTGTGACTTTCTGATCACCACCAACCAATCTCATACTGCACAGGTAGCTTCCCTGGAACACTAGAAAACACTGGCTTCCAGACATCGTTTACCTTGAAGGTCTCTCTCTCTCTCTCTCTCTCTCTCTCTCTCCCTTCTCTTTCCATGCATCTCCCCAAAAGCTGAAAGATTTGCACTTAAGAAGCAATAGAACTGGATGGATGGCCACTTCTCCTTCTCCTCTGGAATGTGGGCTCCCTCCTATCTCATAGGATGGAATTATGAGGCCTTCCACATGTTGACTGCAACTCTGGGCATTCCTTCTTAATAATAGCTTATGCACAAGGGTGGTTTTGGGGGGAAGAGTACCAAGGTCCCACTCCCAATCTTGCAGCTCTGCCAGCTGTGGGAATACCAGATGGTTTTAACTGCAGCTCCCAGCAGCCCTAGCCAGCACAATCAATGCTGACAAAGCCTGGGAGTTGCGGTCCAGCATCTGGAGGGGAGCACAATTGTTACCCTTGTGCTCGTGTCTGCACAGAATTTAAGGGGAGACTATTTTTCCAGGATTCTTCTGGTTTAATCAGCTTGACTGGGAAGGGTCTCTACTGTAAAAAAAAGTTCTATCTTTCTGCCTTTCTGCAGTCCCCTCTGCATTTCTTTCTCCTGGAAGACACAAACAAAGGGTAGGAATCTGCTGCTAATTGCTCACCCACCTCCACTCTGGTTGTAACGGTGCCGTGCGGTTGCCAAATTCTCTCTGAATACTCTTTCTGTGCTCTGTGTTCTCTTAGTGTTGAAGTCCCAGTGTTGAGGATCTATCTTTTCCACCTCCTTCACCCACGGGACTCGAGGCACAGCCTTCCTCGTATTGGCATCATAGTAAATAAAGGGTAGGTCATCCACGTACCCCACGCTAAAGAACTGTGGCAGCCCTGGGCCAGCCTCTGTCACTGCCGTGAAGTAATAGCGCAGGGAGTGAGAGGAAGAGCCTGGAAAGAAAGACATTTTATATACGGTTGGGACCTGTAGCTGTAACTCTCTTTTCAAGCCTTCAAAGCCTTTCCAAGATTCTGCCACCCTGTGGGACTCCCCATGAAAGAGGTCCAAGAAGTGAACTGGCCTGTGGAAAGAAGGATTGGAGAGGACGATGTCTATGAGCCCAAAATATATTCCAGTTAATTAGGAGGAGCAAATTGGGGAAGCCAAAATAACAGAGAGAAGACAAGAGAAGAGATGGAATGGGGATGGTCAGAGGAGGGGGATAAGAAAGCTTACTTGGGAGCTAAGGAGAGCAGAAGGTGGAATTTTTAAAAAGGGAGGTGGGGTGAATATCTAAGGCCACCTTTCATGGTCATAAAAGGATTCCCCCAGAAAAAGATTCCTAACTGAAGAGGAAAGGAACTGGTGGGGTCCTCCACTGATATGCACTGCAGGTACACCCCATTTTCTTTATATGAAAACAAACATTCCTGTTAGAAATATACTGTTCTACAAAATTAATTGTAGCATAAAGGACGCAAAGTAAGCCAGACCAAGCAGGTTAAATGGAAAACAATACTGGTCAAATATAATATCAAAATTGTAGTTTTTTCCAGGTGTCTTTATCTAGGAAAATGATACATTAAAGCACACCAACTTGTAGTTAGAAATGAAAAGAAAAAAAAATCTGGATTCTTGACTTTTCTGCTCATTTTTCTTGAAAAATTGAAAAAAAAATAGAAATTATATAGGGATTATAGAATTTTTTTTTTTTGAATGATGAAAAGTTAAGGCAGAATAGTCATATATTTATGACTATATACTTTAGAAGGTAGAGAGTTTTACGCAGAACTATGTACAGTGCTCCCTCTTTCGGCATATGTGAATCTGATGTTGCGTGAAGTGGCATGTCTGCGATCGCTGATGGACACAGTGGGCATGTTATCAACTTCATACACCGTATGTTGTGATGCAGTGTGAAAAGTACCTGCAATCAGCTTTCCAAGGTTTGTTACCGCAGCTGTGAGCCAGGAACACACCAGAGGTACAAGGATGCAGTCCCTGCCCCACTAAGCTTACAAATCATACAAGTTGGGGGAAGAGGACTGCAAAAAAGATGATCTGGAGTCTCTTGGGGATGTGTTCGAATCTCAGTTCTGCCTCTCCCCCTGCCCCACTTTGCACACCAAGGAAACCCAAAATGCAATCCCTCTCTTAATATGGGACTGGATGGGCCTGTCGCTCTCTTCCTGCCCCCAAACACACCCTTGCCCAACACATGGGGCTCTCAAGCCTGAACTCTCCCCTTCCGCACTGCAGTGTCATAGTGCTGTTATTCCACTTTCAACCTCCTGTGGAGTTCTGGAGTTTGAGGCCAAAGAACTCTCTGGCTGAGAAGTCAAAGCCCCTCCCTAAACTGCAAACCCCAGGATTCCATAGGAGGTTGAAAGTGGAATCATAGCACTATAAAAGTGTAGTGTGGAAATGGTGGAAGTCAAGAGCCCTGGTGGTGCAGTGGTTAAATGCCGGTACTGCAAGCCACAAGGTTGTGAGTTCGATCCTGCCGGGCTCTAAGGTTGACTCAGCATTAAGGTTTACCCACCCTTCCGCAGGTCGGTAAAATGAGTACCCAGCTTGTTGGGGGCATGTATAGAAATACATGCTATTTGTAAGTTGTTCGCCGCCTCAATCCACGTGGAGAGGCGGGATATAAATAAATAAAAAGAGGAGGAAACCGAGACTGCCACGCTTTGAACAGATCATGGGAAGGTGGGACAAGCTAGAAGAACAGGTTGCTTACCTGTAACTGTGGTTCTTCGAGTGGTCATCTGTGCCATCATACACTAGGAGCTTTAGCGCCTGCGCGGTAGCGTTCGGAAACTTCTAGAGCTTGTTCGCTTGGCGGGAACCCCTCCCCCACGCCGGTACTGCGCATGCTCCTCCCGCCGAGCAACGGTCTCTCCTCAGTTCTGTCGTCCGCCGTAGAACCTACAGGGACCTGAGAAAGAGGGGAGGAAGGGCGGGTGTGTATGATGGCACAGATGACCACTCGAAGAACCACAGTTACAGGTAAGCAACCTGTTCTTCTTCTTTGTGGTCTCTGTGCCTTCATACACTAGGAGACTGTGTAGCTTACCGGTCGGACGGCGGGTCAGGTCCTACAGCACGGAAGCCAACACCTCACGTCCAAACCGGGCATCTCTGCGCAACCGGCAGTCGAGCCTGTAGTGGCGCACGAAGGTCGATGGTTGGGACCAGGTCGCCACACGGCAGAGTTCATGCAGGTCAACTCCTCGCAGGAGGGCCGCAGAAGTAGCCACCGCTCTGGTGGAGTGGGCTCGAAGCAGGACTGGCGGAGGCTTCCTCGCGAGCTCATACGCCAGTTGAATAGTCCTCACCACCCATTTGGAGAAGCGCTGGGTGGACACATTGAGGCCCTTCCGACGTCGCCCATAGCAAACGAAGAGATGCGGCGTCTGTCGGAAGGAAGCAGTCCTGTCCATGTAGAAGGCCACGGCCCGACGCACGTCCAGGGAGTGGAGAGACCGCTCCAACGGTGTCGTCGGGTTCGGGAAGAAGGCAGGCAGGATGATGTCCTGGTTGAGATGGAAACTGGACACCACCTTAGGCAGGAACGAGATGTCAGGTCTCAGGACCACCTTGTCTCTGTGGAAGACCGTGAAGGGCTCATCGGATCGAACAGCTGTGATCTCACCCGCTCGCCTCGCTGAGGTCACCGCTACCAAGAAGGCAGTTTTCATGGTGAGAAGCCTATCATCCGAGGTCGCCATCGGCTCGAAGGGCGGCTTTGTCAGCTGCGAGAGCACCAGCGAGAGGGACCACGGCGGTAGCGGCGGCGATACCGGCGGGTAGAGATGATGAAGTCCTTTCAGGAACCGCTTAACGGTATCGTTCCTGAAGAAGGCCGAGGCAGCCGATCGTGGCGGTTGGTATGCCACGATCGCGGAAAGATACACCTTCAGGGATGGAAACGCCAGCCCCTGTTGCCGGAGGTGCAGAAGGAAATGCAGGACGGTAGAGAGCCCCGCGGGCGATACCGGCTCACTCCTCTCGTTAGCGAAGGTCAGGAAGCGTCGCCACTTGTATTGATAGTTGCGACGGGTGGATTCCTTCCTGGCCGCGACGAGGACGGTACCGAGCACGGGATCGTCTAGTGCGATATCCTCCAGGCATGGAGGGCCAGGCGTGGCAGGTCCGGATGGAGGACTCGGCCGCCGGAGTGGGAGAGCAGGTCCGGTGTCGGTGGCAACCGGAGCAGGTCGTCTCGTGCGGCTTGTAGCAGGGGTGCGAACCAATGTTGCCTCGGCCAGTACAGGGCTACCAGGATCGCGTCGGCTCGGTCGGCGAGGATCTTCGATATCGTCCGGCCGAGCAGCGGGAACGGCGGGAACGCGTAGAGGAGTTCCCCGGTCCACGGAAACTGGAAAGCGTCCCCGATGGAGGCACGATCGTGGCCTGCTCTGGAACAGAATCGGCGACACTTCGCGTTTTCCCTGGTTGCGAAGAGGTCGATCGATGGTTCGCCCCAGCGGTCCCGAATCAGTCTGAACGCCTCTCTGGAGAGAGACCATTCGTGATGGGATGAGGTGTCCCTGCTGAGGGCGTCTGCCGTGGTGTTCTCCTGCCCGGCCAGGTGAACTGCCACGGGATGCGTATGCAGGCGAATGCACCATTTCCACAAGTCGAGTGCAATGTTGAGCAGGGTTGTGGAGTGAGTCCCTCCTTGTCTGTTGATGTAACAGACGGCGGTGGTATTGTCCGTCAGAACCAGGACCGTCCGCCCCGCTACGACGTGGCGGAACGCCCATAGCGCTTTCAAGACGGCGAGTAGCTCCAGCGCGTTGATATGGAGAGCGGTCTCGTCGTCGGTCCATCTGTCGCGGACTCTGAGATCGCCGCAGTGGGCACCCCATCCATACAGGGAGGCGTCGGTCGTTACCGTCACCTTCGGTGTCGGCTGTTGGAAAGGCATCCCTGACATGAGATTGCGTCGCGACTGCCACCATCGGAGGGATGAGCGGACGTCTCCCGGCAGCTGCAGTCGGAGTGTCTGTTCGTCTCGCAGGGGGTCGAATATGCGGACGAACCAGTGTTGAAGAGGTCTCGCTCTCAGCCTGGCGAGATATGTCACAGCGGTCGTCGCAGCCATGTAGCCCAAGAGCTGCTGGACGCTTCTCGCAGATAATGTCGGGGCCGTACGCGCGTGAGCGGCGGCCCGGATCAGGGTTTGGGCTCGAGACTCTGGTAGGTACGCCCTGGCGGAGGTCGAGTCGAGCGTCGCCCCGATGAAGTCCAAGATCCTCGCCGGCTCGAGGTGGGACTTCTTCGGATTCACCCGTAGACCAAGGCGGGTCAGGAGTGACAACATCATGTGGACGTCGTGGTAAAGTCTCTGTTTGCAGGACGCCACCAACAGCCAATCGTCGAGGTAAGGGAAGACAGAAGCACCCTTCGTCCGCAGGAAGGATACCACCGGGGCCATGCACTTGGTGAAGACCCTTGGGGCAGTCGAGAGTCCGAACGGCAGCACCTTGTACTGGTAACAGGTGTCGTCGACTGCGAAGCGGAGGTACCGTCTGTGCTGCGGGCGAATGGCGATATGGAAGTATGCGTCTCGGAGATCGATGGAGGCGAACCAGTCCCCTCGATGTAGGAAGGGCAGGATCGACGGTATCATGACCATCTTGAACCTCTTGGGGCGGATGTAGTAGTTCACCCCTCTGAGGTCTAGGATCGGCCGGAGGGTACCGTCGGCTTTCGGTACCGTGAAGTACCTGGAGAAGAAGCCGGTGGTCTTGGCCTCTTGCGGGAGCTGCTCGATCGCCCCTTTCTGGAGGAGGGATTGGATCTCTTCCAGGAGGGCCGGACTCGACGGCGTGGAATAGTAAACGCCTCGAGGAGGAATATCGAGAAACTCGATGGCGTAGCCAAGACGGACGATGGAAAGCACCCAAGAGTCCGTAGTGACACACTGCCACTCCGCGAGATGTCGAGCAAGAGTCGGTCGGTCTCCGAGCGCTGATGGTAGGCTGAAGAGTGGGTATTGGTAGGTCCTGCCAGGCACGTCAAAATCGAGACTTTGTCTCGGAGGAGGACTTCTTGGACGAAGCCGGGCGTCGCCTAATCGTGCCTCTGGCCGATGAGCCGGAGGACGGTCTCGACTGTCCAGACTGGGCCGAACGCTGGAACGACGAGGTGGAAGATCGTCGCCAGGATGGGCGGAAGGTGGAGGTCCTGCGGGCTTGCGTGGCCGGCTGTAGCCTGATCTTCTTGGCGGTCAGCCTCGCCTTAACGAGATTGTCCAAAGCTTCGTCTGTGGACGAATTGAATAGGCCCTCACCGTCGAAGGGGAGATCTTCAATCCTCCTTCTGGTGTCCTCCTGGATGTCGGCCGGCCGCAGCCAAGCATGGCGGCGCAGGCCGATGGATCCCGCCATGACCCGGGAGGCAATCTCCACTGCGTGCCTGGAGGAGGCCATCTGCTGCCGAGCGATGGAGATGGCCTCGTTGAAGATCACGGAGGAGGCTTGGCGGATGTCCTCCGGTACCGCCTCCATCGCCGGTTGCAGGCGATCGAGCACCTTTTTCAGGTATGCCGCGAGGCAAGCCTGAGTGTTGGACAGCCTGATCTGCAAGGAGGCAGCTGAATAGAACCTTCTTGCATAGGCGTCCAACTTCCTGCCCTCTTTGTCCGGCGGGGTGGTGTGTTGCCTGCCGGAGCCTTTCGTCTGTGCCGACTCGACCACCACAGAGTTCGGTGCAGGGTGATTAAAGAGATAACCGGCGTTATCCTTCTGCACCCTGTAGAGGTGTTCCAACCGCTGCGGTATCGGCTGAGCCGAGGCCGGCCTATCCCAGGCGGCCTTCACCAGTCTGGATACCCGGGGCAGGAGAGGCAGCGGGGCCGTGGCAGGTCGCTTCTCCTCGAAGACGGAGAAGGCTGGATCGTCGTCCTCCGGCTCCGCATCGGCGATCTTAAGGCCGAGGGTAGTAGCCATGCAGAGCAGCATCGCAGAGAACTGGTGGACGTCCTCTGGAGCAGAATCTGGGATCGGGTCCCCGAATCCCAGCGGAGGAGACTCCTGGGAGGCCGCCTCAGACACCTCTGATTCCGCACTCGAGTCGTACGACTCTGAGGTCGGTGAGTCCTCTCGCCGCTCGCTTTCCGGCTCCTTCGCAGTCGCCACAGGTGTTGCCTTCCTAGGCTTCTCTGCAGCCGGGGCGGTGGTAGTAGCAGCGTCCCGCTTGGACTGGCTGACTACTGACTTCACCTTCTTAGTGGTGACAGGGGTAGTCTGGCAGGCTGACGTCGTCGTAGCCCGCTCAGTCACCACCGACTCCGTAGGGCGCGTCGCCATTGCCGTGACCCTAGGAGGTGGCGATATCGCCCGATACCGAGGTGAAGGCTCCCTCGCCCTATGATATCGAGGAGAAGGAGAGCGGCTGAAGGAGCGGCGGTCCGACGGAGATCGGCTTCGGCGTCGACGGTACCGAGCCTCGTCCCCTCTAGGCGAGCGCGATTCGCGCTGTCGACGAGGTGACCGGGACCTCCGGAAGGTCTCCCAGCGACTCGGGCCACGATGGTACCGATCCTGGTACGATGGCGAATGTGACCGATAAGAGGCCGGGCGCTCTCTCCATTCAGATTCCCTCGCGTACCTGGCCACGTAGGACACCGAGGTGTATCTGGAGGCAGACGAGCGAGGTTGTTCCTCTCTTGTCTCCCTAGGAGGCGGCGAGGCCACCGGACGCTCGGAAGAGCGGGACCGGGACCGGAAGGAGGTCGAACGCCGCTCCGGAGAAGCAGAGGGCTCTCTCTGCTGCAGGTCGGCCGACCTGCGACGGCTAGGAGGGCGGTGGCGCTCCTCCACCAGGGTTGGAGGGTCTGCCACAGGCGAGTCCGGGCACTGTTGGGGAACGTCCTCGATCTCATCATCCGAGAGATCGACGGACTCGCCTCGCCCTTTGGAAGGCTGCTGAGTAGGAGGAGGAGTAGGAGGTTGAACGTCCCCAGCCGGGGAGCGCTTCTTCTCCTTCTTCTTCTTCTTCTTCTCCTTCTCCTTGCCCTTGCCTCCGTCCGGAGCAGGGCGCTTTTTAGCAGGCGTCTCCGTCAGGGGAGCCTCAGCCTTCCTCGCCGTCGAGGATCCTTTCGCTGACTTGGCAGCCGCCGACAGCTTCGGGATCCTCGGTAACGCCGAGATCGGCGTTTTCGCCGGTACCGAGCCCGATACCGACGAGGTGGATGGAACGGCAGCCGCCGATACCGTCGATGGCGTGGTCGTCTTCTTGTCGGCCATCTTGGAAGTGGAGGTCTCGTCTATCGCCCGCAGAGACTGTTCCCAACAATAAGACTTAAGTCTCGCGGACCGGTTGCGGAGAGTTTGGGGAGTAAAATCCCGGCAAATTGGGCAAGTCCGGATGTTGTGGGACTCACCCAAACAGAAGAGACACTCCTTGTGGCTGTCGTTGAGGGCAACCTTGCGCCCGCAGGACACGCACTTCTTGAAGAGCGCGGACATAAGACGAAGAACGCCAAACTGCGAAAATCCGAAAAGACCAAAGCCGAAGGGGGAGTCCGAAAGAGAGGTCAGAGACAGTCCAAAATCCGTAAAACCGTGAAAACAGCAAGCCAAGCACAAAAGTGAGAGGAACAAACTAAAGAACCTTCCGTACGCGACGGCGGACGAGAAAGAACTGAGGAGAGACCGTTGCTCGGCGGGAGGAGCATGCGCAGTACCGGCGTGGGGGAGGGGTTCCCGCCAAGCGAACAAGCTCTAGAAGTTTCCGAACGCTACCGCACAGGCGCTAAAGCTCCTAGTGTATGAAGGCACAGAGACCACGAAGAAGAAAAAGATGATCATGTTTAGCAAGGTAGTAGGAAAAGAGCAAGACTGGATCACACGTGGAAGGACTCGACCAAGGAAATCAAGGCTGCCCTGACTTTGCAAGACCTGAGCAGAACTTCTAATGTCAATCAAGGAAATCAAGGCTGCCCTGACTTTGCAAGACCTGAGCAGAACTTCTGATGTTAGGGGACATTCCCGCATTACACTCTCATAGGGTGATTATTCCACTTTCAACATCCTATGGAATCCTGGGATTTGCAGATTGGAGAGGGGCTTGCCTCCCCAAACTGCAAATCCCAGGGTTCCATAGGATGTTGAAAGTGGAATAATTGTGTTCTATAAGAGTGTAGTGTGGAGGGTGACCCGGAGGTCTCTAATCTTATAGGCTTGGCATAAATCAAAAGTCGACTTGATGCCCAAGAAGTACCCCCTCTCAGGGCCCACCGAGGCTAGAGCCCCCCCGAGCCAAGGGGGGGTCACTGCCCCCAAAACTGGTTTGGGGTCTCTGCCACCCCAAAAAAAGTTTGGCCCCGGGGCAGACCCCCCAAAGTGCCACCACCCTGGGAGAAGGAGACAGGAGGAGAAATCAAATGAATGACTCACCATCCCTTGGCAGTCTAGCAGCTCTCGACGATGGCAGAGCCAGTCCTGTGGTCCCCAGAAGGGACGCCGCCCCCAAGAGCCAAAGGGACCCCATGCCGCCCCCATAACTCGAACCCCGACCTCGCATGAACTTCGACACCACCTGAGCGCGGAACTAAGGATGACTCCTGCCTAGGTGAACCGGGGGAAGAGCGGGGATTGGCCGAAGGAGGAATAATTGACCAATAGGAAACTTGTATTCCGATTTTGTCAGCAGTCGCTGGGTAGAGAAGGCAACCTGCAAGGGGTGGGAAACGAAAGTTTCTTTTCAAGAGTTTCCTTCTTAAACAGATTGCAGGGCAGGGCGACTTTGGCCATTTCCGCACTACACTGTTATAGCGCTATTATTCCGCTTGCAACACCCTATGGAATCTTGGGGTTTGCAGTTTCGGGAGGGGCCGGCCGAAACTGCAAACTCCAGGATTAAAGCGCTATAATAGTCCAGTGCGGAAATGGCCGAGGCTGGTGGAGACTTAGGCCATTTCAGCATTACCCTCATCATTTCCGCACTACGCTGTTATAGTGCTATTATTCCGCTTGCAACATCCTATGGAATCTTGGGGTTTGCAGTTTCGGGAGGGGCCTTTAGAATTCTCAGCCAGAGAGTTCTTTGGTCTGAATAAACTACAAACCCCAGAATTCCAGAGGATGTTGAAAGTGGAATAATCACGCTATAACAGTGTAGTGTGGAAATGGCCACAGTTATAGCGCTATTACTCCATTTTCAGCATCCTATGGAATTCTAGGGTTTGTAGTTTGCAGAGGCCAAAGGTTCCCCTCCTTAAACAGCAAACCCTAGGATTCCACAGGATGTTGAAAGTGGAATAATAGCACTATAACAGGGTAGTGCAGCAATGGCCGAGGCATTATGGTCTGTTTATGCAGCACCTGGCATTCAAGTTTCATAAATGTACCAGATCCCATCTGATCGTAGAAGCTAAGCAGGCTCAGACCTGGTTAGTACTTGGATGGGAGACCACCAAGTAACACCAAATGTGCTGTAGGCTCTATTTCGGAGTAGGAAAGCACCAAACCATCTCTAAATACTACATCTTTTGTCTAAGAAAACCCAATGAAATTCATAGGGTCGCCATAACTCCACAGCCAACTTGAACTGGCACAGACACGCAGATATTATAGTACTCAGAGTGATCTTTCTCTGTATTGTTGAAGGACAAATTTTTCTCTTTTACCTTCTAGAACTAATGCCACATGGAAAAAATATATCAACATAATGTTCTTGCCTGTCAGTAGGAACAAATCTATTGTTTGTTTGTAATCATATTATTGTTACTATACGCTGTAATACTGTTATCGATGTTCTCATTTATCCTATGAATGAAGCAGAGTCTTCTTCGTGTTACTTTTGATTCTTGCCTTTGGTTTCTCACATTGAGGCTGCAGCAACGTCATAATGATCTTTCTTAGACCTTTTCTTTCCTCTTCCTCTGCTAAGACAGGCGTTGATCATTTCCTGCCTTGGTTACTGTAATCTTCTTTTGACTAGGCTTCCATTCTCTCCCCTTAGTCCTCTGGTTTCCAATTAACAATTCTGCTGCTAAGATGATCTTTTTGGCCTGTCATTTTGATCATGTTAGCCTACATCTGATACCTCCTCAATGGTTACCCATTGCTTCTAAGGCCATTTCCACACTACACTGTTACAGTGCTATTATTCCACTTTCAACATCCTATGGTCCTCCCCATCATAACTGTGAACCCCAGGATTCCATAGGATGTTGGAATAATAGCACTATAACAGTGTAGTGTGGAAAGGCCCTAAGATTCAGTTCAAGCTTCTTGTTTTTTGCTCAAAGCCCTAGAGGACCTTCTTCCCCATCTTTCAGCCCTTATTTCTTTTTACCAGTCTGGTCTAGATCTGCCTTCTAGGAACTCTGTAGGTCAACTGAAATCAATGGATGTAGGTTAGTCCTAACGTCTCCCATTGACATCAATGGGACTACTGGCCACAAAGGGGAACTTGTCATTTCCTGGAAGCCTCCAGAAGCAGAAGAAATACTTTTTTGAAGAGGTTACAGGATTCTCCTTGCACTATTTAACATTTTAAAACCTTTTTCCTGACTGGGGGGACACTTCCCAGGGTTTCAGGCCAGAGTCCACCCCTGCCCTAACTGAGGATGGAAACCAAGAGCTTTTTGGATGCAAAGC
This sequence comes from Ctenosaura bakeri, assembly GCA_948474755.1. Taxonomy (NCBI): domain Eukaryota; kingdom Metazoa; phylum Chordata; class Lepidosauria; order Squamata; family Iguanidae; genus Ctenosaura; species Ctenosaura bakeri. Next base: position 170,191 of record CAOLHI010003119.1, read on the forward strand.
AAGTACCTTCCCACTGAATCACAAACAGCCTTTCCTTGGCCATTTCCACACTCAACTGTTATAATGCTATTATCCCACTTTCAACATCCTATGGAATCCTGGGGTTTGCAGTTTCGGGAAGGGCTGACTGGCCACCTGGCAGAGCCTAACTCTCATGGTGGAAGTTGCCCACGAAAGGATTCTGGATCCGGTAATTGTACATCCAGTATCCCATCTAGGACTCCCTCTCATAGCCACCAACGCTACTCTGATACCTCAACCGCTTTACCATTGGTCCAATGGTACCCACTTCTTTGATTTGTCCGGTGGTTTGTTCCACCAGCATTGGACGCAATGTTTCCGTAATATCGATAGCTTCAGTCATAACAACTGCTCTGTGTTTTGGTACCTGTAAATTCCACTGCAATGGCCCAGATAACCCGTGAATGTTTTTGTTTGAGAACCCCCTTGTGAGAATGTGACTCTAATACCTAGCAGTACCCCCGTTTGGATTGACCATGGCACCGGCAATCCTGCTTTTGTGGCCAGCATGTCCAGGACTGTCTTGGCCGAGACTTTTTATTTGGCAGGAGAAACGTGATTATGTTTTGGAAATTGAGTATGCACTCAGCAAATCCGAACTAGTCAGATTCCATCTTAATACCGAGATCCCAACATCTTTATGGCTCCGGAATCTCAGCCAATTATCAGAAAAGGTAAAGGAGGTTTCACACTCCCTCCGACAAATTGCAATAAATGTCGACCACTCCTCCCAGAAGGTTGTAAAAACCTCTGTGGAACTTGAAGCAGCTACAAAACATTAATGGTGGGACATTTTTAATTGGTCATCCTCTGGACAGACAATCACCCGATATGCCATGCATCCCCTGATTGTATTAATCATTTTCCAAGTCGTACTCATTATATGTTTGGTTATCCTGGCTCTGTGGGCCAAGAAACAGATCTTTCAACTTAAAGCTGGATGATTCCTAACCCCTGGTTGTGTCCAATAATGTTTGTAAATAGTGTAGTGTTAATGTAACGTTGTGTGTTTCTTGTTCAGTCAAGCCTTTAACAGCCTAACGGAACAACTGTTAAAAGCCTACCCGAGGGCGACCAATCTTCAGGTTTGCCCCCGGGATCGAGCTTATATTTGTGGGGAGTGACGTTGGTGGGTCGGGCCCAGCATTGACCCGGTGGATCTACTCAGGCCGGCCCGCCCCAGACCCTCGGGTCCATCATCAGGCCTGGAGTCTCGGCTTCGACCTGGTGGTTGGGAGGCAGGGAGACTTCTGGTTTGTGTCTGCCTGCTGGAGCCTAGCCTTGGGCTTGGCGTGCAGATACGACCCACATATCCCGATCTCGCGGGGCAAGGAGGTTAACATCGGCCTCTTTAGACCACTGAACCGATGCGGAGCCCGAACCAGCAGCCTCACTGCCTTACTGCCTTACATCCCTATACTCAGCCGCTATTTATATCCCCACCAGTCAGCAACTCTTTTGGTCATGGTGAGGACAAATTCAGAATTTGAACTCAGCTCCCGGCAGGCTTCGTGCCATTGATTTGCATTGAATGACTACATTGGTTGTAATCTGTGTCAGTATCTCTCTTGTAGAACTATAGGTCGAAGGTTCCAGTAGCTGAGACCATCCCCGGACTCGCCCACACCCCCGGGTACCATGGGGGGATGCGCCGAGACTACACCATTCCAGTCGAGGGACCAGCCCGAGACGACTTCTTGTTCCTGTTGCCGTAGTTGGGGACCCAGTTCCAGCCGTTCTCCAATGGACTTTACGAGCTACTTGCCATTTTGCCCGTGGACTACCAGTTCCTGCCATTTGGACTATCCCGCTTGCCGCTCTTGCAAGCCCCATCCTGCAAAGAGCTAGCGTGCCCTGGCTAGCTTGACTGTAGACCCGGACATTCTGCCCGCACTCCACATTTTGCCCGCATTTCCAGCCAACTTTGGACTTATTTGCTGTTTGTTCCAGTTGCCGAACTTTTCCTGTACCTGGGGGCGGGGGTGCACAGAGACTTTTGCTTGCAGCTCACCTCCCCCGGACCACGAACTCTTGCTCCAGTGCATTTCTGGAATATCATTGGTGCCTGCTCTCCACGGAACTGTTTACCATGTTGGATTCTTCTTATTGCCCATTCTCCACCAAGCGATACTTTTTGCCCGTTCTCCACCAGATCACTTCTTTCTGCCTGCTTCGCCACAGTATTTCCATATTGCTGTTTCCATATTGCATTGCTGTTTTACTTTCTCCATTGACAGGAGGATTCTTTCATTGATCACCGTTCATTACTATTGCTGTTATTGATTGCCATTTGCCATTCAGCCATTGTTAAATTTCTGTTTTGTCTGTATGTTTGTAATTAAGTTTAGGATTTTGGTTAGTTAGGGACAGTTTTTACTGTTTAGCAATGTTGCAAACCCATTTACCCTTGGAGTGATATGACCCCGGAACTGTAGTCCCTCATTCAGCTCTAAATTTGGTTTTAAATGGTTAATTGCAAAAATGATTGATATCGTCCCAATATCTCCCATTTTTTGGGGGGGGACTGTTACTACGGTTATGATATGTCTGGTGAGAGCACTAGATAGCTCTTGATATCAAATAATTTGGCCTTTACTTGACCTTTCTCTGCCACCCTACTCCACATGTTTGCAGAGGTCCACCAGACAAGCACGTTTTGGGCGTGGCCGTTAATGGTTCTACATTCCAAACCTCATTTAGGCAGGCAACTTAAGCCTCTCCGATGCTTCAGGGAAAAACCTTCTTGCAAACCAGCCTTGCTTAGCGCGAAGCTACACAAAGACGCACGGCCAAGTGCCGAGCCATTCCTTTATGTTGAGCCATTTGCATACTGGCCATACTATTGTCATCAAGCGCTAACCCCATTATGTAAAACCTGACCTTTTCTAACTCCTTTGTCCAGCTCCAAAATTCCTTTGTTCTCACCGAGCATGGCATAGCCTATAGGTAAAATCCACCCTATAAAAGGTCCCCATTTTCTAGTCCTCCTTGGAACACCCTGGACTGCTATCCTACCTTGCTGTCGGTCTGCCCAGCGAGTCGCCCCCTCAGCAAACTGTGTTGAGCTTTCCTTCCTCTGCAACCTCCTCTTCTCTCCAGGACTACAAGACCAGGTGTCGTAGTACCCATTATTTCTCAGTTAGCTGTTTGTATGTTGTGTCTTTTATGTTTTTTGTCCTCAATAAATGTTATTTTTGTTACTTTAAAACCTTGTCTGACTACGCTCTCTGACCTGAAGCCGTAGACCTAGGGTAAAAGATCCTAGCTAAAGTTACCCTGCCTCTCGTTAGCTTAAGAGGGTGCTCGAGCTTGATTTCCCCATCTTGTGTTGTTGTTTAGTTATTTGGGCGCCCCTCCCGGGACCCCCAACATACAGGGTAACAGGAGGATTATATAAATGTAGATAAGTGTGAAAAGCACTGAAGATGTTATTTTGCTAAGCACAAGAGATAATGATCATTCTCACGCTTTATAGAAATTATGACTTTAGTGACAGAGGTTTGGCACACTTTAAACCAAAGTAAATACTTCACAAATCAGCCAAAAGAAAGATTCAGCTCTATAGCCATCAGAAATAAAACTGCACTCGAATCTAAGCCAGTTTGTTAGTTGGAATCCGAATGGCTGGACTAGAGCCTGGGTTAAGAAGCATAATGTGCAGCAGCTAGCAGAAGCTCTTTGAATATAACATTCAAATTTCTTTGCATATGAAATTCATAGCAAAAGTTTCAGCAGGTGTCTTCTAATCCCATCTGACAGACCAAGGGGATTTCATGCTGCAGAAACAAAGACAAAGAAGGATTCAGAGTTCAGCCAGCACCATGGGACTGTCAGTGCAAGAGAGGACACAAAGGACAGCATCCCCTAACATACACAGCTTGTCACAAAATGTCCCCTGGCAGGAACCAGGCGTGCTACCAGGAGGAGCCTGCAGAAGACATGCTCCAAATGCTGGCTCAAGCAAGTGAGCCAAGCTGCACATAAGCTGACAGACTGGAGGAGAATCCATCTGTGAGCCCACAATGGTTTTCATTCAGCCCCTGGGCAAAATCTCTCTCTTTCAAGATAAGGGAAATCTGCCATGGCTGTTGGGATGGTCTGGCCAAAAAGGTAGCAAAAGTTATTTGAACGTTACTTTTTGTAAGGAACTAGTTACTTTACTCATCAATCATCCAGACAACATGTTGTTGCTGTTACTGAGGTCCATGAAGCTAATTTGATATTTATTACAAGTCCTTATGACTGCTGCTCTTGCACTCCCGGAAAATACAAGAAAATGCTTCCTGGTTTCACTGAGTGGCAAATACTGATATGAGAAGTGCTGAGAATAATGCAGGAAACCTTACAAAGCCATCCTTCCAGGTTGCAGAATAGGGGCGAGAAACTGGGGGAGGCCAGGGTGCCACATTAGCTCTGCAGTAGACCTGAGGGGCCACCCCCCACCATATAACCCCACAGCAAAAACAGTTGCCCACTCTTTTCCCCCAACACCCTCTCTAGGGCCTATGGGGAACACTTTTGCCATGTTTTTTAGTCCTCACTGGGTCAATTTTAGGTCCAGGAGAGGCCTTTTTTTTTGCAACAGGGATCAGAAGTCAATCCCAGTTTACTTCTCTCTCTCTCTTTTTTAGATAAAGACCATTCCTGGAACGACAGTAGCCCAAGAAGCCCCCCAAATGTGGCAAACGTGTCCCTGATTTCCCTAGAAGGCCTCTGCGGCATTTTGTGCCAAAAAAAAGTTATAAAAACAATTTTTTAGATTTCTTTTTATTCCTGGAGTCCCTGAGGGCCACAAAAACTGCCCTGGGGGCCACATGCAGTCATGGGTCACACCCTGCCCACCTCTGCTGTAGCATGAAGCCGCCACCCACGTAACACTTCCTCCTGTCTGTCCACATTTTTCAGGCTGGGTTAGCACATACACCAAATAATGAGTAACAGGCAGGCAAACTGCTCCCATTCTCCCGAAAAGCACATTATTACAATTATGTGTAGTCAAGGGATGGGGGAACCCTCTATTTCAACTGTTGTTACCAAAAGCAGATAATTAGCCCCGCACCAGACTATGAAACTCCTGGAAATTCCCTAAGGTTTGAACCAGAGGAAAGCCGAAGCCCTTTCAAAACTGGTGCAGGAGATCTGAAGGACAGTTTCTGAAAGAGCCTGCTGAGAACTTTGGTCATCACCTGAGGCCCTATCCTATGTTGTATATGTGGCAACATGGGTTAAAACCTTTTTCACACTGGCACCTTATCTGTGGAACTCACTTCCCATTGGAATTAGACTGACATTTACTCTGAGCAGATGCCCCATCCCACTGCATTCTACTCCCTCCAATGCACATACTTACTCCCAAGGAAGCTGTCAGAGCTCCTGTCACTTGCTGCAAAAAGGAGAAAAGAAGAAATTCAGCATCAAATACCATGTTGTGAGAAGGGAGTTTCTACCTTCTGAACTCCCTTCCTTTCAATTTGAAGGACCGTGTCTTCCCCTACGAACCAGCCCAGGTGTTGAGATCTGCTGGAGAGGCCCTTCCCTGTGTCCCACCACCCTCACAGGTGCATTTGGTGAGAGACGGAGCCTTCTCAGTGGCTACCCCTAGGCTCTGAAACTCCCTCCCCAAAGAGGGCAGACTGGCACCTCCCTGCCTACCTTTGGGAAACAGCAAAATTATTCCTCTACCAGCAGGCATTTAATACGTAATCTATAATAGAATGGTGCTGGGTATTTTAATTGCTATTTAATTGCTTTTTGTATGCTGTTTTTAATGTATTTTAACATTGTTTTAATCATTGCTAATGTTTAATCTGTGTCTTAACTTTTGTATATTATAGTTTTTAATTATGCTTTTTATGTTCGTAAGCCAGTTTGAGTCCCCTCGGCGAGAAAAGCGGGATAGAAATTAATAATAATAATAACAACAATAACAAAAACAACTCCTCGTTCCTCTGTTTAATCCTTTCTTCCCCATTAATTCCAATCTGGAGTAGGCCTTAGCCAAAAGCCAATAGAGGTGAATCAGAAAATATGAAAATTGGGAACTAGTATCCAGAGCCAAGAGACTCCAGAGACATCTTTCCAAATGGTTTATGGGAACTGCTTGAAGGCTTGTGTTTTATTATTTGCATTTCAGACGCATTCAGGCCATTTCTGCACTAGGCTGTTATAGCACTATGATTCCACTTTCAACATCCTATGGATTCCTGGGGTTTGCAGTTTTGGGAGGGGCCAGAACTGCAAACCCCAGGATTCCATAGGATGCTGAAAGTGGAATCATAGCACTATAACAGCCTAGTGCAGAAATGGCTTCAGTCTCATTCATGGAGATCACATGTTGATGCCTTCCTACATTTTCCCACTGTTTCTCCCATTTTTCTTCCTACCAGAGAAAACCCATTAAGGAAAGGACAGAATAGCTGCTGAGCATCTTTTGACCGTGAGCTGCGGGTGCCTTTTGTCTGGAAGCTGCAGCTACTCCCGCAAACCAGCAGAGGAGAGCCATCTAGACATTTCCGGGGGCCCTACAGTCCAATATGAGCCAGCTCCATTCTGAGGCAAATGGAATCTCATGCACCCAGCCATTAAAGACTCAAGAATTAATAGTATTTCCTCCAACCTGGTGTGTTCCAAATTTTTTATATAATTCCCACAGTCCCTGACCAACGATCATGATAGCTGAGACAGCAGGAATTGGAGCCTCCAACATTCTGAGGGCACCTGGTTAGGAAACACTGAGCTCAAAACTGAGCCAAAACTGGTTGTTTTCTGTCACTGTACCTTTCCCACCCTAAATGGTTAGGTTGCCATACTATCATGAAATATTTACAATCAATTTAACTAGCTTAATGTTTTCTTTAAGGTCTCACATTTTACTCCTTTGCTAACCAATAGGAGTGTGGCGTCTAGATCGAGGGAGGTGATGGTACCACTCTATCCTCCAATGGTTAGGTCTCATCTGGACTACTGTGCCTAGTTCTAGGCACCTCAATTCAAGAAAGCTATCGACAAACTGGAATGTGTCTGGAAGCCATGAAGCCCTATGAAGAACGCCTGAGGGAGCTGGGTATGTTTAGTCTGCAGAAGAGAAGGTTAAGAGGGGACATGGTAGCCATGTTTAAATGTTTGAAAGGATGTCATGTTGAGGAGGGAGCAGGTTTGTTCTCTACCATTCCAGAGACTAGGACAAGGAGCAATGGATTCAAGATGCAGGAAAGGAGATTCCACCTGAACCTCAGGAAGAACTTCTTGACGATCAGAGCTGTCCGGCAGTGGAATATGCTACCTTGGAGTGTGATGGAGTCTCCTTCTTTGGAGGTTTTTAAGCAGAGGCTGGATGGCCATCTGCCAGGGGTGCTTTGAGTGTTTGTTCCTGCATAGCAGGGGGTTGGACTTGATGGCCCCTGGGGTCTCGTCCAGCTCTATGATTCTAACCTAGCTGGGAAGGATTTGTGTAGCTCTCTCAGTAGAACTCTTTGGCTTCCAGGCCATCTGCATGACTAAACTCTCACCCAGCTCAGCAGCTGTGTCTATTTGTGTTTATTTACAACATGTTCCAATTTTGTTGAAAACCTTATTTCAGAAAGGGAGCCATCACTCACTTGATGTTGCTTTATAATGATGATTTTGATGATTTTCTGTTGAGAAGAGGAAAAAACAGATAATCAGAGGTGGGAGGTTTCTCCAGAGATCGTCCAGAGTTCTCACCCTATTCTCCTTGTGCTTGTTGGCAGGTCTTCTAGACCCCACAACCCTGCACAATTCTATGTGCATTTACTCTGAAGTAAATCCCACTGCATTTTAGGAGACTTATGGCCTTATTGCTTATTTCAAATATTTCTAGTTTATTTTTCAGGATAGAAATAATTGAAAAGCAGATTATAACTTAATTAAAAATACAAAACAGACAACCAGACCATAAAAACAATAGCCAACATGCAAATAATTAAAATGAAAAAGAAAATACAGAGGATCCTTGAATTTAGCAAGGATTCAGGGCAGAGAAACCTTGCAAAAGTCAAAAAACTGTGAACTCCCCCTGCTGCGTGAGCATTCTCCCTCCCATTCCCTACAGGGGTTCCCCCTCACATTCCCTTGCCTTTTGCCCAGATATACAAGCCTTCTTCCAGGCACCAAGGCAAAAGGCAAGTGAATGGAAAGGTAAGTGACTGGAAGTGGGAAGCTGCATGCAGAGAAGGATATGCGTGCCTCCCCACCAGACTACGGCCATTTCTGCACTAGACTGTTATAGCGCTATGATTCCACTTTCAACATCCTATGGAATCCTGGGGTTTGCAGTTCTGGGAGGGGCCGGTCGGGTCCTCCCAAAACTGCAGACCCCAGGATTCCATAGGATGTTGAAAGTGGAATCATAGCGCTATAACAGCTTAGTGCAGAAATGGCTTATAACTCCTTGTAACCCTAGCCAGCATGGCCTGTAGGGAGGAACATCAGGAGCTGTAGTTTAACAATACCTGGAGGGCCCCAGGACTCTTACCCCTGACTTAGGGTTTGGGATCTTCCACTCGGTTTTCCTCGAGGGAGGGGTGGAGTCAGGCTCAGCCAGATGCTGCCAGATATAACTCCTTGCAACCCCAGCCAGCACAGCCTAAAGGGAGGAATGTCAGGAGCTGAAGTCTAACAATATTTGGAAAGCCACAGGATTCCTACAAATATGGGATGGGAAGATAAAGGATTTGGGATGCAGTAGATTCCTTGTTCAATAAATTCAGGATGGCCAAGGATACAGAGCTAGTTTGGAAACAACCTAAATAACTTTCAGGTACTTTCGAGTTTTTGTTTAAAATGTCCAATAAGGGGAGAGGGCCTGGGGGTTCCACCAAGGGTCAGGCAGTCTCTGCCATCAGCAGTCCCAGGAAGAATGTCCCACAGAAAAAGAGACATGGCCCAGAAAATACATTCACACGCACTTACTGAGGAAGAAGACGGCAAGCCCAGCCACCAACAGAACGGTCACTACTCCCAAGATGGCTTTCACAATGAGTCCCACATTGACTAAAAGGGAAGAAGCACATCAGATGTTCAGACAAGCTCTTCAAAGCCACCATCAGAAGATCTGATATCCGTTAAGCAAAGAAACTACTGGCTGAGTCTCTCAGCATTCAGCCTATGGACTGTGACCTTCTTTTGAAGTTATAAAGACACAGAGTGCCCAAGCGTGTGAGTGTGTATGTGTGCTGGGTATGTTATTTTAGGCCATGTTCATGCATTCCAAAGGCAACAATAAAACTGCATTTTTCTGCCTCACTTTATACATTTTCAAGGGTTATTATTCCAGCTTCTTTTTCAAGCATCACCTCATTCCATTCCCTGAGCCTTCAACAGGGGAGTCCATCTCCTGCTTTGCACACCCAAACATAATCAGGGTTCAATGGAGTTTTTCCTCATAACAGGGGCCGCTGGGGAGTGCTCTCTCCTCCCAGAATCCTTCCCTGATGACCAAAGGCCCATTCCTTTCACCCCCTCCAGTCTCTCACCACCAGGGTCTTTGAAGGCCAAGACCAGGGGCTTGGTCAGGCTGTCATGATCCACATGGCACCGGTAGAGGCCCCTCTCTTTGGGATCAATCTCAGTGCTGAGCCAAGTGTAGTAGGTCCCATCAGAGTTGGGAGCAATGCTCCTACGGAAAGTCTCATGTTCCATGATCTCGTCCCCCTTTTCCAGATAGCTTCGATCTCCTTGGGGTAGAAGCCGTGTACCTGGCAGATGAGGGCCTCCTGGCCATCGCCAATTGTCTTGCGTGTTACCTTCCCCACAGGGGGCTCTGAAGGAAAACAGCAAATTGAGGATCAATGAATCTATCAGAACCTTCTTAATGTGTGGCAGGAGGGGTGAGATATTTGGGCAGAAGAAAGGGCCCCCTGGGTTGAAGCAGTCTAGTCCTGCCCTTTGTCCTGAAACTGGATAACTCACACCTTTAGCCTAGCAAAGAAGGGAACCCTGTTCCAAAGAAGAGTATTCACCAAATTCATTTTGAACAGAGCTTGGTGGTAAAAAGCAAGAGGCTCCACTCATGGGCCATTTCCGCACTACAGTGTTAAAGTGCTGCTATTCCACTATCAACCTCCTATTGAATTCTGGGGTTTGTAGTTTAGGGAAGGGCACTTCAAATTCTCAGCCAAAAAGCCCTCAGTAAACTATAAACCCCAGAATTCCACAGGGCATTGAAAGTGGAATAGCAGCAGTTTAACACTGTAGTGCGGAAATGGCCATGAACTGGCTGAGATCCAAATGATGGTCATAAAGGTAAGGTGTGCTCAGGAGAGTCATATCTCGAAAGAAAAACACACTGCAACTGCAATTCTTTGGGGCTTTACAATTATTTCATTCCCTATGGAACCTTAAAATTAATTTTAACAAGTTAAGCAAACAAGAACGGTGGGAAGAGGGGGGTAGGCTTTCTCTGTGACTGCTCCCACACTTTCAAACTCTTCCTACAAAAGCTACCATGGCTCCATTTTTGTTGTCTCTTCAGCAGCAGGTTAAGGCCTTTCTTTTCAGCAGGCTTTTGAGAATGCATTTTTAACAAGAAAAAGGCTTTTTATTGCATTGTTCTGTTTTTAATCTTTTAAGGGAAGGTTTTAAATAGCTTTCATTATGTTGTTTAACAATCCTCACTTTTGTATATTTTTACTCATATGCATTTTTATTGTTATCTTCTCCCCTTTGTAAGCCTCCTTGAGCCCCCCAGTCTGGGAAAAAGGTGGGATATAAAGAAAGGGAGGGGGGAATTGGTGGAACACACAGTCTCTGCTTTGGTTGCTGGCTGTGCAATTAAGAAAAATTGAACTGTTTTTCTCTGAGAATCGTAGCCTCCCCCTCTGGCCTCTGATGAGTCTTGAGTAGGTTGCTGTAAAGTATGAGAATATCCTTGAATACAGGTGGGCTGGAGTAAAACATTGTTGTTGGTTGCTGCTATGAGCCTTCAAGGACTTATGGCAATCCTAAAGCAACCCTATCATGAGGTCTTCTTGGAGAGACTTGTTCAGAGGGGGTTTGTCTTCCCCTGCTGCTGAGAAAGAGTGATTCACTCAAGCTCACCCAGTGGGTTTCCATGGCAGAGCATGGATTTGAACCCTGGTCTCCAGAGTTGTAGTCCAATGTTCAATCCTGCCACACCATGCTCAGGTCCCACATCTTTTTCTGGAAGCTGGAAGATATATCACATACCTCTGGTGGAGGAAAAAAGCCAAGGAGTGTGCATTTGGGGAAGGATGGAGTGGGGCACCATGGTCAGTCCTCTCTGGTGGGAGCCCTTTGGTTTCCCCCACCCACAGCACTCACCACTCCTCAGCAACGTCTCCTTCCCGTAGTCCAGGTATTTCTGCAGCCATTCAATGCAGGGCTCCTCCAAGTAGGCCCTCAAGAACTGGCTGAACACTGAATCAGCCTCCCACTTCCTCTTGGTGATCTGGGCTGTCCCATCAGCTGCCGTCCAGGTGAGGGTCTCCTTGTCAAAGCTGAGGTAGTCCCTCCCGTCGTAGGCAAACTGGACGTACCCTCCTGCGCTCCAATCCCTCCTTAGCTCACAGCCCAACATCTCCTGCAGAGTGTGAAACCCTGAAACAGACCCACACAAAGTTAGGGGTTTTTTTTCTTAGTTTATCTCAGACTGATGGAAGAGGCAGAGACAGAGGTCACCCCCCAAAATTGAATCATTACCAAAGAATGAAAGCAATGAGATGTTTTCTCTTATTAACCACACATTTTTACAATATGTTTAATCCTGACTCACAGGGAAACCCTCACTTCACAAACTCTCCTCGGCCCCTCTTTAGACCTCATTTCCACAATTCCCTCCTTCTGCTCTGACTGATCCTTCTGCCTTTCCCCTCCGGCCTCCCTCTCCCAAATGCCTTCCCACAAAGCTCCAAGGGACTCTCTACACAGGCTCCAACTGACAGGCAGTGATGTTATGAAGGGGGGTGTTGGGAGATTTTTCAAGAAGGAACTGAGCTGATTTTGGCCATCTTCCTTCACCCCAACCCTCAAGACTCCCTTAGAGTTACAAAGGCAATCCCAAGTATCCTCTTCTCATACTTGCCTGCAGTCAAAAGGAAGACAGGAGGCCATGTTAGGCTCTCAGAGAAAGGGCACCTGCCCTCCACCCTCCATCCCTCTGCCCCCATCCATGGCTGGCCCCATAGAAGTAGGGAAGCGACTGAGGAACTTGGTTCAGAGAAAGAGGCTCCAGGTTGCCTAGGAGGGAAGGACCAAGCCAAGCGGGGTTTGGATGCCTCTCAAAACGGTTTCCTCATTCTGACCACAATTCAGGCTGCCCTCAGCCAAGGGAGCTCCTTGCCACTTCTGGCACCCTTCACTCAACCTGTTATCACGGTTATGATATGTCTGGTGAGAGCACTAGATATCCTTTTGATATCAAATAATTTGGCCTTTGCCTGACCTTTCTCTGCCACCCTACTCCACCTGTTAGCAGAGGTCTCCCGGACAAGCAAGTAAGGGCGTGGCCGTTAATGATTGTACTTTCCAAAACCCCACTCAGGCAGGCAGTTTAAGCCTCTCCGTTGCTTTAGGGAAAAACCTCCCTGCAAATCGGCTTTGCTCGGCGCGTATCCACACAAAGCCGCATGGCCAAGAGCCAAGTCATTCCTTTATGTTGGGTCATCAATGTACTGGCCACACTATTGTCATTAAGAGCTAAGTTAATCATGCAAAACCTGACTTTTTCCAACTCCATTGTCCAACTCCAAATTCCCTTTGTTCTCACCGAGCATAACATAGCCTGTAGGTAAAATCCACCCTATAAAAAGTCCCCACTTTTGGGAAGTCTTCGGACTACTTTGGACTTCCATCCTGCCTTGCTGCCGGTTGTCTAAGGAAACTCCCCTCAGCTAACCACGCTGAGCTTTCTCCCGTAACCCCATCTTTCTCTCCAGGACTACAAGACTAGGTGTCGTATTACCCATTCCCAAAGCTCTCCAATTCTATTTCTAAGTTAGTTAGTATTTGTTGTGTCTTTCGTATTGCTTGCTTTTAATAAAAATATTATTTGTTACTTTTAAAACCTCGTCTAGCCGCTCTCTGACCTGACGCTGTACACATAGGGTTAAAGATCCTTGCTAACGTTACCCTGCCTCTCGTTTAGCCAAGAGAGTGCTCAAGCTAAATTCCCCCAACTTGTGTTTTTATTTGGTTATTTGGGCACCCCTCCCGGGACCCCCAACTTACAGGGTAACAAACCCAGGGTGCTCCCAGCCCCCCAGATCACACTGGAACATACAGTTGAAAAAAATGGGATTTTTCCCACAGCAAAGAAAATAAATAAGCCCCATATATTTTAGTTGCGTTGCTTCTTCCAAATGAATCATTCTGCAGGCTCAGAGTTCTTCCTCTGGACAGTATATTTTGGTTGTCTCTTGGTCCTCAGAGACAACTGGACAGATTAACCTCCGATTTGGAGGTTATGTCTGAGGTGGCTTGATTTAAAATGCAGAACTATGCTGCATCCACAAAATTCTTTTAGAAGGATACATGGTGAGGGCACCCCAAATATAAATCCCAAAACAGTTAGGCAATTTTAATTAAATTTGTACAGCTCCCAGCAGCCTTAGCCCGCACAATCAATGGTGACAATGCTGGGAGTTGCAGGTCAACATCTGGAGGAGGCACAACTGCTTCCCCTCTACCTCCCTGCACTTCTTTCTCCTGGGGGAGCCAAATAAAGGGTGGGAATCTGTTCCATTCCTCCAACCACTCACTCACCTCCAGTCTGGTTGTAACGATTCTGTAGAGTTGCCAAATTTGTCCTGAATAGTGCTTCCGTGTTCTGTTCTCTCTCAGTGGTCAAGTCCCAGTACTGAGGTTCTATCTTTTCCACTTCCTTCACCCATGGGATTCGAGGCACAGCCCTCCTTGTATTGGCATCATAATGAACAAAGAGCATGTCGTCCACATACCCCACACTTATGAACTGTGGCAGCCCTGGGCTGGACACTGTCGCTGCCATGAAGTAATAGCGCAGGGAGTGGGAGGAAAAGCCTGGAAAAGAGAGACGTTTTATATATAGTTGGGACCTGTAACTATAACTCTCTCTTCAAGTCTTCACAATCTTTCCAAGATTCTGCCACCCTGTGGGACTCCCCACAGAGGATGTCCAAAATGTGAATTAGTAAGAAGGGAAGAAGGAATGGAGAGCAGGATGTTTTGAGTCCAAAAGATATTACAGTTGACTTAGAGGAGTACAGAGGGGAAGCCAACACAGCAGAGAAAAGACAAGAGAAGGATGGAACAGAGAGGATTAGACGAGGGGATAAGAATGCATACCTGGGAGCCATGGATAGCGGAAGGTGGAATTTCTAAAAACAGAGGTGGGGTGAATATCTAAGGCCATCCTTTGGTGCCATAAAAGGATTCTTACCTGAAGAGGGAAGGAACTGGTTGGGTCCCCCACTGATATATATTGCAGGTGAATCCCATTTTCTTTATATGAAAAAAAAAATCCTCTTTTAGAAATATTTTGTCCGACAAAATTGATTTGTAGCATAAAGAACACAATGTAAGGCAAACTGGGCCCATGAAATGGAGAAAATATTGTCAGATATAGAAGTTGTAAATTTTGTTATTTCCTTATCCAGTAAGCCTGTGCAGTATTAAAAATGGCACCAGCTGTCCAATCTGCTTTGCTAGGCAACCCTGCCACCTCGAAGGAATCAGCAGGAGGCTAGCAATAGTAATATCTGAAGAAATATGTCTCCCTATATAAGCCTGTTAAAGTTCTAAGATCTTTGGGGGAGGCCTTTTTTTCCCCCTGAGTTTGGTGGGAACAAGGGAGAAGGACTTCTTAGTGGCTACTCTCAGGCCATTTCTGCACTAGCCTGTTATAGCGTGATGATTCCACTTTCAACATCCTCTGTAATCCTGGAGTTTGCAGTTTTGGGAGGGGCCTCAGATTTTAAAACTTCCTCCCTGGAGAGGCAAGGATGCCTTCCTTCTTGTTCTTCTCCGAGCAAGTGAAAAATTTTGTATTCTCACAACCTCTTAGGGTTTGACCACAATGAACTTTAATGACGTGATTGTTTTAATGTCTTTTAACAAATTTTTAAACAGCTTTAAATTCTACAGATTGTTTAACTGGTTTTTAAAATAACACATACTTTTTATTGATGTTTTTGTATATTGGCAACCTGGTCTGGTTTTAATATTCTGCAAGTTGCCTTGGGTCCCAAAACTGGGGAAAACGTGGAATATAAATGGATAAAATAAGGATAATTCTGCCCATTTTTTTATTTGCCAGTTGAGGTTCATTCCCCCCCCCACAAAATTAGGACTCTTTGGAGAGGGCACAGTGCACAGATGTTGCTTGCTCCACCTGAGTCACTGAGCTGTACCTCATCACATTTTTGTTGTTGTTGTTGATTGATCTACCCTCTCGTGTAGGTTAGATAGAGATGGTAAGATACAACAGACTAGCAAATGAATAGCATGGCATAACCCTAGTATCTGACTCAGACCCGGGGGAGTATAATATTCAATATCAAGTTATATTTGGCCAGAGGTTCATGGGCAGGAAACGTAGACACACCGGTCAGGGACCAGACAAAAGGTGTGACCAGGCTAGACCTAGGCTTTTTTATTAAAATGTTTTAAGAAAATTTTGAAATTGGATTTTAAAAATATGATGTATTCATTTTTAAATGACTGGGTGACTGTGGAGCTCTGTGCCTCCCAGAGATATACTGAATCTAGCCGTCCATTTCCAGCCTATGAAGCTGTTTTAGCTGGAGGAGAAAACGGGCAAGATTAACACTTAATAAAGAGAAGAATATGATGTGTTTAGGATTAACTAGAAAACCTTAGGAATACTTCCGCAAGGTGAAGATCCAGCAACCCATGAGAGGCCTACTGTGTTATCAGCGCCCTACAACCATGTTGAGACACCACTGTCGAGACGTCCCCTCCACTTCTGGAGTTTGTCGCTGCAGCTGCGAGATAAGAAAAGAAGCAGCAAAACAAGGAGGCAGTTCCTGCCCTGCAGGGCTTCCAAAACGTACAAGTCGGGCAAACTGGACTGCAAAAACCCCCAAAACGATCTGGCTTCTCTTGGGAGGTGTGTGTATGTGGATCCCAGTTCTGCCTCTCCCCCTGCCCCACTTCCCACACCAAGGAAACCCAAAACACAAACTCCTCCCTCTCCTAGTAGGGGACTGGATGCGACCCCCGCTCTGTCCTCCCGCCCCCAAACCCACCATCGCCCTACACTCCCCAAGAGCCAAGAGGACTAAATCGAGACTGTCGCACTTTGGGCAAATTACAAGACGACAGGACTCTCTTGGAAAGAAAATCACGTTTGGCAAGGCAGAGGGAAAGCAGGAAAACCGCATCGCAGGTGGACGGACCCACTCCAGGAAGCCAAGGCTGCCCTGACTTTGCAAGACCTGAGCTGATCCCGATGACTTCTCGTTTTATAGGGTTGCCATAAATTGAAGTCCACGTGATGGCAGTGAACGACAACAACATCGCCCTAGAAGTGCCCCCTCGAGCCAAAGGGGGGGTCTCTGTCCTTAAAGCTGGTGGGGTGAGCTTGGCCCCCCGGGGCAGACACCCCCCACCCCAGGTGCCTCCCTCTTGGTAGAAAGACAGGGGGAGAAAGGAAATCAGCCACTCACCATCATTTGTTGGTCTAGCTGTGCCCAACAATGGCAGAACCAGTCCTGTGGCTCCCAGAAGAGCTGCCGCCCCCAGGAGCCAAAGGGGCGCCATGTCTCCCCCCACCCAGCCACCCTGCCACCCACCCACCGACCCCACCAACTGCTTGCTACAGAAGAAGAAACTCTCCGCGTTTAGGCAATTGGTGAAAAAGTGGGGGATTAGCTGAGGGAGGAATCATTGACCAATGGGAAACTTGTATCTCAATTTTATCAGTAGCAAGCAGGTGGGCAGAGAAGTCTGCAAGCGCTGAAAGTGAAAGTGAAAGTGTATCCCTCCCAGGCATCTCTTTAGAATCCAAGTTCTCTATCCCTGGGGAGGAGAAAAATACAGGAAGGAGGGAATGGGGAATTGGAGTCTCCAAGATTTGGAAGGCACCTGACTGGGAAAAACTGAGCTAGAAACAGAGCTAAACACTGGCTGTTCTCTGTCACCTTCCCCGCCCTCACTGGTTAGGTTGCTATACTATCATGAAATATTTATAATCAATTTAACTAGCTTAATGTTTTCTTTAAGGGCTCTCATTTCACTCCTTTGCCAACCAATCTGGGAAAGTTATGTATGGATCTGTCAGTAGAGCTCTGTGGCTTCCAAGCCTCCTGCATGACTAAACTCCCACAAAGAGCAGCACGTGTGTTTCTTTTAAATCTGTTTATTTACAAAACGTTTCAACTTGGTTGAAGGTCTTATTTTAGAAAGGGAGAAGTCACTCACTTGATGCTACTTTATAGGCTGCCTTCTCTCGCCACATGGCTGTAGAGATAGAAACAGGTAATCAGAAGTGGGAGGTTTGTCCACATTGTCTAATTCCTCCTTGTACTTTTTGGCAAGACTCCTGTACTCCCAACCCTGCCCAACTCTATGTGTATTTACTCAGCAGTGAATTCCACTGCATTCAAGAATTATTATTATCTCATTAACACTTAACACTGTAAGTTGTTCGCCGCCTTCGATCCATATGGAGAGGCGGGATGCAAATAAATAAATAAATAAATAATAATAATAATAATAATAATAATAATAATAATAATAATAAATAATGAAGGATTTTGGAGGATTTTGGAGTCACAGGTCTACATTTTGTATCAAATGTCAGTTGGTCCTCCACATTCACTAGGGTTGGGGGCACAGGGTCCCCACAAAAGTGGAAGAACTACAAATATCAGAACGTGTGTCTGCGTCTGTAGGAAGGGGGCTGAAGCATGGTGTGGAGAGTGGGCACCCAAGGTCCAAACCAGGTCAAAGAAAGAAGGGAGAAAAGGTGTGGGTCAGCACGGTTGCCCTACACTCCCTCTCTCTTGCCCATCTCCTTCTTTAGATATGTAGGGGGACATCAGGAGAGGATTTGCGGTGCTGAGAAATCAGTCTGTGAGCCATCCTTAGCTGGCCAGGCAGTGGCTGATGAAAGACAAGGAGGTCCAGAGGCAGGTTTCTAAAGCACTGCCTTACTGGAGCTGCTGAGAGAGAAGGTTCCCACAGAAAAGAAACACTCGAGACCAGTGTGTGTGTGTGTGTGTGTGTGTGTGTGTGTGCAGGTGGCAGGGGTTAGAGAAACTCACAAATAAAATTCGTGAAAGTGAAATCCATAAATGTGGAGGGCTGATTGTGGTTCAGTTGGTCTCCCGCTGTTTCTCACACAGGGATACAGTCTTTCTCCCTCTGTTTCTCAGACACATGTCCACACCCTTTCCCCCTCTTTTTCCCTGTTACAAACTCACAATCTATCTCTGCTTCTTAGACACACACCAACAGCCATTTCTCTCTCACACAGACACATAAACACACGTTTTCCTTATTTCTCAAAAACACAGCCTGTTTCTCTCTCACACACATTTTCTCCCCCTCTCTTACACACAGGCCATTTCTGCACCATACTGTTACAGTGCTATTATTCCCACTTTCAACATCCTATGGAATCCTGGGGTTACCAATTTAAACTAAATTGCAAACTTTAGGATTCCATAGGATGTTGAAAGTGGAATAATAGCCACTGTAACAGTCTAGTGTGGAAATGGCCATGCACTCGTTCTCCTTCTGTTTCTCATGCACTCTCTCTTTCTCTCACACACATGTTACCCTGTATGTTGGGGGTCCTGGGAGCGGCACCCAAATTACCAAATAAAACACAAGTTGGGGGAATTAGCTTGAGCACTCTTTCGGCTGAGCAAGAGACAGGGTAACTTTAGCAAGGATCTTTTAACCCAATGTCTACAGCTTCTGGTTAGAGAGCAGGCATTCAAGTTTAAAGGTAGCAAAAAAACAACAAAAAACAGTTTTATTGAAAGATAAACAGCAAATAAAAACAACACACACTAGCTAACTTGGAAGCAGAAATAGAGAGTTTAGGGATGGGTAATACGACACCTTGTCTCGTAGTCCTGAAGAGGAAGACGGGGTTCTGGGGAAGAAAGCTCAGCGTGGCTGGCTGAGGGGAGCTCCTTAGACAAACTGGCAGCAAGGTGGGATGGAAGTCCAAAGTAGTCCAAGGAAGTCCCAAAAGTGGGGACCTTTTATAGGGTGGAGTTTACCTACAGGCTATGTTACGCTCGGTGAGAACAAAGGAGATTTGGAGTTGGACAAAGTGGTAGGAAAAGGTCAAGTTTAGCATGATTGGTTTAGTTCTTAAGACAATAGAGTGGCCAGTTCGTTAATAGCCCAACATAAAGAAATGGCTTGGCTCTTGGCTGCATGGCTTTGTGTAAATCCAAGCCGAGCCGAGCGGGTTTGGAGGGAGGTTTTTTCCCTAAAGCAACAGAGAGGCTTAAAGTGCTTGCCTGAATGAGGTCTTGGAATGTACAGTCATTAACGGCCGTGCCCATACGTGCTCGTCCAGGAGACCTCTGCAAACACATGGAGTGGGGTGGCAGAGAGAGGTCAAGCAAAGGCCAAATTATTTGATATCAAAAGGATATCTAGTGCTCTCACCCGACATATCATAATCGTGATAACACACACACACACACACACACACACACACACATTTTGCCTCTCTTTCTCTTGCACACACTTTCTCCCCTGGTTCCTCCTCCCGCGCTCTCTGTTTCTTTCGTGCACACTCACTCTTTCTTAGACACTTGTGATCAAATCGTAGTGGATTTGAATGTGGAAATGTGGGGGTTGCTTTCAGGGCCCTGGATGGCTGAGCGATTTGGGAACCGTAATCAGCATGGTGTAGTCTTTGTGTATTCAGCTAGGACTCTGATACATCAAGGTTCAGAATCTTGCTCAGCCATGGAAACCCTCTCTCTGCCTGACAGTCTCTCAGCCTCAAAGGGAGGCAGGAGCAACCCCCCTCTGAACAAATCTTGAAAAAAAAAAACCTAGCATAGAGTTGATGCAGGCTGGAGTTGTCCTGAAAGCAAACAACAACAAAAAATTTATGGAGAAATTTTCTATTCTATTCTATTCTATTCTATTCTATTCTATCCTGTCCTATCCTATCCTGTCCTGTCCTGTCCTGTCCTATCCAAAAGCTGACAAGTGTTTTGAGCATGGGATTATGATTCTGCAGACTGAGGTTCAAATCTCCACTCAGCCATGGAAGCGCCCTGCATGATCTTAGGAAAGTCACACTCTCTCAGCCTCAGAGGAAGAGAAAGGCAAATCCCCTCTGTATAGATCTTGCCAAGAAAACCCCAGAATCACTTTGCCAAAGATTTAGCAGATTTAGAGGAGGAGAAAGAAGTGGTCCAGGAAGTAGGAGCGCAACTTCCATGCTTGCCCTATGAGCTGTTTAGGTTAGATATGCCTGTGGGGACTTGTCTTCCCTGCTGTATCTATCCGTCTGTAATGCTGTCTTCCCTCTTTTCCTACTGCCTTCCAAGCGTTATTGTCTCTTCTAATGAGTCATGTCTTCTCATGATATGGCCAAATTATGACAATCTCAGTTCAGTCATCTTGGCTCTAGGGAGAGTTCAAGCTTGATTTGCTCAAGGATCTCTTTATTATACTTTTGTGAATGGATTGGAATTTGTGAGTATAATTCAATCCAGCTGTTTCTCTTTTTGTTATCTTCTTTTGTAATTTCTTTGTTCAAGGACTGCCACTTGTAAATCCCATAGATCAGTGGTTCTTAAACTTTTCTTTACTGGGGACCCACTGTAAACATAATTTGCTGCTGGGGACTCCTGAGACTTAACTCAAGATGCAAATATTTATTTAGTTATGGATTCTAGAGACTAGAATTCAAACCCGCACTCAGACACTGGGTGACCTTGGGCAAGTCACAGCCTCAGAGGAAGGCAAAGGCAAACCCCCTCTCAGAAAATCTTGCCAAAAAACCCAAAGCAAATCAAAACAAAACTCTGTGTTAGATTCACTTCAGGCTTGCCATAAGTCCAAAGTGACTTGAAGGCTCATGACAACAAAGTACCACAGATAGGGAAAGGTTCTTTCTAGCCATCATGTCTGTCCCCTTTGAAAACTGGCAAGATTTGTAGACTTTGCCTTTCTCTGAGGCTGAGAGAATGTGACTTGCCTGAGGTCACCCAGTGGGTTTCCATGGCTGAGTGGAGATTGAAACCCTGGACTCCAGAGAGCTAGTTTGGGCACGTGCAGATGCCTGCTGCCATGTTCCTTTTGTCATGGATGCGTAGTGTGTGGAGGGGTGCAGGTTCTGAAAACTGCTCCCTTGCTGAAACTGTTCCGTCGGCACCCACCCCCCTGCTTCACAGGGGGGCTCTGCAGACCCCCAGGGGTCCCTGGACCCCATGCCAAGAACCACTGCCTTAGAAGGTTAGATCCAAATTTCAGTCCCCAAACTTACTTGGAGAATGGTAACTGAAACTTACTGGGAGACTGTAGAAAGATTTTTCTCAGCTTCACCTACCTTATAGGGTTGTTGTGACTATAAAGTGTTGCCCCCTTGGTAAACCCTGTCCTGGGGTCTACAACTTTGATATAAAATATAATCTAATCCACCAGAGAGGTCACCCGAATGGGCACATAGGCAACAATGTTCATACGATTGGAAAAACCAGGTCAGGCCAGTAAACTCTCCCGTCATGTAGCCACAGGAGACCTCAAGCTGTGTCAGCCCACTGTGGACAAAAGGTCCTCAGCCTTTAAGGAGCCAACTTGAAGGGATTAAGGAGTTTTCCCACAAGTTGGGCACTGGAAGCAATAAAATCTTATCAGGCAAGGACCATCTACATAAACTCACACCGCAACCCAAAGCGGGGGAAGATCCTGAAACTTGGGTAACACCTTATTATCTTCCAATATCAAAGAAGGTGAGGTTGTTTTTCCGTTGCTGTCCCCTTTGTTCTCCCTGGGAGAAGATTTGCCTTCAAGGTACATTTTTCCTACAAATATTCCCTGTTTTTGACTAGTTCTTTGGATAACTCCTGGTCATACCAACAGACTGTTCTCCCCCTTCTGGCAGCATAGTGATCCCCTCAGCGTCTTTTCACTGAGCTTTACTTCCTTTGCTGCTTTCCTGGACCAAGGACTTCAGGAAAAGGTGCAGTATCTTCCAAACTACAAATCCCCTAACAATTCCTCTATCTTATTTCCACTCTTTATTTTTCTTTATCCCTTGGATGTGTGTGTGAGTGTATGCGTTGATGCGTGATACTTCTGTTTAATAAAATCATTGATTGGAGCTTTCGTGTAGTTTTTGGCTGAGCCTGACCCCGTAAAAATTGGGTAAAAGATCCCGCTAGGTTACCCTGCCTCTTGCATTGCTATCGCTTGTGCTCTGTTGAGTTTACCTTCCCCATCACATGGAGCACATTGAGGTGTCCCCCGGGGACCCCTAGAATTTCAGGGTAACAAAAGTGTGGGGGAAAGAGAGCCGTGAACTCCATGAAGGAGAGGGAGAGTGCGTGTGGGAAAAACAAATGTTTAAAAAAGAATGCTTAAATGTTTAAAAAAGAATCCTATGGAATCTTGGGGTTTGCAGTTTCGGGAGGGGCTGAAACTGCAAATCCCAGGATTCCATAGGATGTTGCAAATGGAATCATAGTGCTATAACAGGCTAGTGCGCAAGTGTCTATAGATATACTGTGCATGTATAATACATGAGAAGGAATGGAGCAGGGCTTTTAAAACACCAAATGGTGTATGTGTGTGTGTGTGCGTGGCCGTTAGTTGTATGTTTCACTTCAGAAGCAAACTGCAGGGCTGTCTAAAGGGACAACACATTGTTTGAGAATAATTACATTACGAAATGGGGAGAGATCAAGAAGGATTTACAAAACTGGTCAAAATTAAATCTTTCATTAATGGGCAGAATGGCAACAATCAAGATGATGGTTCTCCCAAAGATCAATTACCTATTCCAAAATTTATCTATTATCACTAATTTTAAATATTTTCAGGAATGGAAACAAGATTTATCAAAATTCATTTGGGCTGCTAAAAAACCAAGAAATAAATGGAAAATATTGACCGACAGGAAGGAAAGAGGTGGTTGTAGTATTCCAGATTTGAGACTTTACTTTCTCGCGAACGGAATGGCCTGGATCAAGGATTGGATTGAATTAAAAAATGAGAGAATCTTAAATCTAGAAGGATCAGACCTGCGATTTGGGTGGCATGGCTACCTTTGGTATCAAAAGTCAAAAGCTGACAAAGATTTTCTTAACCACTACATAAGAAAGCCACTATTTGGAATATGGAAATTTTGGAAAAGGAAACTATACTCAAAAATACTGTTATGGGTCTCGCCTCAAGAGGCTTTGATGGGAAGATCAAAGGAACCATCGAAAAGATGGCTTACATACAGAGACTTGATTATCACAGATTCGAAAGGGGCTCAAAGAATAAAATCAAGAGAGGAATTGGCTGAAGAAGATTGGGATTGTCAGTGGTTCTTACATATACAATTAAAGGAAAGACTCAAAATGGATCTTAAATTAGAAGGAATCGAGACAAGCCTTCAATTAAATGAATGGGAAAAAATAGTATTCGAGAAAAAAGAGCATCTAACAGCACAGTTTTATAAATATCTTTTGGATATGGAATTGGAAACAGAGATAATTAAAGAATCTATGATAATCTGGGCCTAAAATATTGGACACACAATAAATCTGGAGCATTGGGAAAGAAGCTGGGCTAGCACACAAATTATATAAATACCACAGATGGTATTTAGATCCTGTTAAACTTGCTAATATATACAAATCGAAAAATAAAACCTGTTGGAAATGTTCGCAAGAAAATGGAACTTTCTACCATATGTGGTGGAAGTGTTGTAAAGCTAAAGCTTATTGGAAGAACATTCATAGAATAATGGCAGATATTTTACAAATAGAGTTACCCATGACACCTGAACTATACCTGTTAAATATGTTACAGCAGGTTGATAAGAAACACAAAAGATATGAAACTATAATATTGTACATGGTATCGGCTGCTAGGATTGTATATGTGAGGTACTGGAAAAGAGAGGAAACACCAGATATGCAAGAATGGCTCCAAAAGGTTTCAGAATTCACCATGCTCGAAGACCTCACTTATAATTTGCGAGATGAAAAGCGGGCAAAGAAAGCTGATGATTTGAGGTCAATTAAGACTGTAATAGAAGAGAATTGGACAAAGATATGTAATGAGAAGAATAAATGAGAAACTGTATATGATATCATTATGATGGGAAAGAGGTCTTGTATACTAGAATATGTAAACTGATGGGGCTAGTCTACAATAGATAGTTGGTATTTACTGAGATCACAAAGGGATAACAAAATAGAGGTTCCAACAGGAGGTGAGGGGAAGTTATAAGAGAATCGGACAAATTGTATGTAACATGTTATAGAAGCTTGTTTTTAATTTTGAAATTATGATTGTACAATTATATTATGGTGGATACTAATTGTTTTAATTAAAAAAAAATAAAAGGACAGAGATCACTAAATCTAGAATCAAAATGAACCCGGGTGTACCATTGTCTCGAAACTTTCCTCCTACCCTTTCATATGTGGGAGACGTCGCTCTCCAGAGTGTGAAAGATTTGCACTCTGCAGTGGCTCAGAGGCACCCTCTTCTCCTTCCAGGTGTCTCAAAGGTTGCATCTGTCAGGGCAATGCCAATTGGGAGTGGGTTAAAGCCACTTCCCTCTGAACTGCCCAGTCCGCCTGCAATTTCAGGGCTGGGGGAAGCAGCGTGGGATGCTTCCGGAGAGAGCTGCCTCCTTCCCCGCGGGGCCTGAAGTCTATCCATCTATCCCATCCCATCCCTTTTCAGATTCTTCTGGGATAAACATGGAACTTTTTCCAGGTTAAAATTTAAAATTTCAGGCCAACGGTGGCACTGCACCTAGAAAGACTTCCTTACTCTCACATCGGTTCTGAACCACATCCTATTCAAGGAAGGGGGAGCGCTCCGTTTTGGGGGGGCTACAGCGCCATGGACCATCGGGGTGGCGGAAGGTCAGCTTTTGGGTGCGTGAGACGTGCGTGGAGTAGAGTGAGGGGGGAAAACCAGTTATGATCAAATGGGACTACACTGTGCCACTTAGAGAGTTTTGCGGGAGAGATGGGGATGGAGGTTTCACACTTAAAAGTGAGATCTAATGGGGTGCAGAAGTTTGACCAGGGAGGGAGGGAGGGAGGCAGGCTAATTAGGGGAGGGAGCCCAAGGGGAATTAGCCCATTCTTCCATGGTTGATTGGAAGGCAGGCAGGATGTGAACTTTGCACCGTTGATGCTCAAGATCTGGCACTTTCAACTTGAGTTTTGCAGCTACTGTAAGGCGAACTTCTTTCTGCAGTGAATTTTGACCTATCTGGGCCCTGGAAAATCCAGGCTCAGGTCTCCACAGAGTCACAAAACTCCCCGAGTGACCATGGGCCAGTCACCGACCTACTTCGCAGGGTTGTTCTGAGGATAAAGTTGTGAGCTGACCTTGGAGCCAGTTGTTCCATCTGACCCTAACCCACCTCACAGGGTTGTTGTGAGGACAAAGCAGAAGAAGACGGCTATATATGCTGCTCTCAGCTCAGAAAAAATAAGCTGCAAGGTGAAATGGTGGGATATGAATAAGAAGGAGAGCACAAAATAACAAATACAGCTTGCACAATTCAAATCCACTTTAGAACAAGGCTGGCCCTACCGTTAGGTGAAGTGATATGACTTGGTTAGGCAGTAGATGTGGGGGAGGGAGGCCTCAAGGACACCCCCAAAATTATCATTCCTGTCTTCTCTGGCTGTTCCCCTCTGTTGGAGAATGCGGCACCATCTGTCCTGCACCCCACAAACTGCCTTAAAATGAAGTAAGATTTAACTGCCAATCCACTCAGTCTTCAACACGAGGACTGGGAGAAGGAGAAGCCATCTTGTCCTTTGTTTGCATCAGGTAGCAAAAGGTCTCCTCCCAGTCCTTGCTAAAGGAATATTTTTTTTTATTAAAATGTCTTTGCCAGGTGGCACAAAAGCCCTCAGAAGCAGAGGGGGAAAACCTGAAGGAGGCTTCCAAGGAAACTGTTAGTACATAAAAAGGGCTGAATGTGTGGGAAAGGCCATTTTTTCAGTTCCCCAGGACCCATGCTGTTACTGTTACCCTGTATGTTGGGGGTCCTGGGAGGGGCGCCCAAATTACCAAATAAAAACACAAGATGGGGGAAATTAGACTCGAGCACTCTCTTAAGCTAATGAGAGGCAGGGTAACTTTAGCTGGGATCTTTAACCCTATGTCTACAGCGTCAGGTCAGAGAGCGGTTAGACACGTTCTAAAGCAACAAATAATATTTTATTGAGAATAAACAACACAAAGACACGACATACACTAACTAACTGAGAAATAGAAATGGAGAGTTTTGGGGGGAATGGGTAATATGACACCTGTTCACGTAGTCCTGGAGAGAAGAGAAGGTTGAGGGGAAGAAAGCTCAGTGCGGTTTGCTGAGGGGGCGACTTGCTGGACAAACCAACAGCAAGGCAGGATAGCAGTCCGGAGTATTCCAAGGAAGGCAGATTCAGTTATCGGGAACGGAGGGGAAAACTTCAATGGACAGAGCGGCAGCAAGGCTAGATGGAAGTCCAGGGTGATCCAAGGAGGGCTCAGAATTGGGGACCTTTTATAGGGTGGATTTTACCTACGGGCCATTCCATGTTCGATGAGAACAAAGGAAATTTGTAGCTGGACAAAGGCGTTGGAAAAGGTCAGGTTTTACATGATGAGCTTAGCGCTGGATGACAATAGTATGGCCAGTATGCAAAGGGCCCAACATAAAGGAATGGCTCGGCACTCGACCGGGCATCTTTGTGTAAAGTCGCACTGAGCAAGGCAGTTTGCAAGAAGGAGTGGTCCCTGAAGCATCGGAGAGGCATTAAGTTGTCAGCCTAAATGAGGTTTGGAATATACGACCATTAACGGCCGCGCCTATTACATGCTTGTCCGGTGGCCCTTGCAAACACGTGGAGTAGGGTGGCAGAGAAAGGTCAAATAAAGGCTAAATTATTTGATATCAAGAGATATCTAGTGGTCTCACCAGACATAGCATAACCGCAGTAACATTACCAGTTTTACAAGGATGGACAAAGAGCAAGATCTTAATAGCAAGACATTTGCTGGCAGGGAAGCTTCATCTGCTGAGTGAGGAAGAGCAGATGCAAAAAATAAATAAAAATGAGGTTCATGCATCTTAAAGAGGAGAAGAAGTTTCTGCAGGAGTCACCTCCATGGCAAATTCACTCTCCTACACATCAATTAAAGGAACCAGAGCCTTGTTCCTTTATGCATCTGGCACCCTGGATCTGAATTTTGCTGGACAGGCTGTTGGTCTTCATGGATGGATTGGGGCCCACATCTTGAGCTAAGGTGGAACACAGCAGCACCAGCAGGACTCTAAAAACAGAGGTTAGAAATAATAAATTAAGAAGCAGGTCCTCAGGTGTATGTTTCGATCAAAGGTTGAAGACTAGTAAGCAAGACTGTATTTTTTCCTCCATAGTTGGTGTCTCTAAGTCCTCTGTTTCTGCAGTCCCAGAACAGGCACACTAATTCTCATCATTCATGCAAATACAGCTGGAGAGGGAAAGACTGGTTCTGCCCAGAATTTTTCTACTGGTGAAGCATCCCCCTCTGGTGGCCACAGTGGGAGAGGGCGCTTCTCTTTTCTCACCTGATTTCCCAGAAAAGGCCGTGCCAGCCTAGCGTGGCTGTTAATGGGTTTGGTCTCGTTTGATAAAGGGTCCACGTGGTCCTTGTTATGGAGGTGGAGCTGGGAATTCCCCAGATCTGTAATAGAGAGAAGGCCCGCTGCCAGAGGCCAACAGAACAGAGAGCACATTGTAGAATTGAAGGCTTTCACAGCCAGAATCCATTGGTTCTTGTGGTTTTTTTGGGCTGTGAGACCGTGTTCTGGTTGTATTTTCTCCTGATGTTTCACCTGCATCTGTGGCTGGCATCTTCAGAGGAAAGGAAATATCAGAACAGTGGAGAGAAAATACCAAAGATCAGAAGTATAGAAACAGTAATTTATTCCTCTGAAGATGCCAGCCACCAATGCAGGCGAAACGTCAGGAGAAAATACAACCAGAACATGGTCTCAAAGCCCGAAAAACCCACAAGAACCAAGAGAGCACATTGTTTCCTCAACTGAGCCCAATCTAGCATAATTTTATCTCCAGCTCTATTGGCACGTGACTTTCTGCTTCCCCCAGGTCTGCTGTTTTTCAGCCTCAGTGCCTTTTGGACACATGCTCACTGTTTTCATATGTTTACTCATAAATACATCCCAACTGAGTTCAATAGGACATAACTCCCGGGTAAAAACGTTTTAGGATTATAGTTTTAATTGTAGTGGCAGAGGGCCCGGGCATTTCGAGGGCTGCCATCTGCCATTTGTCTCACCTACCGTCCTTGTCCTGAGAGACAAGATAGTGGCTTCAGCTTTTGTCAGGGGACACATTCGTATTTCTTGGCTTTGGGCCTTGGCATTTAAGCTACATTCCTGCTTAATTATACAGAGTGATTTAGTATGTTAAAAATGGTTTGACTTTAACAATGGCATAGTTGTAACAGTGATAACGATTGTACCCATTTTACAGAAGCTCTCCTACTAGAAAACAAAACCCATGCATGCCCTGCCAAGTAGGAAAAGTCCACCACTCTTCTTTTAGTGTTTGGCCACATGCTTCCTTGTGAGAAAGATCAGCCTCTCAAGTCTGCTATGCATTTTGAAACAGAAATCTGGAAAATGTCCTGTATTTTAGTTTTAATTGGAGAGCCTTTCCATATGTAGGCAAAGTGGTAACTGTTGTGCACAAGAAAGGCACCAGAGGATTTGGAGGAATCCCAGATTTTGCAGAAGTAATAGAGGCTTTCTATAAGAATGGGGGGAGAACTTGGGGTCATGGGTGTCTTGGCCAAGGCCTGCAGAATGCTGACTTGGGGGGAAAACTAACCAAGAGGGGAAAAGGGAAGTGAAGTGAAGAGGAGAACCCTGAAAATAAGGCAGGAGGGGAAAGAGAACAGAATGCCTGCCTGGAAACCGAGGCTGGAGGCAGAGAAGCAAAGACATCAAAAGAACAGAGAGAAAATAATCTTACTCTCTGAACTGGCCACTGTAGTGGCACAGGGGGCCTTTTCCACTGAGAAGCTGTTTTCTAAATCTCCTCAGGAACTCAAGTGAGAGATTCCTATAGAAATCAATGGAGAGATGCAAAATTTAAAAGCACTTGTGGTTAATTAGTTATTAGTGGTCCATCCCATTCTATCAGTGCTCCCGCAAAGGGACCATGTACCCTCAAACTGTACTGAAATAGCAAGAAGAGTCCTAATTAATCCTCTGTTTGTCCCACTTTTACAGCTATTTTTAAAATGTCCTGGTTTCTCCTCCCACTTTCCCCTCTTCTCCTCATCTTTTTCAGTTGCTGCAAACTGAGCTCCAAGTGTAGAAGTGATTTGTACCCAGTTAACTCAGAAGAGTGGAGTGGAGCAGGCATTTCTTGTCCTTCCCGGTGGACTCAGGAAAAAGCGCACTGCTTACAGTCGGTCCTGACTCATGGGTTCTTCCAACATTTATACCTTTTGCCATCTTGACCGGGCTCTTTGTGTTGCTTGGCCTCACCTACTGGTGGCCGGGTGGGACCACAGGAAGGGCGGGCAGGTACATCCAAGGGAATAGTGTGGAGGAGCCAAAAACCCATGCCTGCTACGGGATGAGTTTTACTGGAGAAAAATCAATGTAGCAGGTGGTGTGTAATCCTTGGGGTAAGGGGCTCCCTGGACCTCCTGTGGAAGATGGACCCCTAAGATTTATATAGCACTGGAGCTGCCAGACTGAGAACTTTCATCAGTGTGTAGAAGCTAGTATTTCATCAGGTGTTGTTGTTAATATGGTTGTGTGACAAGCATGACCTAGGACAGACAGACAGACAGACCGACCGACCGACCTACCGATCGATCTAGCAGGGCCTGGAAGACACAAATTAACCCTTTCTATACCCGCTGCTGTGTGCCTTCAAGCTGTTCCTGACCTGTGGCAACCTCACACTGAACCTATCACAGGATTTTCCTTGCAAGATTTGTTCAGAAGGGGGATGCCTTTGCCTTCATCAGAGGTTGAGAGAGCATGACCTGCCCAAGGCAAGTCAGGACAGACTGCAGTCAGTTTCCATGGCCAAATAGGAATCTGAACCCTGGCCTCCAGAGTCCTAGTCCAATATTCAAACCACTACATCGTGCTGGTTCTCCTTTCTTTACCACTGAACAAACTATTGTTTTGCTGTGATACTCATAAGGACTCTAGACCCCATCTGTCTGGTGACAGGGCGCACACTCATTCCATCTCTTTGCAGGATTGTTGGGAGGATAAAAGTGGCTCTGATTGTTACAGCTTGGCTCTTAACCAGCAGTTTTTCAATTCAGTCTTTTTTTAAAAAGGACTGTACCCTAAAGCTGCATGAGGAATCATCCCCCTTCCTTTCTGGCCCCTTCCCTCTCCACAGATCTAAGGGACCCTGGGAGGGATGCTCACCCAGCATCCTTTTGCCATCAGGTGATCTGGGAGCACCTACATTAATGGCCACGTTGACTGTGCCTACAGACCTGGAGTGGACCAGGGAGAAGGTCGAGAGTTCACCAAAAATGGTCAATTGACCAGCAGTGATCCTTGCAGGGTCGCATGTGGGGCAACTGCCTTTGGGTGGAAGCAAATGTTGTTTGCCTTCAAGTTGTTTCTGACTTAGGGTGCCCCTAAGGTGAACCTATCATGTAATTTTCTTGGCAAGATTTGTTCAGAGGGGTTTTTCCATGACCTTCCTCCCAGGCTGAGAGGATGTGACTTGCCCAGGGCCAGCCAGTGGGTTTCTATGACTGAGTGGGAATTCAGATCCTTGTCTCCCAGAGCTCTAGTCCAGCATTTACTCTCCCCCATCCTGGCTCTGAAACCTCAGAAACCAAATGGGTTCCTCTCTTGACAGTCAATGCTGACTCTGAACAAGACTGAACTGGTTCAGGAAGTTTGGAATTCCAATTTGCTAC
>CAOLHI010003120.1:0-199184 GCA_948474755.1 Ctenosaura bakeri
GCTCCACAGCCGTCAAGACAGGCGGCTCCTCTGAGGGCAGGACCTCTATGGCCTGCTCCTTGTCCGACAGCTCAAGGACTTCCCCAGGGTCCGACAGCTCTTGTAGGTCTTCCGGGAGCTGAGTTGGAGGAGGTTTAGGTGGACGAGCCTCCCGAAGTGGAGAGCACCGCTTCTCCTTCCTCTTCTCCTTCTCCTTGCTACTATCTTCGGTAGCAGGACGCTCTTCTGCGCTACGGTTAGTGGCCTAGGTGATGCAGAGGCCTCAGTAGCAGCGGGGATCCGTTTAGTTGTCTTGGCCGCCACCGACAGCTTAGGGATCCTCAGGAGCGAGGAGATGGGCGGTCTCGACACTGGTACCGAGCCGCCAATGCCGTCGGTGTTGAAGCCGCTGTTGGTGTCTCAGACATCTTAGCACGTGTCTCAGGCTCCTCCCTTGCTCTGAAAGACTGCTCCCAACAATAAGACTTTAGTCTCAAGGAACGGTTTCGTTTCCCTGCAGATTGGGCAAGCCCTGATGTTATGGGTCTCGCCCAAGCAAAAGAGACACTCACGGTGCTTGTCTGAGAGCACGACCTTCCGCCCGCAAGAAACGCACTTTTTAAAGAGCACAGACATAAGCCAGAGGAGAAGAAGTCGAAGAGAAGTTCGAAGAAGGACGATGAAGAAGGGGAGAGGATGGGAAATCCAATTACCGAGTCCAATCCACAAGCCCGAAAAACGAAGTCAAAAGCCAGAATCCAAAGTCAAAGTCCATGAAAAACGCCAAGAAAAGCCAAGAATGAAGCCACTAGCAAAGAATCTTCTGTTTGCAACGGCAGACGAGAAAGAACTGAGGAGAGACTGTTACTTGGTGGGAGAAGCATGCGCAGTACTGGCATGGGGGAGGGGTTCCCACCAAGATACTAAGCTCTAGAATCTTCCAAACGCTACCGCGCACGCACGAAAGCTCCTAATGTGTGAGGCACAGAGACCACGAAGAAGAACCTAGATTTCTGTATGTCCCTTTTTGTAGTTTGGGAAAGTTTCGTCATGTTGGCTGGTAGTGAGAGTTCAGGTTTGACTTGCTCTCAGACCCAATGAGTTGACAAATGAGGTTTTTTTACTGCCAGTTTTTTTTTAATTGTCCAGCTTTCACATCAATACATAGTAACCAGAAGTATTTGGCACAGATGATCTTGGTTTTGGTGCTCAATGATATATCTTTACATTTGAGGCTCTTACTTAGTTTGTTCATAGCTGGATCTGTGTAAGATCTTGGTAGTAGGTCTGCCCTGCTGGGAATGAGCTGAAAAGCACTAATGAAAAGAATGATGAGCATCAGCTGTTGCTGCTTCACATGGTACTATTCTTTATAGGTCTGAGCCAAGCAAAGACCAGGCAAATGACACTGCAACTCTTTCAGCGCTACCACACGTATCCTAAGCTGTTGTCCATCCCCATCTACCCCTAATAAGCATCTTGACCATGACCATATCAAATGTGGTACATCCCCATCAT
The DNA here is from genome assembly GCA_948474755.1 of Ctenosaura bakeri. Classification (NCBI taxonomy): domain Eukaryota; kingdom Metazoa; phylum Chordata; class Lepidosauria; order Squamata; family Iguanidae; genus Ctenosaura; species Ctenosaura bakeri. The sequence goes on from CAOLHI010003120.1 coordinate 1,498, forward strand.
AACCAGTAAGTACTAATTGGTGGATTATGTCTCAGATTTCAAGAGTATGGGCCTTTCCCCCACTATACCTGAGTCTAATAGCTAAGAGCAGCAGTATTAAGAATCTGTAGACTCTAAACTGTGAGAATGACAGCAACTGGTACAATTATGTTTCTATAATCTAATTTAGGAATTCTAAATCTACCTGTAAAGTACTGTTTTTCAAAGGATAGTACCCAACAATTGCCCTTCTGCTCTAGCATGATTAAGAAACAGAGCTAGAGAAGTATATGTCAGTTGGCCCAAAACAGATTCACAATCATATGGTTATCAAGGGCAGACCTAGAATTCAAATAATAAAAACACTCCTTTGCTTTCCCCCATGTAGATGAAGGCTTGTTTTTCACTTTTCTTGGGAAAGGGCTAATTCCACTGTAGACAGACAGTATGTGAGCATAACAAATCACACAGATACAAACTATTTTGTGGTGTGCATTTTAGTATAAGAAAGTGATGAACAACATAATTTGCACTGTTTGTTTATTAAGCTGGTAAAATATGTTTAGTTGGAAGTAACAAAACATTAGGAAAATAAATTTTAAAAAAACTTAGGATTTCTTTTTAAGACATAATATAACCAAAAAAAAAAAATCCTGTACAAATTATTTTAAGGCAATCATTATAAAAATACAATTGAGAAAATTAGAAGGAGCTTAGGAGTCATTATAAATCTCTCAACTATATATATATTATAAAATATCTTCTCAAACATAACATCAACAAATCCATCCACACATGACTGCCATGCTGATTCTTCATAATCTTCATTCCTGAAAGACACGTATTTGAAGTTAATGGAAATTGATGACAAGAATTACTCCAACTCTAGGTTGTAGTTCAAATGCATTATTCCTGAACGTGCTATAATCTGACTTTGGGAAGATCATGCCTGTAATTTTCTGGGTTTCAGACACCCCAGAAGAGTTATTCAGTATGTGAGCATAACAAATCACACAGTAAATCATTTATACCCCCAAATTAGCCTGAAACATTATTTGAATTAAGCATGTTATACTGGTTAATGTTTTAGATCTCATGGATACACCAGGAATGAGTCAATTTTAGGGAATGACTCTACACTAGAAGAACGCTCTTCCCTAAGATTTTTAAGGTTTTTCATTTCAATTTATTTTATATTCCTTGCTACCTCCGATGGATAAATTATTAGAACTCATTTTAACGTATATAATACGGATTTTAATCTGATTTTTATATTATTTTGTTCATTGTATAATTATTTTGTTAGGGCAACTGCCACAAGAAACAGCTTGTGGCTCTTTAAATGAAATGAAGTAAAATAAAATTTTGAAGATCTACCTGCAATGTCAGCATATCATATGGTATCATTATATAACTCATTTAAATGAGGGAAAATGAGGGAAAATTTAGGTTTTATTATTTATAATTTATTCTTTTACTGCTCTGCATAATTTATACTGATAGTCACAGGAATGGGCTAGAGCAATATAGGGCACAAGACCCCTGCCTCAGGTCCCAGAAATCTTATTTCAGATTTCAGCAAGCATATCTTTAACCAAAAGGGGTAGAAACTTGCTTTTCAAACAAATACACCCAGAAGGCATTTTGGAGCACTTTTCCTCCACAAACTGTTTTGACCTTTGGGCAGTCCTGGGGGCCCCAAGCACCCATGGGCTACATTTTCTCCGTCCTTGCTTGAAATCAAGGATGTCCCCAAGACGTTGTTGGATTATAGTTCCCATTATTCCTTACAGCCCTGCTGGCTGAGGCTAGTAGGAAGTAGAATTCCACAACATCTGGAGAACCACACAGCTAAATTATTTAACCACTTCTGTAGTAGAATGAGCAGCAAAGCTTGACCTAATAATGTATGAATCTTTTTAGGAAAATGCAATCCTATGCAGACTTAACTGGCAGTAAGCTCCAGTAAACACAGTGATGTTTATGTTTGCATAAACATAATTATGAACATATAACATTTTGTTACCTTCATTTCTTTAAAAAAATTACTCTAAATATTTTTGAAATCTCTGTTCCAGAGATCTTGGTGGCCATATTTGCTCCACCATATGCACAATATGCTCCACCATATGCACAATAACTGAGGAAGAGAGCTAATTATGTTTGGAAGAAAAGGATTAAGTGTCTGTATTCCATTTAAAGAAATATTAGAGTAAAGTAGTACATACTTTTTCCCATCAGAGGTAAATTAGAGGGAATTACTTTCAGAAGTCTTCATCTCTTTGTTGATGTATGTCAGCATCCCACTCAGAGTTTGGAAGTCATTACTGTCACAAGACACATTGCCATCTACTATATATGTCAAAGGATCAAAAGAGGATTCATTCAGACTCTTTGGTGAAGCATGAGCTATGTCTTTTGGCTTCCCAGAAGTCACCGAAGAGTCTAATGTCAATATCTGTTTCAGGTCTAACACATTACCATTGTTTTTTAAACGTAGATCACTAGTGCTTGTAGAGTGACACAAGTTTCCATGAGTAGAGAAGGGAATTTGAGGATGCTTGACAAAGTCCGGTTCTGGATCATGAAACGACTGATGTGTAGATATGTCCTGTAGGACTGATACTTGCTTCATTGCTTCTTTTCTGCCAAGACCAGCAATTCTAGTCTTTAATCTTGTTACTTCAGATTCCTGTAGTGCAATTAAAGGAAAAAAATATTTTAATAGAAGTTATAGGGTTATGTTCTTCTGGCAACAAATACTGAATAAAGGGAGAAGGAAGGGAAACCGACTGTCCATTCTTACCATACACTCAGATATTTGATTGTCAGAGTGTTTTCTCCTGTACTATGAGGGCAAAGTAAATGCAGTGTTTTCACCCCAGTTAGCTTGGGAATGAACACGGGTAATTTCAACTGCGATCATTTTCTGCAAAGGAGAGGCTCTCTACTATTGGTAGAGACTTATGCCTCCCTCACCCTCTGCCCAGTTTCAGCAATCAGGATGTGCACACAACACACACAATTTTTAAAAAAAGTAAGTTTAAAGAAAATAAGACTCAGTGTTCTCTCCCTTACTATTACTCATCTGTTGTGCAAGATTTCTATTTAACTACTTAATTGTGATAGGAAGATGTGCTCCTCCAGATAATTTAACTGTGAAATAAAGTATGTGGTTAGCACCTGATCATTGTAGGTCTGAACAGCTTTTGCCCAGCTACTGTGTTTCTTACAAGAAAATCACTTTTTCCCAGCACTCAAACAACAATATCAATGTTCTTCCTGGTATCATAACATTTATTTCAAGTCCTAAATTCTGAGAGCTTCATCATTACTCAGGCATTGTAATGTTGTTGAAAACTAAAAGAGACCTGCAATAGCAAGAGCAACTTTTACTCCCCTTGTCAATGTTCTACTATTATGTATATTTATTTTGTCATCTTTCTCTTCCCAGTCTCTAAAATCCAGACAGTGTTTCTACTATAGTTGTGAGCAAGTGCTATCTCAAGAGTGATGACCAGGAATCATAAACATACACTAGCTCATAAAAAGAATTGCTGGAGACACACAACCTCTAAACCCATACATTTATTATGGCCAAGATATAAATAACTAATTAAATTCATAGAAGGTCTTATCCTAGCTGAGGGGAATTTAGGGTAGCGGCTTCTGCTTTTCCTTTGAAGAACTGATCTTTCTGCTTATCACTGTCAGGACCTTCCAAAATTCTAATTATGATCCCTGTGGCCTGTACTCTATGGCTTGTTTCATCTGGTTATCTAAATGCTCAACAAAACCTTTCCTCAAAGCAGAGCTTTCCAAACTTTTCATGTTTGGACACATACATCAATTGTAATAACAAAATGTATGAGGACATAACATATCTCATGAAAACCTTCCCTAGTTTTTAAAAATATATGATTTATAAACAATAACATACATTTCCAAGACTGTAGGTGATACATCTACACATTTCAGGCAACACACTAACGTGTCGTGGCACACCATTTGGGAAGCCCTGCCTTAAAGTATAAACTAGACTCAGCACTTTCAAACCTCATCAGAAAACTCCATGTACTGTATTATTACAAGGAGAAACAGTAGATCCTGTACTCTATGAAAACTTAGCATTCACAATAAAATGTTACTAAAGGGCAGTTTATCATATTAAACTTAGCAGTATAACTTACATAACACGTGATGTTGTTTTTAGCATTTCCTTGCCCATGTTACATACGAAGCTCAGAGGGCAAGGAAACACTGAATATAATCAAGCTGCACATTTCTTTTTCTAGAATCTATATACTACTGGATAAATTGTCAGGAAAAAAGATCTGCCATAGCCATCCATCAGCATCTAAATATAACCTGACTTTCAATCTTCAAAATTAAAGACGAATAATTTAGTAAAGTTTCTTTGTAGAATATTAAACATTGCTATATTAACTGACTTTGAGAATCAGAGCTTCATTTGCTGCTTGGATCATCTCATTACTACTGGATAAATTGTCAGGAAAAAAGATCTGCCATAGCCATCCATCAGCATCTAAATATAACCTGACTTTCAATCTTCAAAATTAAAGACGAATAATTTAGTAAAGTTTCTTTGTAGAATATTAAACATTGCTATATTAACTGACTTTGAGAATCAGAGCTTCATTTGCTGCTTGGATCATCTCATTTCTGGAATGAAGCTGTTGTTGTAGATTATAGACAGTCCCTTGAGCTTCATCCAGATCCAACTTCAGCTGCTGTAGTTGTCCATGGACATGCTGAGATTTAGATATGGATTGCTTCAGTTTTGTCTGTTGGACTTCATTGGAGAGTTTCTGAAAATGTAAGAATATAATGAACATAATTCATGCTTCTTAGCTGATGTCAAACTCAATGCAAACCTCACGGTAGTAACTCAGCCATGCCACCAGTGCCCATACTGTTACTAATGTTTCAGTTACTGAGACTCAAGATATAACAATCTTAATAGCCAAGCTATCAAATGTTGTGCCTTTGACTTGCTCCCAATATTAATTTAGTAACTTTCTTAAACTAATTTAATATTCAGTTTAATACTGGAATTGTTAAAGTAAAAATTTCCTTCACATGTTATTGGAAACACAATATAAGATGGGACTGCCTGGTTTAATGGAAAATTACCTTGGCAGTGCTGATCTTCAGGAGATTGGTCCTTTCAGGAAATATATTAACAAGACTGAGATATTGGCATATTTTTTTCAGAGGAAATTAGGTAGCTGTGTTTAATGTTGGGAAGGGAGAATGAAAGATCTTAAAGCATCTGTCCTCTTTTTGCAATGCTAAAGGTGCACATTCTCTTTTATATATAATATTGAATAAAAAATAATAGTAAAAATATAAAAATATAATAATAATATAAAATATTGTATATATATATAAAACATAAAAATAATACAAATCCTAAAGTCACAAGAAAAACATTAATTAGTAGCTTTTTATGCACAAAACAATGCAATACAAATGGATAAACACAATTTTGCTTTCACCTCTGATGTATAAGACTGCTTTAGTGACTGTATTTCTGCAGAGAGCTTCCTAATCTCGGCTTTCATTCTTGCTTCTAACTGTGTTTCCCGTGCCTGAGCTGCCCCAAGTTGTTCTGCCAAATGACTTGCACGACTTTCCTGGAACAAAATTATGCAACGAAGAATATCAGCAATTATCTTTTCATGTAGATGGCATCTTATCAACCTACCTTAACAAAAACAAAAGGGAATTTCATAATGAACATTTACCTAGTAAGTTCAAATAATAGAAAGCTACCATCAATTTTTTACAATAAACTCAAGTAAAGTGAGTACTTTTGAAAATATTTCCAGTGCTTTCCAGACAAATGTTAAGGAAGTAGAAGAGAATGGATCAGCTGATGGATGGGAAAACTTGGGAAGTTTAAAGGCAGTGTACAGAGTTCAGACACAAACGGGCTTTCAAGACATCTTTCTGGGCAGCGCCTTTTCCAGAAAACCTAAAGGCAACGGGTAGAGTGTGGCTCTCAAGGCTTTTTTTGTGGACTATGACCACCCTGGCTGCCCTGTTTCTGGCATAAAAAGGCTGAATTGCTCCAAGAGTGATGATTCTACTTCAAGATAGGTTGCACTGTTTAACATAAAAGCATCAGTTTTTCTAAAGAAAAATGGGACTTCCAAAAAGGGTTTGTTTTCTGTCACTTTTGTAATCCATGCAGCTGTTGAAGCAACACAGGGGCAGAAAAGTAGATCTCAGTACATCAAAGTTACACAATTGTGCTCTAATGGGCACTGGTCTGGTGTTCCCAAAGTCCCTAGGCTACTCAGAGCTCCTAGCCTTCATAAGGAGATACCTGTATCTGTAAAGAATATTCTAAGGTGCCCAAACCTGAAGGCTGTGTTACTATTCAAAACAAAGCACCAGTTGGTTTATTATTTCATTGTCACAAGTAAGAAAACTTGTAACAGGCAAAGTGAAGTTACAGTGAGTAAAGTAAAAATAAAAATCTAGCTGTGCTCTGTGCCCAGACAAAAAGAATTTCCTAGCACAACTGCTGGTCTCCAAGAACAGGTTGCTCATCTGTAACTGTGGTTTTTTCCTACAGTCATCTGTGCCCTAACACAATGGGCTCTTTGCGCCTGCGCAGAGACACTACTGGAATGTCCCAGAGCTAAGCAGCTTGGTGAGAACCCCGTCCGCTCCTGAGTACCACTTAGTCTGCCAAGATACCATTTCCTCAGTTTCAAAGTCCGCTGAATAGCAAGGACCTGAAAGAGGGGAGATAGTGCAGGATTGTGTGAACTCAGTACGCTTTAGCTGCTTCTTCTTGTCCTTTTGGTGCTTGTCTGTTGACACCGAAGAGTAACCACTGGTGTGCCTCTTTCTTGGGGCCTCTCCTTCTGAGGGTGGGCAGCAGAAGAATCCCCAGCAACTGGGAAGGCAGTGGTCTGTGGGGCACTGGTCTCCTTAGTAGCCACCAGTACTGATACTGAGAGTGGCACCAGTAATGATGAAGGCAGAGTGACTACCAAGGATGTTGGTAGTAGTGCAGAGATGGAGGAGACTGTAGATCTTTTAAGGCCATCTCTTACTTTTGGTAAAGGCATTAAACAGGGCCTTACTGGCAATGGCTGCTCTGTAATTAGAAGGGACTTCTCCCAGCAACAAGATCTGAGACAAGAAGCCTGGTTCTTTAGGGTTTGGGAGATGAATTATCGAGAGGTTTTACACTGCTGAGTGTTCTGCTCTTCACTCAAATAACAAGGACACTCCTGTAGCCACAGTGACTTGTGATCACAGGAAGAGCAAAGTTTGAAGAGATAGAGGCCATAAGAGGAAAAGGAAAGAATGGGAAAGAAGTGGAAATTTTGATTTAAGTTTTATGGGAGGGAATAGAAAGAAACAAGAAATAAGAAATGAGCAAAAGCAAAAGCAAATAGCTATTCAACCCCAGAACACACTGATAGAAGCTACTTGTTCAGTGGACAGAGAGAAACTGAGGAGATAGTAGTTTGGTGGGCTATGTCATATGTGGTATGGGTCAGGGTTCTTGCCAAGCTACTCAGCTCTGGAACATTCCGATAGGTCTCTGCACAGGTGTGAAGAACCCATTGTGGGAAGTACAGAGACCACAATGAAGAACTAAAGTTCATAAGGAGTCATGATATGTTGGAGCACACTAACGGGAGAGGAAGATGCAGTGAGAATTCAGGGTATTCAAGCCTCAGCTTCTTTTATAATCCCAGGAAAGACAGAAGGGAAGCAGTTTTCCTGGTTGGTCTAGGGAAGCTCTCATCCCAAGCTAACTGCAGCTCTGTCATAATGGGGAAGGGACAGACCAATGGTGCAAAATGCCCAGCAGGCCCAAAACCCAACCAGAGCCAGGCCCTAACATTACATGAAATTGGTCTGGCACTGGGCCAATTCTTTTCATGCGGAAGTAGTCTTTTAAAATGTGGTTACTTTTTCAAGACAGAGATGGTTCACTTCTTCCAGTTCAAGAGAGATTCTGTCCACATCTCTCTGAGCCTGAGCCTGTTGACGGCGACTTTCCAGTAGCTCCACATGGATGTGTTTCATTTGTTCACGTTCTAGCCTCAACTGCTGGCCCAAATCAAGTATTTCTTTGTACTGTTCAGCAATGCACTTGTCTTGTTCTTTCATCTTCTAAAAGGAGCAAAACATTTTTATTAACAAAACCAAAGAACTTTGTTTTTCTTTCCTCTTTATGAACACTCATTTCCTTTGTCATATAAGACAAAACCTATTTTTTGTAAAAATAGATGGTATCATGGTACTTTTAAGAACAGGTGGCATAAACTTTCATGGATGAGAATCCACATCAGATGCTGTGTGGGGAATGCAGCCCATTTGTTGCTGCCATCAGAAGTGGCCAAACAAACAAAAAATGGTTTAATATGGCATACAAACCTTCAGTCTTGGTTTGCTGCTCTCTTTACAAGCTAGGGCTATAAATAAAGATTTGTTTTGTTTTGTATAGTGAACAACAAGCCAGGATCTTGGGTTCTGAGGACACACTATATACCAGGGGCGAACAGTTCAGGCCATGTGAAGAATGTTTCCTTCCCTCCCATTTTTGTACCTTCCAACATTTCACATAACCACAAAGGGCTTTTTCCTCTGAAAGAGGAGTTACTCTGCCCTGCTTGTCTACAACAATGTGAACTTTGACAACCACTGTGAAACTTCAGTGGTGGTGTTCCCCCTGCAGATAACAGGAAGCTGCCTGTCCTGAGCTTAAAAACTAATTTCTCATTTGTTCAGAAGTTTGCACTTGCAAAATTAGTAAAGCAGGAACAAAAAGGCCTGTATGCTCCAAACTCAGGGCAACTTAGGATATGTCAGAACCCCAGACTAAGACAGTCTTTGAAAGGAATGTGAAAATAATTATTAGTGATTGTTTGCAAATCAGTGGTGACAGTAAAATGAACATCCTGGCACGGATAATGTAATTAATTCCTTTAGCAAAATTTTAAAAAGTCATTATTCTGTTCACATGTAACAGAAGAACAGGTTGCTTACCTGTAACTGTGGTTCTTCGAGTGGTCATCTGTGCCATCATACACTAGGAGCTTTAGCGCCTGCGCGGTAGCGTTCGGAAACTTCTAGAGCTTGTTCGCTTGGCGGGAACCCCTCCCCCACGCCGGTACTGCGCATGCTCCTCCCGCCGAGCAACGGTCTCTCCTCAGTTCTGTCGTCCGCCGTAGAACCTACAGGGACCTGAGAAAGAGGGGAGGAAGGGCGGGTGTGATGATGGCACAGATGACCACTCGAAGAACCACAGTTACAGGTAAGCAACCTGTTCTTCTTCTTCGTGGTCTCTGTGCCTTCATACACTAGGAGACTGTGTAGCTTACCGGTCGGACGGCGGGTCAGGTCCTACAGCACGGAAGCCAACACCTCACGTCCAAACCGGACATCTCTGCGCGACCGGCAGTCGAGCCTGTAGTGGCGCACGAAGGTCGATGGTTGGGACCAGGTCGCCACACGGCAGAGTTCATGCAGGTCAACTCCTCGCAGGAGGGCCGCAGAAGTAGCCACCGCTCTGGTGGAGTGGGCTCGAAGCAGGACTGGCGGAGGCTTCCTCGCGAGCTCATACGCCAGTTGAATAGTCCTCACCACCCATTTGGAGAAGCGCTGGGTGGACACTTTGAGGCCCTTCCGACGTCGCCCATAGCAAACGAAGAGATGCGGCGTCTGTCGGAAGGAAGCAGTCCTGTCCATGTAGAAGGCCACGGCCCGACGCACGTCCAGGGAGTGGAGAGACCGCTCCAACGGTGTCGTCGGGTTCGGGAAGAAGGCAGGCAGGATGATGTCCTGGTTGAGATGGAAACTGGACACCACCTTAGGCAGGAACGAGATGTCAGGTCTCAGGACCACCTTGTCTCTGTGGAAGACCGTGAAGGGCTCATCGGATCGAAGAGCTGTGATCTCACCCGCTCGCCTCGCTGAGGTCACCGCTACCAAGAAGGCAGTTTTCATGGTCAGAAGCCTATCATCCGAGGTCGCCATCGGCTCGAAGGGCGGCTTTGTCAGCTGCGAGAGCACCAGCGAGAGGGACCACGGCGGTAGCGGCGGCGATACCGGCGGGTAGAGATGATGAAGTCCTTTCAGGAACCGCTTAACGGTATCGTTCCTGAAGAAGGCCGAGGCAGCCGACCGTGGCGGTTGGTATGCCACGATCGCGGAGAGATACACCTTCAGGGATGGAAACGCCAGCCCCTGTTGCCGGAGGTGCAGGAGGAAATGCAGGACGGTAGAGAGCCCCGCGGGCGATACCGGCTCACTCCTCTCGTTAGCGAAGGTCAGGAAGCGTCGCCACTTGTATTGATAGTTGCGACGGGTGGATTCCTTCCTGGCCGCGACGAGGACGGTACCGAGCACGGGATCGTCTAGTGCGATATCCTCCAGGCATGGAGGGCCAGGCGTGGCAGGTCCGGATGGAGGACTCGGCCGCCGGAGTGGGAGAGCAGGTCCGGTGTCGGTGGCAACCGGAGCAGGTCGTCTCGTGCGGCTTGTAGCAGGGGTGCGAACCAATGTTGCCTCGGCCAGTACGGGGCTACCAGGATCGCGTCGGCTCGGTCGGCGAGGATCTTCGATATCGTCCGGCCGAGCAGCGGGAACGGCGGGAACGCGTAGAGGAGTTCCCCGGTCCACGGAAACTGGAAGCGTCCCCGATGGAGGCACGATCGTGGCCCGCTCTGGAACAGAATCGGCGACACTTCGCGTTTTCCCTGGTCGCGAAGAGGTCGATCGATGGTTCGCCCCAGCGGTCCCGAATCAGTCTGAACGCCTCTCCGGAGAGAGACCATTCGTGATGGGATGAGGTGTCCCTGCTGAGGGCGTCTGCCGTGGTGTTCTCCTGCCCGGCCAGGTGAACTGCCACGGGATGCGTATGCAGGCGAATGCACCATTCCCACAAGTCGAGTGCAATGTTGAGCAGGGTTGTGGAGTGAGTCCCTCCTTGTCTGTTGATGTAACAGACGGCGGTGGTATTGTCCGTCAGAACCAGGACCGTCCGCCCCGCTACGACGTGGCGGAACGCCCGTAGCGCTTTCAAGACGGCGAGCAGCTCCAGCGCGTTGATATGGAGAGCGGTCTCGTCGTCGGTCCATCTGTCGCGGACTCTGAGATCGCCGCAGTGGGCACCCCATCCATACAGGAAGGCGTCGGTCGTTACCGTCACCTTCGGTGTCGGCTGTTGGAAAGGCATCCCTGACATGAGATTGCGTCGTGACTGCCACCATCGGAGGGATGAGCGGACGTCTCCCGGCAGCTGCAGTCGGAGTGTCTGTTCGTCTCGCAAGGGGTCGAATATGCGGACGAACCAGTGTTGAAGAGGTCTCGCTCTCAGCCTGTCACAGCGGTCGTCGCAGCCATGTAGCCCAAGAGCTGCTGGACGCTTCTCGCAGATAACGTCGGGGCCGTACGCGCGTGAGCGGCGGCCCGGATCAGGGTTTGGGCTCGAGACTCTGGTAGGTACGCCCTGGCGGAGGTCGAGTCGAGCGTCGCCCCGATGAAGTCCAAGATCCTCGCCGGCTCGAGGTGGGACTTCTTCGGATTCACCCGTAGACCAAGGCGGGTCAGGAGTGACAACGTCATGTGGACGTCGTGGTAAAGTCTCTGTTTGCAGGACGCCACCAACAGCCAATCGTCGAGGTAAGGGAAGACAGAAGCACCCTTCGTCCGCAGGAAGGATACCACCGGGGCCATGCACTTGGTGAAGACCCTTGGGGCAGTCGAGAGTCCGAACGGCAGCACCTTGTACTGGTAACAGGTGTCGTCGACTGCGAAGCGGAGGTACCGTCTGTGCTGCGGGCGAATGGCGATATGGAAGTATGCGTCTCGGAGATCGATGGAGGCGAACCAGTCCCCTCGATGTAGGAAGGGCAGGATCGACGGTATCGTGACCATCTTGAACCTTTTGGGGCGGATGTAGTAGTTCACCCCTCTGAGGTCTAGGATCGGCCGGAGGGTACCGTCGGCTTTCGGTACCGTGAAGTACCTGGAGAAGAAGCCGGTGGTCTTGGCCTCTTGCGGGAGCTGCTCGATCGCCCCTTTCTGGAGGAGGGATTGGATCTCTTCCAGGAGGGCCGGACTCGACGGCGTGGAATAGTAAACGCCTCGAGGAGGAATATCGAGAAACTCGATGGCGTAGCCAAGACGGACGATGGAAAGCACCCAAGAGTCCGTAGTGACACACTGCCACTCCGCGAGATATCGAGCAAGAGTCGGTCGGTCTCCGAGCGCTGATGGTAGGCTGAAGAGTGGGTATTGGTAGGTCCTGCCAGGCACGTCAAAATCGAGACTTTGTCTCGGAGGAGGACTTCTTGGACGAAGCCAGGCGTCGCCTAATCGTGCGTCTGGCCGATGAGCCGGAGGACGGTCTCGACTGTCCAGACTGGGCCGAACGCTGGAACGACGAGGTGGAAGATCGTCGCCAGGATGGGCGGAAGGTGGAGGCCCTGCGGGCTTGCATGGCCGGCTGTAGCCCGATCTTCTTGGCGGTCAGCCTCGCCTTAACGAGATTGTCCAAAGCTTCGTCTGTGGACGAATTGAATAGGCCCTCACCGTCGAAGGGGAGATCTTCAATCCTCCTTCTGGTGTCCTCCTGGATGTCAGCCGGCCGCAGCCAAGCATGGCGGCGCAGGCCGATGGATCCCGCCATGACCCGGGAGGCAATCTCCACTGCGTGCCTGGAGGAGGCCATCTGCTGCCGAGCGATGGAGATGGCCTCGTTGAAGATCACGGAGGAGGCTTGGCGGATGTCCTCCGGTACCACCTCCATCGCCGGTTGCAGGCGATCGAGCACCTTTTTCAGGTATGCCGCGAGGCAAGCCTGAGTGTTGGACAGCCTGATCTGCAAGGAGGCGGCGGAATAGAACCTTCTTGCGTAGGCGTCCAACTTCCTGCCCTCTTTGTCCGGCGGGGTGGTGTGTTGCCTGCCGGAGCCTTTCGTCTGTGCCGACTCGACCACCACAAAGTTCGGTGCAGGGTGATTAAAGAGATAACCGGCGTTATCCTTCTGCACCCTGTAGAGGTGTTCCAACCGCTGCGGTATCGGCTGAGCCGAGGCCGGCCTATCCCAGGCGGCCTTCACCAGTCTGGATACCCGGGGCAGGAGAGGCAGCGGGGCCGTGGCAGGTTGCTTCCCTTCAAAGACGGAGAAGACTGGATCGTCGTCCTCCGGCTCCGCATCAGCGATCTTCAGGCCGAGGGTAGTAGCCATGCGGAGCAGCATCGCAGAGAACTGGTGGACGTCCTCTGGAGCAGAATCTGGGATCGGGTCCCCGAATCCCAGCGGAGGAGACTCCTGGGAGGCCGCCTCAGACACCTCTGATTCCGCACTCGAGTCGTACGACTCTGAGGTCGGTGAGTCCTCTCGCCGCTCGCTTGCCGGCTCCTTCGTAGTCGCCACAGGTGTTGCCTTCCTAGGCTTCTCTGCAGCCGGGGCGGTGGTAGTAGCAGCGTCCCGCTTGGGCTGGCTGACTACTGACTTCACCTTCTTAGTGGTGACAGGGGTAGTCTGGCAGGCTGACGTCGTCGTAGCCCGCTCAGTCACCACCAACTCCGTAGGGCGCGTCGCCGTTGCCGTGACCCTAGGAGGTGGCGATATCGCCCGATACCGAGGTGAAGGCTCCCTCGCCCTATGATATCGAGGAGAGGGAGAGCGGCTGAAGGAGCGGCGGTCCGACGGAGATCGGCTTCGGCGTCGACGGTACCGAGCCTCGTCCCCTCTAGGCGAGCGCGATTCGCACTGTCGACGAGGTGACCGGGACCTCCGGAAGGTCTCCCAGCGACTCGGGCCACGATGGTACCGATCCCGGTACGATGGCGAATGTGACCGATAAGAGGCCGGGCGCTCTCTCCATTCAGATTCCCTCGCGTACCTGGCCACGTAGGACGCCGAGGTGTATCTGGAGGCAGACGAGCGAGGTTGTTCCTCTCTTGTCTCCCTAGGAGGCGGCGAGGCCACCGGACGCTCGGAAGAGCGGGACCAGGACCGGAAGGAGGTCGAACGCTGCTCCGGAGAAGCAGAGGGCTCTCTCTGCTGCAGGTCGGCCGACCTGCGACGGCTAGGAGGGCGGTGGCGCTCCTCCACCAGGGTTGGAGGGTCTGCCACAGGCGAGTCCGGGCGCTGTTGGGGAACGTCCTTGATCTCATCATCCGAGAGATCGACGGACTCGCCTCGCCCTTTGGAAGGCTGCTGAGTAGGAGGAGGAGTAGGAGGTTGAACGTCCCCAGCCGGGGAGCGCTTCTTCTCCTTCTTCTTCTCCTTCTCCTTGCCTCCGTCCGGAGCAGGGCGCTTTTTAGCAGGCGTCTCCGTCAGGGGAGCCTCAGCCTTCCTCGCCGTCGAGGATCCTTTCGCTGACTTGGCAGCCGCCGACAGCTTCGGGATCCTCGGTAACGCCGAGATCGGCGTTTTCGCCGGTACCGAGCCCGATACCGACGAGGTGGACGGAACGGCAGCCGCCGATACCGTCGATGGCGTGGTCGTCTTCTTGTCGGCCATCTTGGAAGTGGAGATCTCGTCTATCGCCCGCAGAGACTGTTCCCAACAATAAGACTTAAGTCTCGCGGACCGGTTGCGGAGAGTTTGGGGAGTAAAATCCCGGCAAATTGGGCAAGTCCGGATGTTGTGGGACTCACCCAAACAGAAGAGACACTCCTTGTGGCTGTCGTTGAGGGCAACCTTGCGCCCGCAGGACACGCACTTCTTGAAGAGCGCGGACATAAGACGAAGAACGCCAAACTGCGAAAATCCGAAAAGACCAAAGCCGAAGGGGGAGTCCGAAAGAGAGGTCAGAGACAGTCCAAAATCCGTAAAACCGTGAAAACAGCAAGCCAAGCACAAAAGTGAGAGGAACAAACTAAAGAACCTTCCGTACGCGACGGCGGACGAGAAAGAACTGAGGAGAGACCGTTGCTCGGCGGGAGGAGCATGCACAGTACCGGCGTGGGGGAGGGGTTCCCGCCAAGCGAACAAGCTCTAGAAGTTTCCGAACGCTACCGCGCAGGCGCTAAAGCTCCTAGTGTATGAAGGCACAGAGACCACGAAGAAGAACCAAATTTCCAAACTGTAATTCAGAAATTCTGAACAGGAAATCTGTTTCTGAAATTCTGTTTTTTTCAAGTAAAGACACATTTAGTTCAATAACCAAGTGTCACAGGAAGCTAAATTTCTGTAATTACTTCTACATACGATGCTTAATTTAATAACTACAGTGTGTGTTCCCTGCATTCCATTTCTTTCATCTCAGGGCTGCCAAACCATTTTACAATTTCAAAGACACAAAACCAAAGGAAAATGGCCAGGGAAGGACCTTCTTAGATGCATTTTTGGTGTACTAAAATACCAATGCGGGGAAACATTTTGTGTACTAGATGAAATAAATCATGGTTCGTAAAAATTGTATAGTAATAATTTTTTAGCCTTTCGTGTGCCATAGGACTCTTTGTCCATTTTGGTACAGCAACTGAACTCCTCTGGATTTTTTTTAAATCTGTATCTCTCTGTTCTTTGTTTGATAAATAACTTGTAACGATAATATTTTGAAACCACACACTGAGTAATGAAAACATGCAGTTAGGCTGCAATCCTATGCACACATACCTAATGAATTTAATTGCATTTATTTTTGAGGTGACATTCATAGGATTATGCTGTTAAACACTTCATATGAAAAGGCAGCAGATGTCTTCTTTCCTTTATTACTTAATGATCAGACTGATAAAAAATCTGGAGCAGTCACTAACAGTCAGACAAGAACACTTATACTTGAAAAGGCTTACTTTTTCAATATCTGTTATTCTTTGTTGCTTTCTTTCAGTTTCTTTTTTAAGATGGCTTATCTCTTGATCTTGTTGTAGTATGTTAAACTCTTTCTCATGGATTTCATCTTTTGAATGTTGTAGCTTTCCTTCTAAACTCTCAATCTGACAACATACACACCACAAGATAAATTATTAAGAGACTATATGTTTTAAGAGTTCCAACAACCTCCACAGTACTGTTTATATCTTATGTCAAAGTGTGCATTTGGAGAACTGCATAGGCTCACTCTCACAACTGTTTGTGTAAATATTTTGAATAAATACCTGCTTATTACATTCCTTGATCTGCAACTCTGATTTTTCCAAAGCACCTTCCAAATAAATAATTTTTTGTTCCAGCTGTTCCCTGTGTTCACGAATTGACATATCCAACTGTGTGACCTTAGAAAGAAAGAAAAGCCAAAACAAAAACAAATGTGGGAATAAACTGGCATCACCAGTTTATGCAGCAATTACATGGTTACAACTTGTACTTTAATAATGCAGGTATACCTCAGTTAAGAAAGTAAATGTGATCCTGGCCATGACTTCTTTAACAGAACATTTGGTACCAGAGCAGAAATAATATGGAAAGAACAGGAATAGGCTCCTATACCAAAGAAAAGAAGAGTGGTTCAACATGTTTCAGCAAAGTTTTTATTCAGAACTAACAATATCCATATATGAAATGAAACATCCAAGTCAGGTAAGCTTTGCATGAGAAAACCAAAACATTTTGAACCTTCTTCCAAAATGCATCCAGGGATAACTTTTTCTTATCAACTGCTGGACAAACCTATAATCTGTGCTTTTCTAACATGCTAGTGGGAGCTGGTGAGGCAGGCTTATCTGTTCTTCCCATTTTCTCTTTATTTTACTGTACATGCTGTTTAGGAAGGGATTCTGGAGTCAGTTGCTGTTTACCTTCCTAGGTTAAGACAGGCACACAGAGATACAGTAGAACTGGCTAGAGTAGAATCCCATTTTTTCCCAGCTGAAATTTTATAGTATTGTTTAGTGCAGACATGCTACTGCAATCTGACACTACAAGTCTGTGTTTCTCCAGCCTTTTTGTACCATCCTCCCAATGCTGATGCTGCTAAAAAACAACTAAAAAAAAAAACCTACAAAAAAAAAAAACCCTCCCACTTCCAGCTATACAGAGATTAAAAAAAAAGAAAAGTGGCTGGGCTGGCATTAAAAAGACTTTTAAAAAGGAGCTTTTTTTGTCAAAGGCTCTGTTAAGTGAGGTATGTCTGTATACACAATACTTGTTATACTTAATAAATGAAATATTCTGATAACATTCTAACCTGAGCTGCTCTTTGCTTCAAATCCCAGTTTCTTTCTTTCAATGTCTTGTCCATGTCAAGAAGCTCTTGTTTTTTATCGTCAAGTTCATCCTTGCATTCTCTGGAATTTTAATTTTAAAATAAAAGTTTTTCTTTTTTTTTCTCAGTTCAAAGGGATTTACTTTTTTGAAAATTAGCACATTTTTCTGGACATAAGTTCCATTAAACTAGGTAGGACACTGCTCAGTAAACATGCTTTTTAATCAGGCTGATAGTCTCTTACACTTCCTCTTGGAATAGTACTGCATAAATGTTGAATTGTTGGAACTATGGTACAAATAATTAAAATAAATTGATAAGCATGAATTTGTTTTTAGAAGGAATGACAAGGTCTATTTAGGAAAAAACTATCATAGTTTTATTAAAATTTAATCTCTGATTTAAAAAATGGAGACAGTAAAAACTATAGGATGACACTTAAAATCCTTGAAAATTGGGCAAATGGAATTCACTGAGTTTCTATGGGATAAAAACTAAGGGAATGATTCTTGTGAGAACTGCACAAACCTACAGTTTTTTGCTTGTATGTTTCCGGTTTGCTCTACATCTGTGACTTTTATAGAACAAGTCATGTTTCTGATGAATGTCATTTATTGTTCCACTCATAACAGCCCTGAACGACCAGCTGGGCTCCTGAGCACTATCTGTTCCCAGTATTCGCTTCTACATAGGGTAAGATAGGAAGAAATACTAGGCAAAAATGTTAGCACTAGCCTTCTTCCCACCCCACCTCCTTTTTTAGATCTTCTCTTCTTTGCATAGACAAAGGAGGAGCCAAAAGGAGAAACAGCTGGGCCTTGTTCATGCTGTGATTCTGTCAAGACAGAGTTTAGCATTCTTCAACACCTGTCTCTTCCAGAAATGGGAAATAGGTTGGAGAATAGAATGAAACATTTTGCTTCAAAATTTTGCAGTGCAGCATTATTGTGGCAGGAAAATAGAGAACTGTAATACAAAGTTGTAAACATCAACAGTTTTTACTGTTGGAAAAAGAAAAAAGACAGCTCAGTATTTTAATCTTCTATATAGATGGCCACCAAGAACAAATTTTGAAAATGAAAATCTTTAAGAGAATTTACAATGAATTAATTTGTAACACTGATGCAGATTAATAATAGTTGTTTACCTACCTTAGCTCCTCTGTTAAATCCTGGATAGCTGCATATTTTTCCTCCAAAGACATCTGTGCATGCTGTAGCATATCTCGAAGTTCTTGTAGTTGCCTCAAAGTAAATTTTAATTCTCCAGTGGCATTTTGCATGTCATTCTCTAAAGTTTCTATTTTCTGTTTAGCTTCTTTCTGCTGCATCTCACTTGCAAGTAGTTTGTCTTCTAACTCTTTTACTTTTGTATATATAGAGGAAAATAAAAGTTTACCACTCAATGTGAAGTATTGATTGTAAAAAATGAAGAGTTGGTACTTATGTGAACAGTTATTATGGGATGATAGGAGGAACAATCCACTACATACGGGTTTTGATCCTCACGCCAGCCGATGCAGGGGCTGTCTTCGTTCTAAACCGTTTTTCTGTTAAGCTCCAGTCCCCCTCCGGTCAGTTCCTTTCTCTAGTGTTTACTATACTTCACATCATACATCAACATCCTATTTCCTCTTTCAAACCTAGCGGTGGGTGTGGATTGTTCCTCCTGTCATCCCAGAATGACTGTTCACATAAGTATCAAGTCTTCATTCTTGGGATGACAGGAGGATCAATCCACTACATATGGGACCTTCCCAAGCTGTACCATGGGTGGGCCACCATCTACAATACTGACTGCAAAACAATGCAACCAAATGCTGCCTGAGCAGACTTATATTTATCCAACTTATAATGCCTAATAAAAGTTGTAGGTTCTTTCCAGCCTGCCGCATTACAGACATCTAATGAAGACGATGAAGCATATGCCACACTGGTCACCACTGATCTCGTGGATGTAGCCAAACATTACTAGGTCTTGGCTTCTTAGTATAATCACAGCAGAGAAAAATGCAGGCTTTTATCCATCTGGCAATCACTGTTTTGCTAGCCCTCTGGCCCAATGTTCTTGAATTATAAGAATCCAACAAAGCCTCTGATCGCCTAAAACTTTTAGTCCTTTTAATATAAATCTTCACCACTCTTCACACATCCAAGGTGTGCCACTTACGCTCTAAAGCATGAACTGGTCATGGACAAAAGGAGGGCAAATGAATCTCCCCAACCTCTGTATTAGATGACACACATTTTGGGAAAAAACGTAGGGTTGAAACATAGAGTCAATGTATCTTGTTCAAACTTACACATATTCTCATTAATAGATAATGCTGCTAACTCCGAAACCCTCCTGGCCGAAGTTGCAGCCAATAAAAACATCGTTTTGAAAGCTAACAATCTCAAGGATGCTTCTGTCAGTGGCTCAAATGGTGCCATCGTCAATGCATTCGACACTAGGTTCAGGTCTCAAGAGGGAAACCTATGAACTGTGGGAAAAGAATTTAAAGTGGCTCCCTTCAAAACCTCCTTATATGAGGGTGTTTTGAATATGATTCTTCTTCCATATTTAGCACCGCTGATAATGCCACCACTTTTCAAGGTATTAGGATGCAAACCTTTATCTATACCATCTTGTAAGAAAAGCAAAATATGTGACACATTCACTTCTGCCACCACATTAGCATTGCACCATTTTTAAAAGTTTTCCAAGTCCCATCTTCTGAGTGGACACTCTGCGAGTCCACTCCGTCTTGATCACCTTACCAGCATAGCCTGTCAAGTTTATTGCTGGGAAGGCAAGGTTTCCTCTGAGTGGACAGCAGAGGAAGAGACAATGTGGCCAGACAGCCAGGTTCAAGGTCAGCAGGATTGTTTATGCTATGACTTGTGTACTAGAGAAGGCCACATACCAGAGCACTGAGTGGGTCACCCCACTTGTTTCAGGATGACATGGAAGCATAAAAAGGCTGGTGTTTGCCTTGACCAGCTGCCAGTTAGAAATGCCTAGCTGGACCTGTCATACCGCTGACAGTTTGCTAATTGTAAGAGGAGATGCTGCTCATCTATCTGCTGTTATCTCTAGTTATTATTTGTCTAATTACTGCTGGAATGTTTTGCCAAGCCTTTATCTTAGAGTGTGGCAATAAATTCTGCCTCTAAGTCCTACTTAATGAGCCTCTGGAATTCTTTCTGCTTCACTGGGACCCTCTGCTGCAGCGAAGACTTGCATCACAGATTGCCCTCTGCTCATGCTCAGAGGAGCAAAATCCTGCCAACCCTGACATAGCCTTGTTCCACTAAAAATTTCCGTTCAATTTCCACGTTGCCAAACTCAACCATTCTGGGTCTGGATGAAAAACTGGGCTTTGAGTGAGTAAATCTGTCCTTACTGGTGATCTTCATGGTGGTGCTTGAGCCATCTGCAGCAACATTGGAAACCATGGCCTTCTCAGCCAATATCGTGCTATTAATATCACAGAAGCTCTCTACACCTGAATTTTGACAAGTACTCTCTGGACAATTTGGAGGGAAAGTGTAGTGCGCTCCTGTCGGCCACCTCAGACAGTGCATCGTACACTTCTGCACCTCTGCTTCCATCTATGGAAAAATATCTTTTTAACTTGGTATTTCCTCCAGAGGCAAATAAATCCACTTGTAAAGGTCCAAAAATCCTTTCAAAACATTGGAACACTTCTCTGTTGAGGGACCACTCTCCTGGATGTATTAAATTTCTGCTCAATCCGCTTGAATATTCAACTCTCCTTTCACATGTACAGCCATTATCGACCTCACATTTCTCTTGGCCCATCTGAACAGTCTGGTCGATTCTGCCACCAAGGGCACCAAATGCAGACCACCCTGTTTGCAAATGTATGCCTTGACTATTATATTGTCTGTGAAAACTTTCACATGTTGATTCTTTGTTAATTTCACAAATCTTCGTAGAGCTAATCTCACAGCTTTCAACCCTAGGTAATTTATATTGAACTTCTTGTCCAATGTGGTCCAAATGCTTTGCACAGAGTAGCCCTCGCAACGAGCACCCCAACTGCGTAGACTGGCATCCGTTGTTACATGGATCATGCTGTGTATTTGACTTGGAACCTCTTTAGCTACATTCTTTTCCTTCAACCACCAAATTAATTCCTTTCTCACTTGGTCTGGAATCATTACCTTGTAATGTCTCTTTGCAGATATTGCAGACTGATGACTCAACAGTAGCTTTTGAAGAGGTCTTGCATGAAAACTCCCCCATTGAATTAACTGTATTGTTGAAATCAAAATACCCATTACTTTTGCTAGTTGCATGAGATCCACTGATCTCTGCTCCAATATCTTGCCTATTTCCTGCTTCAGTTTACTAATCTGTCCTGTGATAGATATATCCTCCCCTCTAAGGTATCTATCTTTGCTCCTAAATGAGGTAAAGTTGTTGTTGGCTCCAAAAGACTGTTCTCAAAATTCAAAAGAAATCCATAATTCCCTAACACTTGAATCATTAATTTTACATCCTTTCTCAATTTCTCTATTGTCTTTGCTTTTAGCAAGATATCGTCTAAATAAGAATATAACTGCACCCTTCTCACACAAAGGTGTGCTATAAATGGAATCAATACCTTTGTAAATACCCATAGTGCCAATGCCAGGCCGAAAGGCAAGGCTTTGAACTGGAAATGACAATCTTGGTAATGAAATCTCAAGTACCTCCTGTCCTCTTTCATCATCGGGACATGCAAATATGTCTCCTTGAGGTCTATAGATGCCATGAAATCCCCCACAGACAAATTCTCCCTTATTGTCTGTAGAGTTTCCATTTTGAATTTTTGAAATTTCACAAATTTGTTGAGGTACTTTAGATTCAACACCGGTCTGTATTTGCCATTGCTTTTGGGCACTACAAAGAGGACTGAATAAACCCTCAAGTATTCCTGCTGCTTGGGAACCTTCTCTATTGCTCCTATCTGTAACAAATGAAGAATCTCCAGATGTACAATATGTTGTTTGCTTTTGTCTTTCGACACTGGTGATGGAAGAAATCTGTTTTTCGGTTTGGTGTGAAAACAAATTTTGTACCCCTGAGTTACTACAGTTAACACCCACCGGTCTGATGTTATTTGACACCACCTGTCTCTGAAAGAGAGAAGTCTTCCTCCCACCAAATGTCGTTGATTACAAATATTGTGACTTTCCCCACTTGGGATTATTCCCAAGCTTTCCTTGTCCTTGTCTGGAATACTGAAATGGGCTGTTGAACTGTGGTCTCAGTCTATTCCACTGAAACCTACCAGCACGGTATTCAGACATTCCTCCAGTGTATCCAGTGTCTCTTCCCCCACAAAAAAAGGAATTAGAGCTTCTATAACTCCTTCTATCCACTTTCTTTTTCTGTAAAGTGGGCCTCTACTAAGACCTTTTCTACTGCCTGATTCCCAAACAATTCTTCCTTAAATGGTACAAAAGCCAAATTATTTCGAGATTTTTGGTCAGCCTCCCAGTGCTTCAACCATAATAATCTTCTAGCTATGGTCAACAAGTTCATATTCGTAGCAGCAAAGACAGTTGAATCATGACCAGCATCTGCAATATACTTCAGAATTCTCTGAATTCTTTCTACAGCTTTGAATAATTCCTGTATACTTAAATCTTGTATATCCAATATATCCTGTATCCAGAGTACAGCAGCTCTAACAAACATAGAAGTTGCTACCAACGCTCTAATTGCTAAAGATGCTGCCTCATGTGCTTTCCTCAGAGATGTCTGCTCTTCTTTCATCCACTTCTTTTAGTTGTGTGCCCCCCTCCCTGGGGACAATTCCCCCTGACACCAAACCTGCAATCGGGGCATCCACTGGAGGCACTTTAAGAAATTCAATATCTTTTTTAACAAATGAATGTAACTTTTGACTATAAGCCAGAAGTTTTTTAGAATTCCATTGTGAGGACCACTCACTTATAATCACATCCTTAAAAAATTCTGGCATAGGAATTTCCATGCCTCGTGTCTCCTTTTTTCTAATTACTGAAGCTAACTTACGTTCTTTACTACCATCCTCCACTTCCTGCTCTTTGTAACTATCCAAACGTAAAGTCTGCCTAAACCTTTTCAAAAGATTACGGAAATTTTCTCCCTCAAACCATCTTATCATCCTCTTCATCTTCTGAAGACATAAACATTTTATCTTCTTCCATATTAATTAAGCACTCTGGTGATCCCTTCTCTTCATCACTCTCCTCTGCCTCATATTGCAGTCTACCTCTAGAATGTCCACTCCTTTGCTCCATCCTCAAATCTGACTCTTTATTGGCTTTCCCTTTCTCAGCTAAAAATCTCTCTTTATTTCTTAGGTCTTTTAGTTTGCTCCCACTTGACCTTTCATCTTGATCCAACCTTCTTCTCTTAGCAGATGGTTATCATCAATTTGACCAGACTCCAATTCATTATTACTTGTTTGTGGTTGTAAATTCATTTGATTAATTTGATTTGGCATATTGGAATTTTTTAATAAATTCATCATATTCATCATTTGGCACTGAAAATAATTTACATTAAAATTCATTTGTGGCATCTGGGCACTTAATAATGTTTGGACCTGTGTCTGAACTGCTTCTCTTATCAATTGATTTATATCTGCATGAAATTCCTCTCTGGGGTGTCTACTTAAATAAGATGGCATTATTATATTTCGAGAACCATCTTAAGAATCATATGTTGTTTCATTCAGTTGTTCCTGTCTCTGACTTGGCACACTCGCAAACCAACTCTGCAAAGATGTTTTAAATTCAGAGGTCATCTTAATTTGATCCAGTGTTGGCTGGCGCAACTCGTCTGTGTGCATCTCTGAATCAGAGCAAACTACAGACCTTCCTGCTTCTTTTTGCCCAGATGTTATTGGAAGAGTGAAGCTTCCCATGTGCACCGTCGCTCCACCCCTTGCACTTCCCTCAGAGGCTTCAAGGAGCTGGTTAGAAGCTATTGTCGCCATCTTAGAACTGATAGTTTCAAGATGGCACCCGGGAGCCGTGATTGTAAGTTTTGGAACGACTGCTGCCTGTTTTGAGCGCTTTTTTTCCACTACCTCTTTCTGATTTTCTCCCTTTTCTTGCCCCGAGGTCCCTTTACCTGCTTCTTTCATTTTCTGACTGTCTGGGGCTCGCTGTTTGTGCCCACCAACAATCTTTACCTCGTCTGCCTCACTTTCGTTTGAACTCAAAAATATTCTTAAGTCTGCTTGATTTTCCTCATCCACAACACTCTGTAATTTTGTCTTATGGATGGAATCGCATCTGCCATCATCCGTGACCCGGTGTATTGTGGTTTTCTGGACGGGATTTAGTTTTTTATCATCTGAGCCCAGCTGAACAGTGGTACTCTGGACAGAATCATCTTTTAATATTCCATGGCTAATAACCACTTTCTCCACTATGTGGGATGATGACTTTTCCCCTTCTCTTCTTGAATTCTTCCCCCTTTTCTCTGATTCCTGCTCCATATCTACCATACAAAATAAAGTACCGGAGAACGACAAACACACACCTAACTAGACTGCAGAAGAAATAAAAACTGGAGGGGAACTGGAGCTTAATGGAAAAACAGTTTAGAACGAAGATGGCTCCTGCATCGGCTGGCACGAGGATCAAAACCCATATGTAGTGGATTGATCCTCCTGTCATCCTGAGAATGTGATTTCACACATGAAATTTTAAAACCTGGGTTAACATCTGCAGCAAGAGCCAAGGATTAAGTTCTCTTTCATCTAGCAATCCCAACCCGTATCAACTTCCTGCCTCCCCTCAGTAGCGACTGAGTAAAGAAAAACAAACATCCAAGGGCCAACTGTGTGACACACGTTGTACAGTTTGCCACTAAGAGTTACAGTTGTTATGGAGTCACATGTACCATTTGAATCATTTCAGTGTTGAGTGATTTTGAAAACTGTAATTTACACAAAGTATTACACTTCATCACTACCTGAACCAGTAACTACAGGAAGAAGAATCCATGATTTCAACAGATTTTGCAAGCACACACTCACAAAAACAAGATATTTTAGGAAAAGTAATTTTTAATATGAAACATATAAATTATACTTCTTGTACAGGTAGGTACAGGTCTTGCCAGGTAGGTAAATCTATAACCCTATTTATTATGTGAGGTGTTTCTTTTATTTGATTTTATTATTTCAATGTAAATGGTACAATCCATTAGAAATATCTTCCGTGCATCTCCATGATGCCTGTCAGGCCATTCACAAAAGCATTACTAAGAAGCATCATAAAAGGCCTACCTTGTTCTGTCTTTTTATTTAGTTCTGAGACTTTCTGCTCCAAAGTCATTTCCAAGTGGCCCAGCTGTACTGCTTTAGTGTGACCATCACGTCTTAAGTGCACTAATTCTTTCTCCATGTCAATTAACTCATCCTTACACTGGTCCATCTCTATTTTTATCTGCCTAAATACAGAGAAAAAGCAAATCTCAACAAGTAGCTAAAAAGAGGGCATTCTTTACAAATATGAGTTTGAGCACTTACCAGGGTAAAAATCCTACTATATATTTATGAGGCTTATTTCTGACTTGTATAGGATTGCATTGTAAAAATTCTGTTCTAAACCCTCTTTTTACAAGTGATACTACATTCAAGAATCATGATTTTTAATTCTGGTTGGGTCACAAATTTTCAATTTGGTGGTCACATGTAACTTGCAGGCCACACACAAATACACACACTATTTAGAGAAAAAAATTCTATAGAAAATGTTCTGAATGTACCTGATTGTGCCAGTAAGTTCCATTACTTTTTGTCTTTTCATATCTGCCTCTTCACATGCTAAATGGAGTTTTTCATTTGTTTTTCTCAGTTCTTCTTCCAAATTTTCCTTCTGCTTTTGATATTCTTGTTCTAGTTTTGATAACTAAATTAAAAAATTAATAATTTTAATATTTCTGTGCAGCTCAGTTCTAGAATTCTCTGGCATAAGTATACCCAACCCTGTGAAACTGCAAAGTTATTTTTATTGCAGCACAAACATTTTTTCAAAGGGCATTTTTTTGGTTGCACAACATTGACTCCCATTGGCAGCAATTATAGCTGCAAGTCTTCTTGAGCAAGTCCCTATCAGCTTTGTCCATCTGAATACCACAATTTTTTGCCAGTTTTTGGCAAAATTGTTGCAGGTCTGTCACATTGGATGGGGATTATTGGTGAACATCAACAATGAATTCTTGACACAGAATAATTATGGAATTCTTCTATCAGTACAAGGTCTGGGCTTTAACTGGACCACCTAAAGATCTGCACTCTTCCTTGTTGTTATGTGCCTTGAAGTCATTTACAACTTACAGCAAACCTAAAGTAAACCTTTCACAGAGTTTTCTCAGCCAGACTCGTTCATGAGGGTTTGCCATTGACATCCACTGAGACTGTGAGCTCAAGGTCACCAGGGATTTGAACACTGGTCTCCCAGCATCCCAGTCCAAAACTCAGATCACTACACCATTCTGGCTCTTGTATGCATTCTTAGATCTTCCTTTTTAAATCACTTTAGTTTTACTTTGGTGTGTGTTTAGGGTTATTGTCCTGTGGGGTGAACTTTCACTCCTAGGTTCCTTGCAATCTGAAACAGTTTTTTCTCTAGAACTGTCCTTTATTTGTCTGCATCCAAACTTTCCTCAGTCCTGACCATTCTTCCAGCTCCTGCTTTACTATGGAGACGGTGTTCTCAGGCCAGCGAGCACTGTTGTCTTGCAACATGCATAACATTTTGCACCAAGGCCAGAAAGTTCCATTTTGGTCTCATCAGAACAAAGAACCTTTTCCCAAATGCTTGCTATGTCTTCCATTTGCAAACTCCAAATGAGCTCTGATATGGGTTTGTTTTAGCAATGAGGTTTTCTTACCGCTCTTCCATAAAGCCCTGCTTTGTGAAGAGTCCAGGTGACAGCTGTGTTATGAATGGTTTCTCCCATTGCAACTGTAGATGTAGCATATCTTGACCTCAGTAAGGCCTTTGACAAGATTCCCCATGACATTCTTGCAAAGACACTAGTAAAATGTGGGCTGGACAAGGCTACTGTTAGGTGGATTGGTAATTGGTTGACCAGCCGAACCCAAAGGGTGATCACCAATGGCTGCTTTTCATCCTGGAGAGAAGTGACTAGTGAGGTGCCACAGGGTTCTGTCCTGGGCCCAGTGCTATTCAACATCTTCATCAATGACTTGGATGAAGGAACGGAGGACATGATGATCAAATTTGCAGATGATACCAAATTGGGAGGGGTTGCTAATACACCAGAGGACAGGATCAAAATTCAAAATGACCTTGACAGATTAGAGAACTGGGCCAAAGCTAACAAAATGAATTTCAACAGAGAGAAATGTAAGGTCCTGCACTTAGGCAGAAAAAATGGAATGCACAAATATAGGGTGGGGGACGCATGGCTGGATAACAGTACATGTGAAAGGGATCTAGGAGTCTTCGAAGATCACAAGCTGAACGTGAGTCAGCAGCATGATGCGCCAGCCAAGAAAGCCAACATGATTCTTGGTTGCATCAATAGGAGTATGGTGTCTAGATCAAGGGAGGTAATGGTACCACTTTATTCTGCATTGGTCAGGCCTCATTTGGAATACTGTGTCCAGTTCTGGGCACCTCAATTCAAGGAGGATATCGACAAGCTGGAAAATGTCCAGAGGAGGGTGACCAAAATGGTGAAGGATCTGGAAGCCATGCCCTGTGAAGAATGGCTTAGGGAGCTGGATATGTTTAGTCTGCAGAAGAGAACGTTAAGAGGGGACGTGATAGCTGTGTTTAAATATCTGAAGGGATGTCATGTTGAGGAGGGAGCGGGCTTGTTCTCTGCTGCTCAAGAGACTAGGACAAGGAGCAATGGATTCAAGCTGCAGGAAAGGAGATTCCACTTGAACCTCAGGAAGAACTTCCTGACGGTCAGAGCTGTCCGGCAGTGGAATGTGCTGCCTCAGAGTGTGGTGGTGTCTCCTTCCTTGGAGATTTTTAAGCAGAAGCTGGACGGCCATCTGTTGGAAATGCTTTGATGGATGTTCCTGCATAGCAGGGGGTTGGACTCGATGGCCCCTGGGGTCTCTTCCAACTCTATGATTCTTTGATTCTATGATTCCGTGATATCCTCAGCTCCTTCAGAGTTACCATTTGCCTCCCTTCCTTGTCTGACTAACGGCTTCCTTATCTATTCACTGAGTTTTGGTCAATGGCTTTCTTTAAGTAGAGTCATAGCTCAGACATATTATTTCTATTTTGTTAAGTGCTCATTAGAGCACTAAGATCATATACAGAGGTCTTTCTCTTTGTCTTGCCACTTCCTCAGGCTTGGTGGTGGGAACAAGGGAGAGAGCCTTCTTGCTGACTGCTCCCAGAATTTGGAACTCCTTTCTCAGAGAGACTAGAATGGCCAAGCTTCATCCTTGCTCCTTTTCCATCAGTAAGTCAAAATATTTTTATGTCATCAGGCTTTGACTAAGGTGGGGTTTTAATGCTGCGCAGTGTTGTTTTTAAGGTTTGCTTATAGTCTTTCAATGAATTTTAATGTTTTTGATGTTTTAACTTTATAAATTATTTAACTGCTTTTAAAATAACTCTTATATTTATACTTTTGTTAGTGACTTTGTATAGTTTTTAATTTGTACTGTTTTTAAATACAGCGTTTGGCATCTTGCATTCCTTTATTGAGAGAAAGGTGGGATATAAACGAGTTCTTGTTGTTGTGTGCCTTCAAGTTCTTTCTGATTTATGGCAACCCTATCATGGGGTTTTCTTGGTGAGATTTGTTCAGATGGGGGTTTGCCTTTTCCCTCCTCTGAGGGTGAGGGAATGTGACTTGCCATGGTCACCCATTGGGTTTCATGGCTGAGTGGCGATTCAGACCCAGGCGTCCAGAGTCATAGTCCAGTGCTCAAACCACTACACCTTGCTGGCTCACATATAAATGAAAATAATAATAACAGTAACAATAACAAATGGAGAAGGAACCAGGATAGGGTTTAGGGTCCACCCTGATTGGTGCTTGTGCACAACTATATCCCAGACTTGTCTTGATACCTCCTTGGTCTTCACATCCTGTATGTTCAGACATGATCTCCTACAAACTCTGGGGCCTTTCAGCAACATTTTATCTGAGATCATGTGGCACTGGAATTGCACCTAGCTAGACTCAGTTCAACTATCTATTCTGTTGGCAATGGCTTGCACCAAGGCTTATTTAGGTATTTCATAGGAAAGGACATAAACCCTTAATGCAACTTTCAAGTGTCGGTTTGTTTGTTCACTTAACTTTTGTGCAATAATAAAAATATTTTGCATCTCTGCAGTGTTGAGTATCCTGTGTACAGCAAGTCACAATGCTAAAGAATTACACTTCACTTCCAGATTGTAACACAACAAATTGTCCAAAAGGTCAAAGGGGTATGTGAGAATACTTTTTGCAAGGCACTATATGAATGGTTTAACTTGGAAATAAATCTCATCAAGTTCAGATTACTGCCTAACAGAATAATTCTACATGTTTTGTGAGACTCAGTGAGTCCAGTGAGACTTAGTGTGTTAAAACTATGTATTATTGAGCTTGATGGGACCTATTTCTAGGTAGGCATGTAGACAGGGATTTAAATCTTCACTTGCTTCACTCTCAGATGCAAGAGCAAAGGATTTCAGCAATGTTCTTCTCTCACCAGTACGACAGTTTCTGCACTATTTTGGAGTACTATTTGCACTTTGTTACTTCATTGTGGAAAATTTCTGAAAAAAATTAGTGGGTTTGCTGCACAGCAAACATGTTTCTGAGCATAAAATTGATTTGCATGCAAAAACAGTTTTTCCTACAGAAAACACACACTGGAAAAATACACTTGGTTTTTCTGCATTGATTTTGTTTATTTACACAAATTTCATAAAGTCACACTATTTGGATAAAATTTACTCCATTTGTATAAATCCAGAGATTCCTGTTCAGGAAAAAAAAACGTAGTTTTCCTGTATGTTTTTTCTGTGTAAAACCCAGAATTTTGGCCCCAGAATCTTTATGTTTTGCAGAATACACATTTCTTGCCCCAAAACACATATTTTGCATAGAGAAAGCATACATGTTATTATACAAATGAGTCTTTCCCAATCAAGTCCTGAGAGGCAAAGAATTTTCTTTTCTTCAGTGGGATACTTGGAGTATGGAGACATCCTTTGTTTCATCGAGGATGCCAGTATCAACAACTATTGCTTTTGGAACATAACTGTTACCTAACATGTTACAAAATCTCTGACCAGTTAAATTTACCATCACTGATGAAGAGTTAATGGCTAGGAGACTGTTGTTGTTATTATTATCATCATCATTATTATATTATTTTAACAGTATGTTTTAAACTGATTTTAATTTATTGACAGCTTAATTAAATTTTAATGTCAACTTTTAAATGTTTTAGCTATACAGTTGGCCCTCCACATTTGCTACAGTTAGAGGAACAGGACCCCCACAAAGGTAGAAGAAGTACAAGTATTAAAAAGGTGTGTGTGTCAGTGTCTTTGGGAAGGGGGCCAAAGCATGGTGGGGAGAGCAGGCACACAGGGTCCAAACCAGGTCAGGGAAAGGAGAGGGAAAAAGGAGTGGCTTGGCATGGGAACCCTATATTTCCTCCCTTTTGCCTTTCTTTGTTGGGTGTGGGGGCAGTGGGAGAGGCTTTGTGGTGGAGAGAAATTGGGCTACGACCATCCTTAGCTGGCCAGGCAGTGGCTGATGGGGGAGAAGGAGATATAGGCTTTTAAAGGGCTGCATGTCTTGCTCAAAGCCACTGAGAAGGTGGAAGTTTCCCATGGAAAATAAGCACTGGGGGGGGGGTCAGGGGTTGGAGACACTCACTAATAATCAAATCCATGAAAGTGAAACCCGCAAATATGGAGGGCTGGCTATTTATATTAATTTGTAAGATACCTTGCAACCTGATTTTGGGAAAAAATCAGGATATAAATAAAATTAACTAAAACATAATTATAATTATATGTACTTCCATGTAATAGAAATAATACAAAACTAAGTCAAACCTCATTAAAACTAGTGAAACATGGAGGTGTTTAACTGGGTAATTCAAAAATATACACCAGCAAATAGCCCTCTGGTGCATATAGCAGGACTTAGGTCTACAGTAATAAAATATATGATTGTGCTGTAACTGTGGAACTGTAATTGTATGCAAGTAATTTTACCAAACTTCAGAAAGCATGGAACAGTAACATTTTCACAATGCTGTGCACATGAGCTTTCCACATCTGATCACAGGGCATGTTACAGGCTCAATTTGTACTCATGTTCCTTGAGGCCAGAGACAATAAGCAATATTCTACACACACCAGCACTATTTGTGTACACCCAGCAGGGCTTTGGGACTGTCTTCCTCCAAAAATAACTCTTCAGTCATACCACCCTGCAAAATAGTTATAAATCTGAAAAAAAAAACTTTCAAAATTAACTTATGTCATAGCATGAGGATCTTTTTCTCATAAAATGTTCACTTTGACAAAAGATAGGTTTCAGTGGACATGTCCAAATCCTAATCAAAGTTTTAGAATTTCATTCAAGTAATTTTGTTTCACAAACACTTGGAAACTGAAAGCATAACCAAAAGTAGCATGAAATATAATGAATGTACCTGCTTCTGAAGCTTAGTTTGACTGTCTTCTAATTCATCATTCCTAACAGTTTCCTGATGTAACATTTGTTGTTGCTGTTGGAGTGTTTGCTGTAGAACAAAGTTTTGTTCAGTGGTTGATTGAAGATTATCATTTTTATTCTTGATTTCTTTCTGCAACCGCTGCACCTGGAAATATGATGTGATGAAGTATATCAATCCGATGTGTATTCACAATTGCTCCCATTTTTTAGAAAAGCAATCTGCCAGCATCTATAAGCTACTAAGTTGTGTTTAGCATTGAAATCCATTGTGCTGAAATCCAATGCACCACTATTTTCCTGGAAAACATACTTCAGAGTATAATAACGAAGAGGTCAGGGAAAGATGCATTTGTACAAATTTACAGTAAGTTCTGGTTTTCAGAGATATTTGCATGCTTTTGTGATATACTTTATCTTCAGTCACATATAAGTTTTCAGTGCAGCTGCAGTAAGACACACATATAGACCACTCTTTCCTCACAATTCTTTCTAGTAAAATACCACCATAAAGGAATATCAATGCTCCTGAAAACAAAGATTAGAAATAGCAAGTTTACCTCTTCAGACTTCTTCTTTAGCTGTTTTTCAAATAACACTTTATTTTCTTCTATATGGCTTAAATATAACGCTAGATCTTCCTTACAGATATCTAATGCTGTCTGTAGTTGTTTGACCTAGTTACGTAGAACAGATAATATAACAAATGAGAAAAATACTAGTTGCTCTCAAACAGTTACAAATTCTGAATATTAAAAAACAATCAAATATGCTACTTGGCATTGTGACTACAGATTACTTCTCAGATGTGAAAACCGTAGGAATAGTACCTGTTCAGGAATAATACAGGCTGAGATCTTGCATGGAAAAACAGAGTATAAAGTTCCATCTCACCCCTGCCTCCTGCAGGACTCACCTGCCTCCTTTGGGCACCCCCTGACATCGCCACATAGCAGCTGAGAGAGACCAAAGCATCCAACTATGTCCCTAGGCATGATTTTTTTTTTAAAAAAAAGCTTCCTCCAGTAGCTGGATGCTTCTTGACTGTCCCTAGCTACTACCTGACCCTGTTTGGGGTGGGGGCTCCATAGAAGAAACATGAGTTTCAGGACTTGGAGAATCACTGCATGAAGAAGGTAGTGAATTCTTCCCTCTGATGACCACAAAAAAATAAGCAGCTTTACATTGGTGTACTAACAGGATGCTAGCTGAATTTGCTGTGCCGAACAAATAAGTGGCTGGCATCCAAAGATCACCTTCTTCTGATCCTGTCTTTTCAGAGAAAGAGAATTTGTGGGTGAAATCTATTATTATAATCTGTTAAATATACCCAGCACAGTCAATCACTCCATTGTAGTTCACTTGTATGATAATAGGTGGTGGAAGGAAAAATTTCAGTAAGAGTAATTTTCCTTATAAGAACGCTTCAGAGACTCAAAATGTCCCTGGAACAAGGTAGAAGAAACAGAGCCACTCTGCCAGCTCTGCTGAGGAACTAATCCCCTTTGCCCCCCTCCTTTGCTGTCACAAAGTTGCAGCCAATTAATCACACTGAGATGGAGATGGAAACCAGGGATGCTATATAAGTTCAGCTGGAAGACCAGTTCCACTCTCTCTCCATTCATCACTTTTTTTCTTTTTCCTTCTCCTACCCCAGTTCAATTTAAAGTACAATGTATCATTCATGCAGTGCAATGTGTTTCTTTCTTCAAATCCATCCTCAAAATGCACTTTTCCTAAGCTTAGTGTTTAATTGTCTCATCCTCACCTGCATTTCAAATATAAAGGAAATACACGTAACAACCATAGTCTCGCATTCATCCTTGTTATCCCTGCCTCTCCTTTTGTTATCCATCCTCCTTTCATTTTGTCGAGGGTCAGATTTAGACTGCAAGCTCTTCTGTGCACTAATCTGTCCTGTATTACTATTAGTCTGTAAAGTGGCATGTTCAGCAACCATGCGGTAGTAGTAATAGTTAGCAGTAGCAGTAGTAAAAAGCAACAACAACAAAACTCTATTACTATATTCAAATTCTCCTCTTCCTCATCTAATGACATTGGATTAACATTACTGTACCTTGATTGCTTCCTCAGCAAGCTGCCCTTGTAAAATCTTTAAAGCTTCATCCTTCTTGGCATTCTGTTGTTTTAGTTCCTATTTTGCATCAAGAATAAACAACAGAAAATATGTGAAGTTATAACTTTCTTTTATGGAACACTTCTTAAACAACTAATTCACCCAAAAAGTCAACTCTGCCTTTTTCAACACCTTTATGCCCAAGGTCAACTATTGTTTTAAGAAAAGACAAATCTGCAGGTATGCTGCTATATGGCAGAGGCTTCTCTCTATCCAACTTCACTCAATCATAGTTTTGTTCCTCCCAGGGCCTTCATTCAAACTTTCCGCCTTAGAGACTTATTGGTTTCTCATTCCCTATATAGGGTGTGCAGCTTCAGTGGATCAGTGGTCCAATTTTCTGTGGTCTGCAGTACACAGATGGCACAAACATGGAAAAAAAAATAAAAGCAGGAAACAAGAAGCCCCCAAAGTGCCTGGACACCTATTTCTAGTTTTCAAAAAAAAGGTATATGAATACATATCCAAGGGTAGTTGTGTTGGCCATACAGCAAAATATAGTAACACCCAACAGTGATATTTTTATTGGGCCAACCAAAAGTACACAAAATACATCATGCAAGATTTCAAGATTCCACTGGTTTCTCCATCAAGCAAACGTGTTGAAAATCATACAGGAGAAGAAAGAAAATGAATGTCTTAAATTCACAGGCATACATTTTGTCAAGATGTTGTTTTTGTTATTGTTGGTTAGGATGGTCTGGAGGCATATCCAATGGAAAGCTTCCCTTAAGATCCAGGCTGATGCAATAGTACAGAGGCTTCTTGAGAAATTCAATGTTCTCTGCCTAATAAAGTGGTGGGTAGCGTCACCCAGGACAGAGACAGCCTGGATCTCAAGGGAAGTTACTTTTTTCTGTTGTTAATGGAGTTTATATTTTATAGGGATGGGACAAATCCAGAGTTTTCCGAATCTGAATCAGGATCCGAATCCCTGGAAGGTTCTAGGAATCCACGAATCTCAGGAATCTTGAATCTTTCAAATCCGTTTTTTAAAAAGGGTTTAAAAAGCGATCGTCCACTCTGCATGTCCCTGCAGGCTGCCTCTGAAGCACCTGCACGGGCAGCAGTGGTGGGGGTGCAGAGAAGGGGCAATGGCCTTCTTTTCACACTCCTGCCGCAGCAAGCTCAGGCTCTGGTGCATGCAGGGATCTACTCGCCCCTGCGGGCCTGATCTCAGGTGCTCACACGAGCTCATGCCCCAGGGCTTGCAGGAAAGCCACCGTGGCCGTGCCTACTCACCCCTGTGGGCCCGATCCCAGGCGCTCACGCGAGTTCAGCCCCCAGGGCTTGCAGGAAAGTGGCCACTGCCAGTCCTACTCACCCCTGTGGGCCTGATCCCAGACACTTGCAAGAGCTCAGGCCCCAGGGCTTGCAGGAAAGTGGCCATGCTCAGCCCTACTCAACCCTGCAGGCCCAATCCCGGGCAGTCGCCCAAGCTCAGGCCCTGGAGCTTGCAGGAGAATGGCCATGGCTGTGCCTATTTGCCCCTGTGGGCCTGATTCTGGGCACTCACGCAAGTGCAGGTTCCGGTATGCCCTGCACACTGTTTCTGGCAGAGTGTTGGAATGTGAGGGGGAATGGGGAGGGGTAGTGGGCACTTCCAGATTCAAAAGATTCCGTTTGCCTATTTTGCTCTGGGGATTTGGATCTGTAAATCTCAAATTCTTGGCATGGATTCAAGGATTTGGTTGGCCCAATATTTTATTGCCTGGATTTTATGACTCTTTGTCTCTCAGAGCCCACAAGGTCAAATAGAGAAGTGGTCTTTGCCTACATGGGAATCCCTCCAAAATGACTGTAACATCATTATTTTTTCCCCCTCTCCTGTATGATGAAAAAGCCAACAGGGCTTTGAAAGCTGGCATGATGTATTTTGTGCATTTTGCAGGCATAAGAATGATGCGCTTAGTTACATAATTAATGTATCAGGTCTAACTAGCAGTGGCTCTCCCAAGATGCCAGGTACAAGGTTTTTCCCCCCGTCCAACTATCAAGGAATTATTTAATTGCATGTGCCAGAAGTTGGACCTTGGGGCTTTTCAAGGCAATACTCATACTACTGTACAATGATTGGAGACAGACTCATTTCCCCTTCTACCTGCCAATAAATTTTGAAAAATTGCTGAAAGGCAGGGCCAACACTAGCTTGTAGATAGCCATTTGTCAAGCAACCAAATACAATTCTGCAAACAATTATAATAGGATGAAAAATCATATATTTCCATATAGTGTTAGAGGTTAAAATCCTACCTCTTTGCTTTCTGTTAGTAGCCGATCCAATGATTCAATCTGGCGTTGTTTACATGTAATATCTTGCTGCAAAATGGACAGTGTGTTCTCTTGTTCCAGGAACTGCTTATCTTTCACTTCTAGTTGAGACTGAAGCTACATTAAAAAAAAAAACTTTATTTGCCTTGTACAGACTTGTTAAATATTTGTTCAAAACTAACAGATAAATTCAGCAGCCATTATTCATTACCAACTACGTATATATCTACACAGCATCTATTAACTGGCTAACATTTTACATTGATTAACTTTTTAATAAAGTATACAAGAAGTTTAAGACACACAGGTTCTGTGTTGCTAAGGCCTCTGTGATGTGATATACTGAATTTAGAAACATAGGGCCAAAATCCTCCTTGGGACACAGTTTGGATTTTTTGAAAAATGGCAAACATGATGTGTATTTCCCCCTAGATAACTACTGCAAACATTTCTATCTCATTGCATTGCACTGCTTTGCTCCTTTCACCACATTCCTTCCACTGTTGTAATGAATCCTCTTTTCCCTAATGGAAATAACATGATGATAGTATCCTGGCTGCCATCCTTGAAATATTAAAAACTAGACTGGCAACAGTAATATATAAGCAGTAGTGCTTCTGGCATTAGGAAGTAACTACAATAGTAAGTAGCATTAAAATGGCCATGAAAGGCAGCACACATATTCATGTTTTGAGAACAAAGAATAGAATTATTATCTCAAGTGTGTTTCCCTGCTTTGATGAGCTGAGAAATATGTAGCATACCACAGAGAGGGATGGAAGTAACTACCTGGGCCAAGTTGATTTTCCATGCTACAACCTACTTCCATGTGCAGCCTGGGAAAAAGTGCATTCCAGAACTGAAAATGCACCCTTCTTATATCAAATAATCTTACAAGAGTCCAAATATTTTAAGTGCTATAAACAAATGCTACAAGGCTCACTCAATACACAAAAGCCAACAGCTACATGTGAACTAAAAACACAATGGCTGTTCCACATGGTAAGTGATTTGCAGGAAACATCTCCCCACAATATTCTAGCAATTTGAAGGCAAGCACATTCATTTCTTGATATGTGAAATAGTCTTGTCCCCTGACTCTCATAGCTGTCTTCTATGAACAGTTTGGGAGATAAAGCAACCTCCAGGCATCTGTATTTCCTGTGGCCACACATATGGCTGCTTGCAAATATGCATTAAGTACAAAAGGAATATAGCAGAGACACTGCACCTTCCATAAGTACTAATTTATTAATAAAACATTTAGGAGCTGAAAAATGGCAATAAGAAAATAATTAATGTTATATAAGCTAAATGCTTACTGATTCAATCTGGTTTTCCATTTCATTGTGTTGCTCAAGATGAGTTATCTTTGTTTTCTCTAGCATTAGAGAGAAATGTTCATGTTCCTCATTGATGTTTCTTTCCAAGTTGTGAAGCTGAGAATTTGTTTCCTAGAAAAACAGCCAACTCTTAATATCTATATATTGATAGTTAAGAAGAAAAAGTATATTGAACTTTCAATTCCTTCTTTTTTCCTTCTATAAACCAAGTCACAGCTAGACAGATATTCAAATATGATTTACTGTATGTTATATAAAACTATATGCACAAATTTCACAAAAAATTACATTTTATAAATTACAGATATACTTTGAGTGTCACAGTGTTAATTAATATTTTGTGTAACATCACATACGTAAATACATCTCCTTCTTCCCCAAAAATGGTGTGAACAGATTAGAAAAGTTTTACCACTAATTGCTGTTCCAGCTCAATATTTTTTGCAGCTGCAGTTGTATATGCAACTCTCTTTTCTTCCAACTGTTTTTCAAGGGTAGAAATCTGAGAAGATTTCCTTGCTATCTGTAAAGAACATATATAGTGTCAAATCTACAGAACTAAAATAATAAACATGAATCCTATATAAATAATACTGCCCCTTCTCATGTTGAAGGTGGTCGCCTGAAAGTCTCATATGCCCATTGGAGACAGCTGAGCACATCAGTGAGATTAAAGCAATGTAATTCCAGCTGCCTTATAACTTGAAAAAAAATTCCTGCTCATAATACAGGCAAATTCACAAGCCCTTGGCTTCTCCAGTAATATAAATTTCACACCTGTTTTTCATTAAAATAATGAGCAGGCAGCTATCATATCTGAAATAAAGATCATATACAGTATTACACAAGGGACAGGAATCTTTGTTACTGTAATAGATTGGTGTTTGCTGCAGGAGCCACCAACTAGTTTGGTCACTCTGATAATCAGGAGAGCCTCCAAAGGAGTTATAGATGGTTAGGAAACCAGCTTAAGTTAAACAATTCCATGGGGATTATCACTGAAAGAAATAATATCTCTAAATGAATAACCAAAAATGTTAACATTTTACAGTAGGCAACTTCCAGGAATAACTACAAAGCCCATTAGATTGCTCTTCCACGAGTTAGTCCATTATCGCCCGAGAAGGAGGCCCACCATCATGCCAGTCAGAACAAACTGCTACCACTCATTCACTTCTGATTGGTGGGCCTCCAATTCTGATAGGAAAAACACTTAGAATATCCAAAGGTCAAGCATGCATCTTTATGAGATTAGAATAGATCTCCTAAGAGAAAGATCTCCTTTCTGTGTTTCCACGTACTTCTCGTTCCAAGCTACTAGATTTTGCTGCTTTTTCCAACAGTTCTTCCTGTATTGCTTGAAACTGACTAGTTCGTTGGACCATGGTATCTTTTAAAACAGAATTCTCCTCTTCAGATTTTTCCAATTTAACACGTAGCTCTTCTAACTGTCTAATTAATTTTTGCTTCTCCTTTTCAAATTGTTTACTGATAATCTCCAGTTGTTGGTATTTACTCTCTGCATCAAAAAATTTAAAAACATTTTAAAAATCAGCAAGATTAGATTGTAGCACAATTGTAATCCTTTAGAAATTACAGAGCACATGCATCAATACCATTTACATTTAAAGACTTACTTTCATTTGTGCTATATATTTAAACTAGTTTAGTAGACACACTGAGAGCTGCAGTGTTGTCAGCTTGGAAAAAAATATAGTTGACCTGCCACATTTGCTAGGGTTGGGGGTGCAGAACTTTGCAAAAGTGGTAAAATTGCAAATATCAAAATATGTGTGTATCTCTATGTCTGTGGGAAGCGGGCTGACGCATGGTGGAGAGAACAGGCCCCAAGGGTCCAAACCAAGTCACGGAAAGGAGAAGGAAAGGGGAGGCCAGCATGGTGGCTCTATACTTCCTGTCTCTCATCCATCACCTTCTGTGGGTATTAGGGGGCACTGGGAAAAGGTTTGTGGTGCGGAGAAATTGAGCTGTGAGTTGTCCTTAGCTGGTCAGGCAGCAATTGGTGGTGGTGGTGGTGGAGGAGGAGGAGGAGGAGGCGGAGGAGGAGGAGGCGGAGGAGGAGGAGGACCAGAGGCAGGTTGTGTGGCCTTATCAGAGCTGCCGAGGAAAGCTCCCCCGAGAAAAGAGGCATAAGGGGGAAGGAGTGGAAGAAACTAGCAAAGAATCAAATTCAAGAAAGTCAAACTCTCAAATGTGGAGGGGCAATGGCAAAATAATACAGTCTGCCATTGCTGGCACCAGGCAAGCCATCCTTGAGGCCCAGGAATTGCTATGGAACAAAACTCAGCCTCATTTTCTCTTAAATTATGAATGGCTGCTGGTAGTATGCAGCTTTAGTCAAGATAAGTGTCCTCAGTGCAGACCCATGTCATTTCAAATGGCTTAGTGGATTGTTTTACAAAAGCAGCTATTCATGCCAGAAGCAACTGTATCTTCTCCCGCTTGGTATTCAGAGTCATACTGTCTGTAACACATCGGCATCCTGCATACCTGTTTGATTTCCAGCCAGTTTTACTGGTTCTGTTTCTAGACCATGTAACTTTTGTCCATCATTTCTTTCAGAGATTTCTTGATCTAGCTTAGTGGCCATAACTTCTCCTTGAAGTTTCTGAATCTCTCCTTCTTTCATTTTCAGCTGTAATCTAGGGGAAAAAACATTAAAATTACAGAACTGTATGTTTCTGTCATTCACAATACATTTATCTAATCTAAACTAGCTTTAAAATGAACACAATACCTTAGATCTTCTATCAGTAATCTATTTGATTCACAGCAATTGGCATATGATGCTTCACTAGAATTACTTGTGGAATGAGTAACCTACAAATTAAGGAAAAACAGACACAAATGTAAAAATATTGGTTAATATCCAATGTTAATCTTCCACTAGTGGAATGGTAAAATGCTACTGCAGTCCACCATGGTTCCCAAAACTGGTTGGAGGGTTAGTAACTATCCAGAGTCACTGTTTGGGCAATAGGGATTGCTGTAGAAGGCAGGGGTTGGAAAGAAAGCTCTGAGTGCCAGCACAATCTGTGATTTAGCCCACTATTTATGCTGTGATTAATCATTTATTGATAAAAGTTAGTGGTTATTTCAGTTAAAATGAAATCCTACTTGTTTCAAGATTGTTAAGCATGTGCTTTTCCACTGAAACCAGCATGAATTAAAATTTCTTAGTTCTAGTTCCTTCATAGCACTGTATGATCTATCACATTACAAGCCACTTTTCAATACTGGGAAATCTTGGCCATATTTCCAAAGTGATGGACATAACTGTGTATGCGATATGTACGGGGATAATGTGATATGAGAGGGGAAAAATACAATCCCATGGTCTTCTTCACCATGGTACTGTGTTATTGTCATTTCCCCCTATTAACTATTGCACTTATGCCAACACACATACTAGAAATCAGTATCTCTGAGACAGAATGCTGGGATCTTTGGGTGGTACAATCTTTGTTTCTATGATGAACAGACTTTCCTTTCTAACAGACACATAATTTGTGACCACTGGTGTGATGTCATGTTCAAATCACCTGACAACTTACTGAGGTTACACTGGTGCATGGAAGAGTACAGAAGTCCCATTCAAATAAATGAAATATCAATAGCATACAGAGCCTAACAAAAAAGCAGGAACTAGTGGATCTTTTCTTTCCAGGTAAGCTTTTTGGCAGACAAAGGGAAGCCTTCCTCAGCAGGAATGTATAAAATAACAAAATACAACAAAATCCATAACCCACAAATCAGCAATACCTTTACTGGCCAACCAAAATGCACAAAACATATCATGCAAGCTTTTGAAACTTCACTGGCTTCTTCATCAGGCAAAGATACTAAATATCATTCAGGAGAAGAAAAGTGACAGAGCCACAGGCTAATGTTTTGTCTCAGATGTTGCTTCTGTTGTCAGTTGAGATGGCCTGGAGGGATCTCAATGTGACAGAGGCCATTCCCCTTCTTGGCCATGTTGGGACTAGGGACAAAAGGTAATAATAGACATGTAATAAAATGTCAACTCCATTAGCAACAGCAAAGTAATTTCCCTTGAAATACAGGCCATCCTAATCCTGTGTAAAGCTAACTGCCCCCTTTTTTAGTCAGAGAATACTGAATTTCTCCAGAAGTCTCTGTACTGTTACATCTGGAAAAACCTTCAGGTGGTGTATAGGTAAAATCTGTCCAGTACAGAACAGCCTGGATCTCTAGGGAAGTTACTTTTCTGTTGCTAATGGAGTTGAAATGTCATTATCTGTTTGCTACTGCCCTTCATCCCCAGTCTCCACATTGCTAAGAAGGGGTATGGCCTCTGCCTGCAGTGAGATGCCTCCAGACCATCTAAACTGACAACAGAAGTAGCATCTGAGACAGATGTAGGGCCATGACTCTAACATTGTTACTTCCATTCTCCTGTATGATTTTTTTAAGCGCCTTTTGCCTTCAGTGGCAATGTATACTGTATAATGGGCTGCCCTTCAAATCCATTTTTGACCTTCCACTGTGTATGAGGGGAAAAAAGCATTCTCCCCTTGTGTGTGGAGCATTTGCACAGTACACACTGTACATTTAATCTGCTGGCAATGCAAAAATTTGAAAGAAGTTACTGTACCTCTTTTGATGAGCTCTGAGACAACTGAGAAATAATATTTTCTAAAGTTTTAAGTTCAATTTTTGAATTCTCAATTTCTTGACTGTATGACTTAAGGTGACTCTCTTGTTCTGCAATAAGTGCTTTTAATTCAGCATTTTCATTTATAAGGGCACTTTTCTCTTCAAGTATTCTCTCTTGGTCCTGAAGTCTACTTTCAAGCATCTGAATTTTCTGCTGGGAATGTTTCAGCAGCAATTCCATTTCAGAACTTTTGGCTTTCACACATATTAGGTTTTCCTTTCCACTACAATTCTCTTCAACTAACTGTCTAAACAAATACAAAGAAAAGGAGAAAGGTTCAGCAAAAATATCCAAATGTGAAAAGTTTCATTTATAATGTTCCCTTTTCTTTCCTGTGATGGAAAGGAGCTTAAGCAATGATGGCTTTACTCTCAAATTTACTCTGGCAGAGAGTTCTAAAAATTGGACTATATATCTAAAAGCAGCCTCAAACAACATGTAAAATAGCATGTCATCCTAACCCTGCATTTTTTCTGAACCAATAATTGAAAAACAAAGCATTGGTTTTACAGCATTTTAAAAAAGACCTCAAACTATGGAACAAGTTAAAACCAGGGATGTTTATGAATCCACCTATTCTGCTTTCCATCAAAAAATAAAATTGTGAAAACAGATACCGTGGCTGAATATTTTTTAAGAAAAAAAGAAAAACAATTTTATATTATCTATTTAATTAATATTTCACCTTTCTTCCAGCACAGGAGTCAAGGCAGTTTATAACTGTTTAAAAAGAAAACATACAGATAGAGCCTCCCAAAAGTGTTCCATATTTTGGATTTTGGAATAGAGTATCTTTTTGGAATAGCCTTGTGTCTCATTTGTTCGCTATTTGTGTTGTGTATGAGCTGCTAGGCTAGAGACAGACTGAGGACTTGTGAAATGACAGGAATTCAGGCTTAGCGCTTGGCGCAAATCCATGCCACCTGCTATTTCACAGATCCTGTCTTTTTTTGCCATCAGCTACCCATTTCTAACTTTGAGAAAGCAGCTGCAGTGCTCCTCAGATCTGAGAGATGACTGAGCAGGAGCATCACAGCCATTACCTCGAAGGCAAAAGTGGGTGGCTAGCTGCAAAACCTTCTGGGTTTGGGAGGTTTTCAGAATTCCAGATAAGGGAGGCTCAACCTGTACTACAACTAAACAACTATTCATACATAGTTAAAATACAATTAAACACAAAACCCAATTAAAAGCTCCACCTGCCCCACCATATTAAAAACCAAATAAAAAGGTGGCAACAGAAAGACAGCAGGGAAGGGGGCCAACTGCACCTCTCAGGGAAGGGACTTCAACAGCTTGGGAGCAATCACTAAGAAGGCTCTTTTTCATGTCCTCACCAAATGTGCATGTATGAAATCTCTCAATGCCTGAAGTCATTACCTCTACCAGCCATTTTAAACTAGAAAAAATAGTATTAACCACAGAATCCTATTTCAAATACTAAAACCTATGGCATAACTTATTTATGTCTGTCTTCTCACAAGCTGGTCATTAAAAAGTTGCTTTATTTTATTTAGGGAAATAGGCTATTTTTGTTTGCTAGAGTACTTTTATGCAATCATATAATCTATGGTTAAAAATATCAAATCTGGATTTTTGCCAGAAGACTAACAAAACATATTCAAATAGGTATCACAATGGTGGATTTGTAAAAGAAGAATACTGTCGGAATCCATTCAGCTAGGAAACAAATGCTAAATCTGACTTCTGGACAACATAGCCAGCTGGTTTTGCTGACTTACAGTACAAATTACTCCCTCTCATCATTTGTGATGAGGAAAAGAATTATTTTATATTTACAATCAATCACATTATGATTTACATAAACTGACTATGCAGTCACATTCATCAACCATTAACTTAATATGAGAGGACTATAATGTCCAAGCATCAGAACAATTTTAAAAATGATTGAATAGTAAAGTTTTCTATTGGGGAATGTAAATATGTAAATACCTCACTTGTTCCTTCAGGTTTTCAACTTCACTTTTATAGCTATCACATTTTGCATGTAGTCTTTCCTTTTCTTTTACACAGTTCATTAAATTTCTTTCTAAAATTTGTTCCTCCATTTGAACCTGAATAAAAAAAAATTCCACGAGTTCATGTGCTGTTAAATAGATAAATAAACTAAGTTTAGTCCTGCTTTGAGCAAGCTAATACCATTTTTTTTGTGGAGGGGGGAATCTCCACGACTACAGCAAGTGTTTTGTCCCCATTGTTCACAATACACTTACCCATTTACTTGTCCATTCCTGTACCTTTGGTGTACAAAAGTCTAAAGAAAGATGTGTGTGCGCGTATGCACATGCTCACATCAGGATACAGAAACCAATATCTACCTCTTCAGAGTATTCTCCAGGACTGACTGCATCAAAATAAAAGATAAGCAGCATACCTCTATTAGCCCAACCTGCAGGCTACTGAAAATAGCCCATGTACTGCCCCACTGGTCATTGCCTACAG
Source organism: Ctenosaura bakeri (assembly GCA_948474755.1). Classification (NCBI taxonomy): domain Eukaryota; kingdom Metazoa; phylum Chordata; class Lepidosauria; order Squamata; family Iguanidae; genus Ctenosaura; species Ctenosaura bakeri. Next base: position 46,243 of record CAOLHI010003120.1, read on the forward strand.
TTCTGAGAATATGACTACTGTTCTGCCCTTGAATGAGTTTGAGAAATACATCTGAGTCTCCTTTGCTATCTCTTAAACCTCAATGTATTCCTGAAGTTCAAGTACTAGCAACAAAACTGCTGAGAAAATAAAATGAGAGCCTCCATGAGCAGAAATCATCCAACATTAGGAGGCATTTGGCTTCTCTTTTTTACGAGATACTTTTTTTAGGTCTAGTTTATCATCATCACCATTACCACCACCACCACCACCACCACCAGATATTTTATGTTACATGTCCTTTTGGTTTTACTTCAAGAAAAGCGATATAAAAGCTTTTAAGAAGTGCTAATTCCTTCACACATACTTTAAAATAACAAATTACTACTATTGCCTTTTTCCCAACTTGCATATGCGTTATATCCTGCCTTTTTCCCAATTTAAGACCCAAGGTGGCTTACAATAGTTTAAAAAAAAATTAAAATTCTCAAACTACAAAATGAAAAAGTGATTAAATTAACAAACAAACAAACAAAATAACACTGGTTAAAACATAAGCCATAAAAGCACAACAGCACAACAAAAATATGAAATTGAAAATCCAGCATATTTTATGAGACTCATCTCATCTAAACAAGCACACCTAAAAGGTCTGCTGAAATAAAAATCTCTACAGAAAGAAAGAGAGTAGGGACAGTACCATTCTAATGTCTTTGGAGAGAGGGTTGCAGAGCCTGGGGGCAGCCACTGAGGCCTTCTCCTCAGGCATATTAGAATATATAGTGTGCCTTCCTGAGGTTTTTGTTCTAGGAACTCCCATGAATAGTAGAATCACAAATGCTCACATCCCATTATATTCAACAGCAGTGACATGCATGCAAGCATGTCACTGCTATTTTAGGTATATAATGCTTCACATGAACTGGAATCTTGTGTGCAGAGGTTGAAGGCAAGGAAGGCACACTGTCTTTGTAAACCATTTCATCCCAGATAACTACCGTAGCTCTGTAATCCTACATATGTTACTTTCAAACACGTAGAGGCGTGCACTCTTTCATTTTGACACAATTGAAGGAATATTTTTTGCTAGCATTGCTACCTCCACATGGAGATACTATTGTACCTTTAACAACCATACTGGCTGTAAATACAAGCAGCTTATGTTTCTCTTGGTATGAAGTGAGCAAAGTGCAGTTCACCAGGTGTTGTTGGACTGTTATTCTCCCCTCAGCATAGCCACCTGTGAGGAATGACAGAAATTGCAGTCCAAGAAATCTAGAGGCCTGCAATCTGCCCATCCTGTAGTAGATGAACATTCCTTCTAACAATCTCAGCAGCTAAACACGACTCCACAGACACAGTTATTTAACATTCTATTCAAATGATTAATTTTTGGAAGTCACAACTTACCTTTTCCAGCCTATCAGTTATCTTCTCCTTGTATTTTTTAAAAGTTCTTGTGAGTTCCTCAGCATTATACAGAGCTTCATTTCTTTGCTGTTCAGTTCTTTAAGTGAAAGAAGTAAATCACTTTAAAATTAGCCACCTAACGTAACCATGTCATTATTCAAAAAAACTGCTAAACAACAGGAACTGAACAACAAATGGTAACAGGTTTACTTTTAAGCATTCCACTTCCTTCAAATATATATCAACTTTGAAAAAATCTTATGCCATTTACAAAGGCAAACATCTGAATTGATATGGTACTATTCCATGAGAATACTAAAGGTGAAAATTAGCCTTGGATGAACATTCCTACATAACCAAAGTATTAATAACTAAGGATTGAAGCATAATAGCATTCTCTTGTCTGAGTACTTAAATCAGAAATAAGTGTGACTGTTGACTAAAACACATACAAAAAAATGAAAAGACCAACTGCATTTTATTTATCTATTTTCAAAGCAGTTAATGATTCAACTTTAATTCAACTTTTATGGATAAAGCTGAAATGCATATAAATCTGAAATGTCAGGAGTTACTATTTCCCCTTCAAAACTGAGGCCCAGTTTTAAGAATGAGTTTCTGCACAACTGAACGCATCCTATGTGACTGGAGAGAACAAGTTTTGCTTTGGGCTCACATTACCACATTCTCTCTGTTGCCTTTCCTTATCATGGGGGGGGAGAGAAAGAGATTGGAGTACCCATTTTTAAATTCTATGTAATACATATTTACATACATGCATACTTATGAAGCCAGTTATCTGGCAGGTCTACCTTAAACTGCAAGCAAAAACAAAGTATAAATAGAAAATATACCATTAATAAAATTTCAAATTCTAAGGTTTTTTATGTATTTAAACTTAATTCAGCTAGTATTCAAATTCAAATAATCCATATAGGATTCCTTAGTCCAGTTATTAACTTCTCCCCATGCTGAATAAAGCAGGTGAACAGTGAAAGCATACATGCCACAGCCTATGTAACTATTTCTCCAGAAGAAAATGAAAGATATCTCTACCTTAATATACGTATACATAGACAACATCTCCCATTTTGGGGCTCCAAGCATGGCAGCCAAAACACAAGCAAGGCTGAAGATACTGAATCTAAATTTCAATAAATATATCTGAGAAAGCATGGTTGTGGTTATAAATTTATCTCCAAGTAGTTTTATCTGTCTCATCAGCAACAAAACCTGGTTATTTAAATATGTATCTGTTAAGATATGGCACCAATAAACAATGCTGCTCACTTTTTATTTTTAAAAATCTGTGTTGCTTCTGAAAGAAAATGGTGAGTATTCAAAAAATATGGACCATAAACAGACACACACTATCAAGAATTCAGAACAAAAACAAATTTGTCATATGAACTGTCACCTCTTTCCTTGTTTGGCTCGTTCAATAAGATCAAGTTTTATTTTTGTATATTCTTCTTTTAGTTTCTGCAAAGCACATTCTTTTTCCATTACCATATTTTGGCTTTGCTGTAATTTATCTTCTGCAACTCTAACAACAAATCAGAAAAACAACACATAACTACACATAGTTTCACTGCAAATACAATAGGTCCCCCATATTTGCAGGAGATACATTCCTGGACTTACTGTGAATGGTGAAAAAGGTGGAAAATACCAAACACTAATTTTGATCCCAAGACCAGGCAAAGCAGTGAGGAAGGGAGGTAGCTCCATCATCTGGCTCCTCCTTCCTGTCTGCCTGCCTTCCCTTCCAGTGGGGCTTGGCCAGAAGCCCAGTTGTGCAAAGCAAGGCTGATGGTGGCAGCCATAGCCCCAGAGCAGATTGTGGGTAAGTGAAATCATGGATACTGGTCTAGCAGATAGCTGAAACCTACTGCATATCTCATTAAGGACATTAAATAACAGAAACCAGTTTTTCCCATGTTCAGTATATTGCTGTATGGTTAACCATAACCATAATTAACCATAATTAAACTCTGTCACTCACAGGATGTCAGCTCTGGCTGCATTCTTTAGACTCTTTACCGTGAAGCGATGGGGTTTTTAAAAAGGCATTTTGATTCAAATATGAAATTTACATTGTCTTGCTGTGTACGGGAAAATAAAATATTAAAATAAAAATCCTCAAACTTAAAAAAAAAATAAAGTACAGCCTAGCTCTTTGCACTAGGCAATGACAATCTACAATTTATGCTCTGAGCAGGCTTTGAGGCTTTTAAAACCAGTTTTTCTGAAGAATAAAATATTTTGTGCCATGGTTGTTTAGTAAAAAAAATATAATTTGATTTTGATCTTTATTTATTTAGGCAAGGGCATGTTATTACTAACAAGATGCTAATTCATATCCCAGTTCCAACAAGTTTCCAAACCATAAATTGGCAAAGAAATTTATCAATAAAATTGACAATGAGATGGATTCACTCTGAAAAACAGAATTAAAGATCTAGATACAAAGATCCTTCTGATAATCTTATAAGACAATTACCCAGTTCAAACATTAGAAATTCTGAAGTTTTACAACATGATTGAGGCACAGAAAACCTTTTTTGCACCTACAGAAACTTGGAGGCTTTTGCTTCTGACTATAACCATAGTTTCCTGTGACGTATGCACTTGGAAAAAGGATTTGTTTAAACTAGGATCAAACCATGATTTCAAATTCTGACATCTCCTGAAACCAACAAGAAACCACAGCTCCTCAAGTTCAGATATAACAAGAAACTATGATCAGTTTAAAAATCAGGAACAGACATTTCTGATCTTCCCTTCGGGCATGTACAAGAGACAAAGATCAGGGGAATACACAGGCCTGTGTTTCACTGTAGGTTGTACATACAGCAAAAAACCATGGTTCCTCAATGTTTGAACCAGGTCTTAATATATTTGTACACTGAGTACTGGTTTAGAAATAAATTTCATTGAAGTCAAAAGTGTTATATCTAGTTTGGGATTAATATTACAGCAATGTTCATTTCAGTGTCCATAATTGCTCACAATTACCATGTCATATTATACCATACCAGCATAAGCACTACAGGGCTTCTCACTTGTTGCTACTGGGGAAGTAATTTCAGCTACGTAAAAGTTTCAGACTTTCTACCTTATCGTCATTATAGAGGATAACAAGTGACCGAGATAAGTGAGATTGTTCGTTCTTTCCACAAACATACTGGGGTGTCATATTCACATACACATTGTTTTGCAACATGCTTATTATTTCCTCTCCACGATAAGAGTAAGAAGAACTGTGTGTGCATGTGAGACCAGGCTCAGATTTCCCCCAATAATGGAAGTCAAAAGAAATTTTAAAAAACTAAAGAATTCTCTACTTCAAAATATCATTTTTGGCTTGAAGTTCCTCTTCCAAGTTTGCTATCTGTTCTTCCAACACTGGAATGCTGACAGAGCGTGTACCCAAAGCAGATTCAAGGACAGATACCTGAAAAATGAATAAAACAGGAAAATATACTTTAAAGCTTTGATTACCTTTTACCATGATGGCCATACAGATTCACATACAACTGCTTGATTACAAATTTCTATTTCTATTGAGCAATCTTTGCTATACTGCTTTTGTTCTTCAATTGACGCATGATCCAGTCATTAAAGTTAAGACTGCTGTATGACATTTAATTGATCATAATGGCATCTATTATGTCCTGAATATTATTTCTGTGTTTTCTTCTTACTCCATATAAGGTTTTCAATTATTATTACTATATAATTATTCATTCATTTCCAAAATTGTACTTCACTGTGAGCTCTTACATTCACAAGGCACCTTTGGGGTATGTGAGTGAGAAAGAGAGAAAGAAAGAGTGAATGAGACAGAAAAAAAAAGACAAATAAAAGAAAACTGTATAAAACAGACATGTTGCAGTATATAGCATCAAATTAGTAAAACAGTATGCTTTAAAACAAACACATGCTATTAAAATACCTACTTGTGCTCTTGTCTGGTTCAGTTCAAAGCTTAAACTTTCAATTTCAGTCATTAAATCATGATTCTGTGACGTTAACAGTGCATTCTTTTCCCGGACTATAGTCAGTTTTTCCCTTAGTAGTTCATTTTCTTCTTCCATGCTTTTGTCAAAGGATAGTGAGTAACACTAGAAAACAATATACAGTCTTCGTGATAATATGAACTAAAGCAAGCTGCTCCTCTTACTTTTAATGATCACTAACGCCATAAGATCTAAATCAATAAGAGTATAATATATGCAATGTATAAAACTCAAGGAAAAAAACAAAAAAAAAACATTCATCAACTCCCTACTTTCTTCCTGGGTTTCCTTGGAGAATCTATGTTGTGACAAGACACTTTATTCCCAGTATTATGGCCTGAAGAATTATTTAATTCGCTAACATCAACGAGATCTTCCATTGTTAAAATCTCAAGCTCTCCGTCGTGAGTGCTGTCATCTGAATTGTGTGAATTTGTACTAGAACAAAAGAAAAAATATATAAACACTTTCCTCTCTTTTGCAATGATTTTTCTGATAGGCTATATCAAATCTGACACAAATAATACAATGTAAGCAACAATGTTAATAAACAAACATAGCCAATTCTTCCTTTGTACATGTACATACCTGTAAAGCTCTTCTCCCAAGTTTTGCAAATTTCTTTCCGTTTCTCTTAGTTGCTTTCTTAATGCCACAACATTTGCCAGTAAATATTCATCATCATCGTGACGATCATGAGAGGCCCATATATTGAGTTCCATTGATGTTACACATTTGTCTAATATAAAATGTAACTAAGAAAGCAAAAATATAGCAACTTTCATTGTTTGAAGAAGAGAGCTATTTAAAAATAGCTATTGTTTTTATTTTTGCTTTTCATTATGACCTCATGTAGCCAAAGAGTATTAATTCTAATCTCCTTGTATTTTTCCTGCATTAATAATAGTCAGTATAAATTAGATTCATTTATAACTACTGTTTGCAAATCAACTTCTAATAGTTGTTACAGATCTTAGTTTACCAAAGAACTATGGCTTGTGCTAGCACATCCATATTGCAAAACTAAAGTCAACATCAAGAAAGAACAAGTGAGGGAACAGCTCTGCAGAAAGACATGGGGCATATATTTACTGTACTAATTTGTAAAATATGATGTATAGGAAGCTAGCACGGTGCTTATGCACATTTACATGGTTCTACTATGCCAGCTCCAGATTTCATTAATGGTAGTGTGTTGGTGGCCTAAAGGCACCAGATCCCTTGTGTTCTTCAAAGCTAAGCAGGATCAGCTTTGGTTACTACTGGGATGGGAGACCAGCCCAAAATAACAAGTGCTGTAGACTATATTTCAGCAGAAGCAACTGGGAAAATCACCTCTGAGTCCTCTTTGTCTAGGAAAGCCGTATGAAATTCATAGGGTCACCATAAATCCACAGGGGACTTGGAGGTATGCACACACACGCAGTGTATTGGTAAGTTGCTCTTTGCTCTTCTGAAAAAGATCTCCCCATTTTAAATTTAAATGGCCATGCTAGCAAGGTTCTGCAGGTTGTAGTCCAAAATGCAGCTTTTCCATGTTCTAATGTGGCCTACAAAATAATGACCTGAACCAAGCTTAGTATTGTCCTTTACAAACAATAACCACATTCTTCCCACTGGGGCCCTTCTTATTACTTACTTTTGAAACCATTTGCACCACCAATCTGCTGTTTGTGACCCTGACAAGGGTGAAACAGTAACTGCATGTTACATTTTACAAGCGGCAGGTGGATTTCGCCCTCCTAATCTTCTGCAGCAAAACCAACAAGAAGTCTAATCTGTCCCCCTAAAGACTACCCGATTTTGGTACAGCATTGGCTGCAAGTGCTGTTTTTCTTTAGAGGGATCTGAAGAAGTGGGCTGCTGCCCATGAAAGTTTATGCCCAATAAACTCTTTCAATGTGTTTTAGGGGGATAGAAGGGTTGGTGGGTGGGGAGAACGGGGTACATTTTAATGTTTTAATGTATTTATATATTTTTGTAATGCTGCCTCGATCCACTGGGAGAGGCGGGATAAAAATAAATATTATTATTATTATTATTATTATTATTATTATTATTATTATTAAAGTTTTAGAAGACAGATAAAAAACTTTTCGCTGTCCGCGCGGCATGTTCGCCGCCGGGGAGGACCAACCTTCCCACCTCAGCGCCCTCCCTTTCCTCTTTTCTCTCACGACTTGACCGGACCTTCCCAAAGAACCGCCTCGCAGGCGCGGGTTCCAGGTGAGAGGGCCTCCCGTTGCTTAGCAACGCAGCATCTCTTTCTCTCTGTCTGTCTCTCTTTTCCTCACTCCGCCCGAAGGGACTGAAATAATCAGCTGCTACACCCCACCCCACTCCCATTTTACAAAACCAGTTTCGGCGGGGGGGGCGGGATTATTACCATCATTACCATTGTAATTTCTCCTTCCTATCACTATTATTAACCCTGCAAGCCTAGGGACGAGGGCCAGCGTGGCCTAGTGGTTTAAGCGTTGGACCAGGGCACCGGGAGACCAGGGCCATTTCCGCACGAGCCTGTTATAGCGCGATGATTCCACTTTCAACCTCCTCTGGAATCCTGGGGTTTGCAGTTTCGGCCATGGAAGCCACCTGGGTGACCGCGGGCAAGTCACATCCTCCCGGCCTCAGAGGAAGGCAATGGCAACCCTCTGCTGAACAAATTCTATTAAGAAAACCCCGGCCATTTCCGCACTAGCCTGTTATAGCGCTACGATTCCACTTTCAACCTCCTCTGGAATCCTGGGGTTTGCAGTTTCGGGAGGGGCCGGCCGGCCCCTCCCGAAACTGCAAACCCCAGGATTCCAGAGGAGGTTGAAAGTGGAGTCATCGCGCTATAACAGGCTCGTGCGGAAATGGCCCCCGCGACAGGCTCGCCTCAGGGTGGCCATGAGTCAGAAATGACTTGAAGGCACACAACAACAACACTCTAGGGACAGAGCTCCATTCTGAGAGAAAACCCACTGAACCAGAGGAAGCGGGCAACGGGCCACTTCTTACCCTGCCTCAGGAAACATCTCCGCGGCTACCCTGCGCCTCACAAATCTTGGCCTCGGAACGACCCGTCCTTCCTTCCCACGTTCGAACTGCGCGGGCCAGTAAAAAAAAGACGTTGCTGAGTGGCGGGGAAGAGGAGACGGTTAAAAGAAAGCACCGGCCTCACCGAATGGCCAACCGCCTTCCCCTTCGTTGAGCACTCGGGAGTCGTAGTTTTCCCCCCGCTTCGCGCGCTGATTCCTAGAGGCGGCGGACTACATTTCCCACAGTGCCTTGCGAACCTGACACCGAGGAGGCCCGTCCTACCCTCCGATAGACGACACCGCTTCACCAAAACGAAGGGAGGGAGAGGGATCGGCCGGTCCTGTCTACTTGCACAGCCAGCCTCCAAGCGCGGTGCATTGTGGGTGCCAGCCCGTTCTTCCCCTCACGGTTCAGTGTCCGCCTGAGGCGAGCTGCCGTGAGGAAGAGGGAGAGACCGGCGTGGGGTCCCCTGCGGGGCGGCTCGTCTCTTCGGGCGTTTCCCGCTTTCCGGGCTTTTGAAAACGCGGCGAGGATGCGGACGGAGCTGTGGCGGCGCCTCCTGCCGCCCTTCGTGCTGCTGGTGGTGCTGCCGCCGCCGCCTGGCGCTTCGGGCTTCGCTACCGCCCTCGACAGCGACTTTACTTTCACTCTGCCGGCCGGCCGCAAGGAGTGCTTTTTCCAGCCCATGCGGAGGGACGCCTCGCTGGAGATCGAGTATCAGGTAAGGACGGACGCCGGGCTTCTCGGACGGCCCTCCTTCCGACGAGGGGGTCCGTAGAGCCTCCGCTTGCCGCCGAGACTCAAAAGCCGGCTGAGGCGAGCGGTGAAACTTTTCCCTGGGCTCTGGGACGGGGAAGTGAGCTATCACTTTAAAACTAACGGTGGGCTTGATTCCGCTCTCAATAACAACTAATCATTGAACTCTTAACTACTTACTTCCCCAGGCTCTTCCTGTATTAGCTCAGGTTGTTAGTGAAGGCGTTGGCCACTTCCGCACTAGGCTGTTATAGCGCGATGATTCCACTTTCAACCTCCTCTGGAATCCTGGGGTTTGCAGTTTCGGGACTGCACTCAGCTTAAGTTGATAATACTGGCCTAGATGGACTCATGGTTTGACTCAGTATAGAACCATTTCCTGTGGGTCTAATGAGCTAGATTGAAAGCCACGTAAGTAATACTTCTCTTTATCTTGAAGAATAGTGACAGTTACTGTTTGTTTTATGGAGCAAACAGACTAGCCAGATGTCAATTAAAGTCTGGGTCAAACTGGTCTGAGGAGCTTGATTGGATGGATCCAGTTAACAGATAAGTTCTGGAGTGTATTTGGATTAGATAAAGCCACGTAAGCCAAAGATGTTGAACAAAAAAGTCTAGGTGAGGATACAGCAGAGGTGAGCACTGTTTCAGTTCTAGTTTCAGAGAACGGAAAAACCCCAACTTATTTGCACATGTTTCTTTTGTTCTGTTTATAGTACAGGCAACCTCACTTTATAAAACCTCTGACTTCATTTTCTAGTTTTATGCCTTCCCAGCTCCCCCTTTTCCTTCTTGCCCTCTATCTAACCAGAGCTTTTTTTGCCAGCATCAGCATTGGCAAAATGGTAACGGAGAGCTGGAGTAACAGAGACTTTTGATGTAGGGTTGCAGCAGATAGTCTATAGTAAACAATGCAGTAAAGTTTGAATTGGGAGAGATTCTGCTTTAGTTGATTTTACTGTAGCCATGTGTGCCTGCCTTCCATAAACAAGGTAAACAGCAGCTAAACATGAACATGCATAAATAGCAAAGCAAAGCGAAAAGGGGAGATCAGATAAGCTTCCTTCACCAGCTATCCCTTACAAAGTTAAAAAAGCACAGATCTGTTAGTCTGGCTGCTAAACTGGAAATGATAAGAAAAGTGGAGGCTGGTGAAAGAAAATGTCATCCCTGGATACATTTTGGAAGAAGCCTTCTAGAAGATTCAAAATGTTTTTGTTTACTTATGCAAGGCTTATATAACCTGTTTGTTTTTATTGTTTATTTATATTTATTTTATATTTATATATTTATTTATTTATATTTTATTTTATTGTATTGTATTTTATTTTATTTCTTTTATGTGCAGATTATTAGTTCTGGGAAAAAGTACTTTGCTGAAACATTTTGTGGTATAGGAACCTATCTTTATTCTTTCCATGTTTTCAGGCTCTGATACCAAATTTTCTGTTAAACGAGTAAGATTAGGTACACATTAATGGAGGTATACCTGTATTATTTTAACACATGTTCTTTACATATAGAAAAAAACGGATTGTATCCTAATTCCGTATGAGCATATTAGAAACTAAAGCCTACTAAGTGCATATTTGATTTTGATCCTTTAGCTTTTTGTCCTAGCTTCCGTATTGTTGTTGTTGTTTTAATTTTCTGTTCTAAAAGTGCATTTTGAGAAGTAAAGTCTGGGGACTGTGCTGAATGGGGGCACAGTTGCTGCTCATAAGGAATAGTTGTTTGTGCACTGGCCTCTTATGATATCTTGCCAATTAATGTAATCATTGTTCTTCAGTAATGGGGATGATGGGGAGTGTTTTAGTATCAAATGCTGCTTTAGCATCTCCTTTAGACCAACTTCGTCTAGATTGCTTTACCTAAAATTGTTACAGTGCCTTGAAATACTGTTGACAGTTACAGCTTTGAAGTATCTGCAGTTTAAGTTTCAGTAGAATACAAATCTTAGATAACTGCAGAGCACATGGACATGTAATAATTTGAACAGTAATGTGACTTGAACTCACTATATGTAGTATAATATGAGCAAAAGTGTAATTTCTATCTGCGATTTATGTCTTCCCAGGTTCTAGATGGAGCAGGTTTAGATGTAGATTTTCACCTTGTATCACCAAATCACAAAACTCTAATTTTTGAACAGAGAAAATCAGATGGAGTCCACACGTAAGTTTTAAAACTATCATATTCAGATTTTACGAAATCATTTAGACTTGTGGGAGAAAAATCTCAAGCTAAGGGGAAAAGTTATGGTCTGGAGATTGGTAAAAAGTAAATGTAGTTTGTAATCCTCTCCTTTCCTACACAATTAAAAAGCCTCTATATGATTTAGGGGCCCTTTAGAAAGATCTGAAATGGAGCATGGGAGGTGCAGTGAGAACAGGGAATTCACCCAAAGTCCATCTTTAAATTTAAGATATAAAATATATAGTTGCAAACCTAACATCATAATTAATGGGTTGGAAAACCATTTACAGTCTGCATGTACCTTGTGTTCACAGAGTGGAAACAGAGGATGGCGATTACATGTTTTGCTTTGACAACACATTCAGCACCCTGTCAGAGAAGGTGATTTTCTTTGAATTGATCTTAGATAACATGGGAGATGAAGAGCAAGAAGATTGGAAGAAATATATTACTGGCACAGATCTTCTGGATATGAAGCTAGAAGATATTCTGGTATGTATATAACAACCTTTTGTATCCAAGGTAGCTTACAAAATGAAAAAAGGATAAAGGACTTAAAATGCATTGAGGACTAGCCCTTCCTTTTACTTTTGAGTGTGAATCATACAGAATGGTCACAGAAATATGGCATATGCTGGCTGGCTGCCTCTACAACTGGTAGTTAATGTCCTCTTTTTCAGCAACAGAAATGCAAAGTAAGAGGTATCAAAGCATGCTGCTCTTTATGCCAGGCGAACAATTACTTTAGATTTATGGACAACTTCACATTCTTAAAGCTTGGGTGATTGGTTCTTGGGCTAGAAGACTCTCAGGTACTCAAGCTGGAAAAACAACACTACTTTGGTATTGTTGGGCTTGCCCAAACAGTGGTAAATACTATGAACAGGCTATAAGACACAACTGCTTCCAGCTATCCTGGAGAACTGTTTGACCACAAAGGATTTAATGGGATTGTAATTCAGTGTTAAAACACATGTTTTGCATACTAAAGCTTCCAGAGTTGATGCCTGGTGTCTCCTCCCCCCGCCCCCAAGGCTGGAATACACCTGCCTCAGACCCTCGAGAGGCATTACTAGGTGATGTTGGCAGTACTGGGATAGATGGACCCAATGATCTGACTGGAGATGAGGCAGCTTCCCATGAACTAGCAAGATTCTAGGACTACACAAAAGGCATATTTTTAAATTAACAAATGCTATGGATTCAAATATATGCAAAGCAAGGGAGGAGTGGTATTAATCTCAGCTTCGGGACTAAGCAGAAAGGAGGGCCTCTTCTCACTTGGGAGTTTTTGAAACTAGGCCTAGTTGTTTGTGAAAAGGATTGTAGCAGGTTGTCACACTGGCAACACCATTAATATTTTGCAATTAGTCTTCTGTTGAATATGTATTCTCTCAAAAGATAAACTGTTCTAAAACCTAGTATTTTGTTCTTTAATAGGAATCTGTCAACAGTGTGAAGTCCAGGCTAAGCAAAAGCATTCATATTCAAACTCTGCTCAGAGCATTCGAAGCTCGTGATAGAAACATACAAGAAAGCAATTTTGACAGGGTAAACTTCTGGTCTATGGTTAACCTGGCAGTAATGGTTGTAGTGTCAGCTGTTCAAGTGTACATGCTGAAGAGCCTTTTTGAAGACAAGAGGAAAATTAGAACTTAACATCATAGTGTCAGACCAACAAGCCAGGGAAAATGCAATAAACTGCTACAGAAAAGGAGATGGATGGTTCTTCCTAGTTTGCTTTGAATGGACAAAAGTGAGCAGAGTGCCTTTCTCTGCTCAGAAAATTACAATTTTTAGCCATTGCGTGTAACTGAATACTTGTCTGAATGCCTTGACCTTTTTATCTTGCAGAAATTACTTGAGAGATTTTTACTGTTTGTCATATTTGTATATATATATATGCTGTCTTAACCACTGTCAGCCTAAATTTTTTAAGTGCAAAACATTTGGTTCATCGGGTTACTGAATACACATCTTCTGTATGTATTTCAACTTTTCTAATTTGAGAAACTCACTTTTAAAAAGTATTTGATGTGGATAAGCTATGGTGTTATTTAGTCCACCTGTTTCAGTGGCTATAAGTGAAGACTTGTGATTTGTACTAATTAAGAAACCTATTTAACAAATTAACTGATATCTACAATGTATTGCTTCTAAACTGTACAATCTAAATCCAGTTGCTAGTCATAACTAGACTACACCTGTTGAAGCAATGGGATTTATAGAAGTGATTTATCATTAAGTAGTTAAGTGGATCTCCTATACGGGGGATTAACAACTGGATTTAGCCCTAGTCCTTGTTTTTCTGAGACTGTGAATGAAGTAGTCTTTCAACATCATGTTCAGTGAGGATCGGATGCCCCGTCTAAAGCATAATTGCTGCTTCAGTATTTCTATTATCCAATAATGGCCTCAAGGCGTGTAGTAAAAGGTATACATTGAAGAGGCACCTTTTTCATTTATATACTGAAGATGAAGCATTGCATGTTTATGTAACCTTTTAATGATGCAAGTGCTTGGACATAGTAGAAGTCTGATGGTGAGATCACATGGACAATTATCTGTAGGCCCTCATTACTAGCAATTTAATTTTTTTTTTTAGCTTTTGGGACATTGTGAGTCTTCCATTTATTCTGCCATGCAAAGACTTTGTGAATCTTCCATTTATTCTGCCATGCAAATTAACAGAACATGGAGGAGCTATATGGAAACCTATCTCTGTGTCTTAAACCAGCTTTACTATTACTGCTGTCTACTGCCTATACCACATAGCATACTCCAGGGATTATAGCTGTCAGAGCAGGCAAGAACTGAGCAGTTAGTTTCGCAGCTGGGGATGGAGAGGCTTAACTAGCATTTGGTCTTATTTCTAATACAAATTTCCTTCTAAAAGAATGGTACATACCATGCAGATACATACCGTGAATATTTCTTCTTGGATAGCAGGAGGAATAATCCATGCACTCTCGGCTTTTTCCTATGTGTCACCTGGCCAGGCAGGAGTCCAGAATTCTTTTCTGATATGACTGTTGACTCCTCTCCCTTCTCTGCCACTTTAATTTTAAAGCCTTGCCTAACTCCTAACATAACTTTTATTTATATATATTATACACATACTTTCTTTGTTGTTGCTGCTATCCCTTGGGCAGGAGTGAATTTCTCCTCCTCTGATTCAAGAATGAGAATGTATGGTATGTACCAGTTTCATTCTCTGGATAGGCAAAAGGAGCAATCGATATACTCTTGGGAGTTATCCAAGCCCCAATCTACAGGCTCAGAGTGACTGCTACTCCTCACATCACTGACTGATGCATCATGTGACCAAAAGCTGCCTGCGCTAATATATGTGTATCTTGTGCCGGATAAATGTTGGAGATGCCTTCCAACCAGCAGCATTGCAGACCTCCAAGGATGCTGACATTGTGTGAACTGCACTTGTTGCCATAAAATGAGTAGAATGAGGCAACACATACTTTGGTCTAGTCATAGCACAAGAAAATACAGCCATCTAGCAATCATATGCTTTGATGCTCTGTTATCTTACCTTTTGTCTTAGGATGAAAAAAGACTAACTATGCACATCTGTACATCCAGTCTGTGCTCTTTAACTGCCCTCCAACATATGCCATTTCTTTTCCAAAGAATGCTATGGATTTGGACAGAAATTTGCCAAGCTTATATATTGGTACCACTGTCTATTTACAACATACTTTCACAGAAATGTTAACTCTAAAGTTGTAAGTCAGTTTTTCATAGTCAAACCTGCACAAAGTTCCATCTATGGATAGTGCAGCCAACTCCAAAACTCACACTGATGTTACTGCAACCAGGAATACCATCTTAAAAGAGAGCAACCAAGTGGCTCAAAAGACAGCTTTGTTAACACATTCAGTACTAGGTTCAGACTCCAAGAGGGAAATCTATGTACAATTGGTGATGCCAACAATGTAGCCCATTTAAGGAACCTTTTAAATTGAGGATGCACTGATTATCACACCGCCCTCTGGTCTCAGGACTGTTCCTAAAGCCACAACCTGTGTTTGAATGTGTTTGGCCTTAAACCTTTGCCATCTTGGAGAAAACCAAACACATCTCTTTCACTTGGATATTTTCCAACTAACCCTATGAGCCAAATACCAAGAATTAAAGGCTTTTCATGTCATATTATAAACTCTATTTGTTGAATCACTTCTGGATACCAATATCCTATCCATCACCTTAACAGAATGACCCTATTGACTAACCACCCACCTGGTTACTTTTAACCAATTCAGACTGTGACGCAACACTGGGCCTTGATGTTATTAAACCTTGCCTTTGTGGCAGCTGCCAAGGCCTCTTGATGATTATTTGGAGAACAGAGAAATAACAGTCAACATGGCCAAATACAAAGCTATCACCACTCCTGTGGCTCTCTCTAATTGAATTTTGGCCAACACTGTCTAAATTATGGCAAATAGTAGAAAGGCATAGGGAATTGTGCATTGTGCTGCCAGTGCATTGTTCTGCTCTGTATTTCTCTTGCTATCTATTTGAAAATACCTTTTTAGTTTGTAATTTTGCCCAGAGATGAATGAATCAATCTGGAATAATCCAAAGTATGTGTCTATCAGCTGAACCACCTCTTGATTCAAGGACCTCCCTCCCTCTGTCTGCTTGAGTAACCTGCATGCTCATTTAGGGATCCCTTTGAATATACTGCTGTTAGTGACTTCAGTGACCTCTCAGCCCATTGAGTGATTTTTTTTGGATTCCTTGATTAAAGGCATTCACTGGATTGGTAAACTCCATTACTCTTCAGCACCATAAAAAAGAATAACCCCCTTAAACTACTGTATTTGAAAAACCTTTTCTATAACCCCAGTTTGTAGGAGATGATCTATTTCTCCATGAAGAATCTCTTTCTCCTTCATTTTTGGACTTGGTGAGGGAAAATACCTACTACTTGGCTTTTTTTGTCAATATAATCTTGTACCCCTGAATAACTATTTCAGTTACTCAGCGATTTGTACTTATAGCTGACTGAATCATCCAAAATACTGTAGCCTCCACCAACCACCATCAGAATGTCCTTATTATCAGAACTGCTGATGACCACCCCTAATGGATTCGCTCTGTTCGCATGGTTGCTGAAATCCTTGCCTCTTAAACTGATTCCTGTTTCTATTACGCTGCCAACTATTACTGCTAAAGCCACACTGTCTACTGTAGTTCTTCCTCCCCAAAAGGAATGATAACTTCCCTAACATTGGTTCCTTTCCACTTTCTTTCTCTGTATAGTTGGCATCATCTGCTTTTTATCCATACCCTCAATGAATACTTTCTCCGGGGCTCTGCTCCTCACTAAAAAGCAGTTTTGCTTTGAATGGCATATATGCCAAATGATTTTTGGGGGGCTTTTGATCATCGTTCCAGTGGCACAGTCAAAGAAATCTATGTGTGATTGTGATAGCTGTAATACTTCTGGTTGCAAAGGCCACTGAATCATGACCCACATATGCTGTAAATCTCAAGACCCTCTGAATCATACTCAGGGCCCTACTAATACTATATTTACTACTGTCTTGGCTATCTAATATATCTTTAATCCATAGAACATTGGTGCTGCTGTGGAACTCCTGATTACCAGAGCTGATGCCCACATGCACTTTCTTTAGCACCAGTTCTGCCCTATGTTCATCTACCTCTTTTAATACCATCTCCCCCTCTTTGGGGACAATGGCCTCTGAGATAAGTGCTGCAATTAGAGCATCTATAAGAGATACTTTAAGAAAGTTCATATTCTCCTAATATACCTATAGTTTCTGACTAAAAGCTATCTTTTAGTGTTCAAAGAGGTATCACATTCCAATTCTACTTTTTTAAACATGTCAGACCATATAATTTCCACAGGTTTTGTCATTGGTCTTCTTAAGACCAAAGCCACTCTGAACCTCGTCCTTTCCTTCTTATCAGCTTGCACATCACTCTGGCTCATTTCTAAAACTAATGTCTGAATTTCTTTTTTCATCAGACCTTTAAATTCCTCCACTGAAAACAGCCTTTCAGAAACATTTTCTGACTATCAGAGGTATCTTTCTTTTCACTGCTGTCTCTTTTCACTGCTACTGCATTTCCTCTTCCACTTCTGAATCTGTCTCCTCATGTAAGTGCTTGTGCACTTCTTTCCTCTTCTGGACTGATCTTCCTTAGGCAAAGGAGACGCTTTCTAACGGTGTTCCTATTAATAATTACTGCCTTGCTTGCTCTGCCTTTTGACTTATTTGATCTTGAGCACTTCTTGATAACCAAATAATAAATTGAATCTTTTCATTTTATTATTCATGGAATTCACTGTAAATTAGATCAGGCCGCTGCAGCATTAATATGCTGAGCTGTGACAGCGCTGGCTGCAACTGGTATTTAACATTCTCTATGAGCATCTTTAAAATATGTCATTAATGAAGGCTGTGTCTGAATGAATGGTGGAGATTCAACTTCCCCTTTCCTGAAGCTCTGTGCTGCCAATCAAATATTGTGACTGTATAGTAGCTGCCTTCATTCCAACCAACTGCATCAGAATTTGCCTCAGAATTCACTGTGTCCCTTGTAATTGAACTTGTTTTCAATATGGTAGCCTGAAGCAACTGCTGCAGATTTCTCTTGCCAAGAAGCCTGATTCCCTGCCTGGACACACTGCAGAAATCCAGGTTTAACTGAGGCAGTAATGTTTCTTTGGCATTCTAGGTTCCTCAGCCCCTGCCACTTTATCTGTTCTCTCCTTTGCTTTTCTCCTTTTCCGCCAAGGGCGGATTGTTATCATGCACTCTGACTTACTTCCACTTGATGTTATAAAAATCTTTCTTTATACTCCCTCCCCTTATCATCAAAGCCTCACTGGGTAGTGGGCGTTTGGCTTGAATTCATTTTATTGATTTCCAAAGTCACAATCTGCTAGGTAGCAGTTAGTGAGTTGTGTTCAGTTACTGGTTCCATTGCATTTGGCTTTTTCTTTTTTTCTGAAGTAGGAACCATGTCTCCCTTGCCTGCTTCCTCTATCACAACTGTCTTTTCTAGATTTCCCTCCATTTTTCAAGTATTAATTGACCTAATCCCTAGTGTTTGCTAATGAAGACAGAAATATAACTGGTTGAAAAGCAGGTAACAAACAAACAAAGAAGGACAGGAGTCAACAGTTATAACAAAAATGAATTTTGGACTCCTACCTGGCCACCCCATAGGGAAAACCCTTGAGTGCATGGATTGCTCCTCCTGCCAATCCAGGGAATGATTATGTTTCATTTTGGCACCAAGTCACTTTAGATTAAATTACTTACAAAACCAAAAGTTTTCTAGCTTGAAAACAATTAGGGAAAGGCCTAAAAAACTGGCAAAATTGCCTCCAACAGCCCCTAGAAGCTGCAAGTAGACTTTTTCAGTAAAAAAAAAAAAAGAAATGCAAGAAGACTAGGGCCTGCATTTTACCTGCTATCTTAGAGATATCATAAGATTTTCTAGATAAACTATGATTAATGCTATCATTTTGTCAAGTCACTTTTGTCTACCATGGAAATAATCTTAACATTTAAAGTTACCTTTTTAATTGGAGGTGCTGAAACTTACAGGCACTCATGCATGCCCACCAAATAGTCTATAATACTGCAGAGGAACACTGTAGAGAAACATTATTTAGTTTGAGCTAAATTCTGTTTATATGAGCCAACAGATGTCAGGCAAATATGAATTGTTTTAAAAGTATTAAAACAGCCATGAACTAATTTAGAATTCAGTATTTTAGAATGCCAAAAAGTAGTAGTGTCATGGCTACCAGATAGCACTGGTTTCCTGTTTTACATTCATATGCAATAAACTATTAGCAAACAGACAGGTATACTAATCTGAGTACCTGGCAAATTACTATTTCACTGAAATTATAGTGACAGACCCCTCTGTATATCAGGTCACATCCATATGGATGCTTTCACATCAACTGGCAGACCTGGGCTGATTTAAATGAGTCCAGTACTACTGGCCCTTAAGAGTTGGTTTTGAGGCTGCAGGAACAGGACTCCCGATCAAGATTCCTGAAAACTATATGCAGCCATCTGCTGAGTATCAGAGTGCAAGCACATAAGAGGAAAGCCTTAAAGTTAATACTTTTTAACTCAAGTGGTAAAAATGCACACATGGTACCATCCACTGAAAATAGCCAAAACTGAATAAAAATTGTGACAAAGGAAGCTAAACAGCTGAAATAAATATGCCATTCCAAAGTGGATACCAAAATTCAGAATGCGAATGGCCTATGGGCTGTAGTGATATTAATAAACATCCATACCAGAACACTGTGACTAATCCTTCTACCTCGGATGTTAGGCTACTGTTTATTGGTCTGTCCCTCAGCATGATAGAATTTTGACTTCTAATAAAAACCTTACAAGGGTAGTTTAGTGGACATGTTAAATAGTTCCTGACTTTGGCACTTATGGGTGCACTGTACAATTTAACAGGTGACAAGCTTGTACAGCTTTGCAAGTGAAAATGCAAAAAACTGATTTTTGTTATTTGAACTAGTAAATGGCTAAATTTGTAGCTATGGAATGGAGAAAAATAATAAATCTTAAAACTTGTATGTATGTGTAGCTAAATATGTGTCTTCTGACATGGAACATTATTCTTCATTACCCAAGTTACTGTAAAAATCTGGAAAGAAATGAAAATCACTAATTTTTAATAGAGGAATTTTTGCACATCTGTACAATCTGGGCAGTCAAAACTGTTATTTGGAAGTTATTTTTCTTTACTAGTTTTTTCTTTACATACTACTATGATATGATTTACTTTACATACTACTATGATATGATACTATGATATGATAGAGGGGAAATAATAAAAAGTCATAAATGTTTTAATGTTATAGAGGAATAAAAACAACTATTCAGAGTTTGTATATACTGTAAATTGCTAATTGGGATTTTTTAAAAAATAAAGTCTCTCTCCCCACCCCAAATTCTAACCTGCCCAAACACATAGAGACATATATCAAATATATGTGGGCATATGTGTATCATACCTTTACAATTTGCTCATTTCTATTTTATTCAGAAGAAAATCCCACTACTTTGATCAGAGAAAAATAATTGGTGACATTTTTGAAAGACTGTGAATCCTTGATTGCCCTTTTTTAAAAAACAAAATAAAACAATAATACAAGAATCATAGGGTAACTGTAGGTTTTGATAATCCGTAGATATGATTTACAGGAAGAAGTATATGAAATATTTATTAGCTGGAGAAGTAAGATTTTATATACTAAGATCTATAATCACTGTGAAGAAAGTTGAAAGTTCTTGTATTTTTTTTATCTTTATCTTTTCTTCTTTGTCTTTCTTCTATTTTTTTTTTACTTTCTCTCCACTCCCCATATATATGTAGACAGAAACTTTTAATGAAAATAATTTTAAAAAGAAAGAAGAAAATCCCACTGCACTGCTACACACACTGCCACATATATACTTCCCTAAACAGGCCTAGGATTGGGCTACCTGCTAGCCAGTTCCTTAAAGGAAGTTCTGTTTTAGTTAATTAGGAATTTTGAGTAGATAAACTTGGAACTATGCAAACAGGTTTTGGCTAGAGTCTTCAATTTGCTGCTTGAAAAACTCAGTTCTCACTCTATTCAGTGTCAATGCTGCATCACATTTACTTTAAAAGGAAACATGCTAAAATAAGGAAGTTAAAAGCTATCGCAATCATTGGGTAAAAATGAAAATAGAAACGGATTTTCTTAAAAATACACACATTTAATGATGATTTTAAATTCTAGAAAACAGTTTTAGAAATACAAATGTATCAGTCACCATGACAAAATGAAAACACACACATTCACAATTAAATCTGTTGATAGTTTGTTACCTTCACTCCCCAACTAGGATTCAATTGCTAAATTTGTATGGAAGCCCTACTGCAAATACTGCTGGTGTTCAATGTCAATTAAAATGATTGTAGAAAAGGAAAATTAATGAAAAAAATTGGCTGTGAGTAACATTACAGACACCTACATTTTGCATTATTTCAAGAGACCAACATTCACAAAGTAACCTGTGTCTTATCAAAATATTGCAGCTATAGGCAAGGCAACTTTAATAATTGAGACTGTGTGAGAGGGGGAAAGTCTCACATTTTAAATGAAGGCAATCAGAAGTATATTTTAAGAATCACTTTTGTAAAGCCTGTCACCTAATCACAAGCACAGGACAACCAATTTTGTCTATTGTTCCTTTGGCTACATATAATGTTGACAAAAGGGATTCTTTTTCCTTGACAATTGTAACAGGCTTTTGAAAGATTTCAAACATCAAATAATTATGGTCTAACCATATAAGTAATTTAAAATGCTATGGAATTATTTAATGTCACACTTTACTTTGTTGGTAAACTCATGTTTGACAGCAAAACATTAGGCGACAAAAGGCAAACTATCCAAATTAAAATAGTTGTGTTGATTCTTTGGCAAAAAAAGTACACAAAAACTCCTCCAACAGATAAAGAACAAACATCTAACCCTGGCCAAAACAAACAAACAAAAAAAACTTGTTATTTTACAAGCAAAATAAAGTTATTTAAAACTGGATTCATATTTGTAAGAACAGAAGAGGTAATATGTAATAAAAAGCAGTATTGTTACTTTAAGTGGCAACATACTGTTTGTTGACCCTGTGCAATTAAACACTTTTTCCAACTACATTTGTGAAACACAACTACAAAACATCACAGACAAAAGGAATCTTGTAGGATTCGTGATGACAACTTTTTAAAAACTGGGAGACAAAATTTACAATCAGTGTGTCACAAATCCTTAGAATGTTTTTTCCTAAGCAGAATTCAGGTTCAAATTTAAAATTCCTGATTTGTATCTCAAACAGCTAATGTTTTTCCATCTTCAACTGTGGCTGCAATACTGCGCAAAATAAGGATAAAGTCAAGGAGAATTACAGCACAATCCTACACAAGTCTAGTTAGAAGGAAGGTCCCTTCAGAGGATTTACTCCTAAGTACACATGTATAGGATTGCAACCCTCAAGCAACCTCGACCAACATAGATGCAATATTTCTAGATCTCTTATTCATGGCTAAGAAAAGCAGGAGCATATACTCCTTCCAAATCCCCCCTTCTCTTTCCCAGAGTTAACAAGGAGGTGCACATGAACTTCAGAGAACATGTAGCATTTCAACATGCTTAATGCTGAAAGGAGGATGAAATCTGCAAAGAGGAGATGGGGAGGGAGCATGTGAACCTGAGAGGCACTCTAAATTTCTTAATCACTGGACCTTGTAAGCAGGATTGCAACCTATTTTCTAAAGGCATATGACATTGACTGCACTCATGCCAGAACACACAGCATTCATTTGACACATATTCTGTAGCACATGGTAAGCAACAGCACTCAATAAAGCCTGAGAAGAAATGCTGCTGTGTAAATACTGCAACTATTCCTGATAAAAAGAATTATGGGATACAAAGTCAGAAGCTGCCCAATCCCATAATTTATATTGCATAGGTCACAATCACACAAATATACATACATGCAAAGAATATATTAAAAAGACAACAAAGTCTAGTCACAGAGCAATTTACAAGCTCCATATATATTTTTTTACACTTTGCTTGAAAGAAGATTTCAATATTTTACAGTCCTCAGTAGGAATTATATACACTGCACCTTATGAAAATCTAGGGCTGTCAATGTAGAAATACACTTCTGCAAACATTTCAGTAAGAAAAGATTAAGAATTTTACTAAAAATTTGTTCTAGGTATAGAAAAGAGTCCCTACCAACAATAGCAATGTTTCAATGGAATGTATCCTAGACATGTCTCTTTTGAGTTTGTGCATATTTTAAAGCAACCAAAATTGCAGATTCCCAGTTCTAAAACAACCAAAGTTGTTATGTTAAGGTTTCTTTAAGGAATCCAGCTTTATTTTGAAGGGATAGATTCTTCATCACAATGTTTATACCGTTAAGAAGCAAGAGAGTTAAGGCTAACTTGGTTTCCATTTTTAAAAATATTTTAAAAAGCTTCCTTTTGCACTCCTGATTTGTGAGCTATGCCTATAAATAGATTTGGGCAGCACAAGAGTCAGGAAGCAGTTGCACCTTCCCACTCCACAAGATACTGCACCTTTCCATCAAGCGTCACTCGACGTGCCAAAACACGGTATTTTTCACCACAAGCTATCCTACCTGCTGCACCAAAGTAACTGGTAATAGAGTTCTTGAGATGATTAAGTTGTAATTCTTGATCAGCCAAATTATTAAGAATCTCAGTATTGAGTTCATCATATTGATAATCATCTTTGCTTTCATCATCTTTTACTATTTCCGAATTCTGCACCTGGAGTGCTTTTCTTGGAAGGCGTCCTCTTCTCCTTAAGTGTGGTATTGCAGCTGGCCAAGTTCTTCCTGTACGAGTCCTTTTTCTGGAGTCAGACAAACTATAGAACACATGAAATGTAGTTTAGTGTGGATCCAAAGCTGTAGGTCAAATCATAACATTATGCCTCACTAGAATCTGCAGGTGCTATTGCAGCTGTCATTGCCAGATGTGATAAGAGTAGAAAGCAGTTTGGCAGCAGAGAGCCACAGGGCTTAATGAAGCATAGCAGAGGACAATTCAGTTACATATCAAGTGAAAAATATTTAATGCATGGCAGGATCAGCTGTGTCACTGAAAGCCACACTGTACACTAATGTATATTTTACTGGACTGGCTGCCTGTCCTTTAAGACTGAAATTTGCTGTTCAATTTGTTAAAACATTTTCAGAACAGAAAAACTTTTGTTAGAATAACTGAACGTATACTGTGTGTACAGATATATGTAATATGTATGTATGAGATCTCTAGAGGGTGAAACATGCACCTAAACCATTACTTAGTACAATAATTAACTAAAGAAATACCCATCCTTTCTTCATCTTGTCTGTATGCTGCCAGAATCATCAACACTTTGCAACATCTCACATATTGCCTACCAAATCCTCACTAGCAAGCGACAGATCGTCCATCTTTAAGAGGAAGGCAAAAGTAATTTGCTAGTACCACAGAAGCCCCCATGTATAGTATTTTTCTCTACCTAGGCACTTTCCCTTATAGTACAAGGAAGAAAAGAAAATATTACCCTCACAGAAAGTTGTGGAATAGAGGTTAAACCTGCTTCCAGAGACTGCTTCTGATGAGAAATCAAATCTGTTCTTATGTGCATTGTCCTGGACATCATTCTTTTTTTGCTGATATGCTAGTAACAGAGTGCTGGAAATTATGTGAGCTAGCTGCCTGACTAATCAGCCAAAACAGCACCTGTCCTTTTCCTGCAAGGGGATATAAACTGTCCACCTGGGTTGACAGGCTTGCCAGCAAAGAGACAAGACCAAAGGAGGTTGCCCTCCTTTGGTCTTGCCCTCCCCGCCACACACACACACATATATAATATCCTCCCCACTACTACTAAACAGGGAAACTGGATTCTACATTTGGAAAACATGGGAGGGGAAGTAGCCCAGGGGGCAGCCATTCCATTCCAAGAGTAATGGGTAAAGGGGAATACAGAGTGAGAAGACAGTATTATCAGCATGAGAGTAGGGAGAACCACAATTCTGTCCCCCACTTCAAACCATCTGGATAGACTTAGCAACAGGGCCCCTGGGCTGAAAACATTACTGCTGAACACCAGGATGGTGAATGGAAAAACATCTCTGATATAGGATTTGATTCTGGATGAGCATGCCAACCTGGCTTCCATAACAGAGACCTGTCTGTCAAAATTTCAGTGTAGCAGCAAGCAAGGCCTGGAGGGGTGAGGAGGCAGACTTGCAGTGGTCTATCATTTCCCCCCATTTCCCTCTGCAGGTGCCCCATCCAACAGTCTACTGGATTTGAATATTTGAGTGTCTACAGTTAGGTGGTCGGGACAGAACAGGGATTCTGTTGGTGTGCTGCTGCTGAGTTGGTCTAGGCAGCGGTCCCAGAATCTCCTTGGCTTGCTGTGCTAGGGGACTTCAACATTCATGTTGAAGCCATTCTGTTGGGAGCAGCTCAGGACTTCATGTCTTCCATAACAGCCACAGGACCCACACTGGCCCACAATGCAAGTTGCACTCTGGACCTGGGAGGATGGTAATCTGAGTGTTGGGGAACTTTCTATGGTTCCACTGTCATGGACAGATCACTACATGGTGGGTTTTAGATTCACTGGGACTCAGAGCCTCTGCAGAGGGTGGGGGCTGATTAATATGGCATGCTTCATGAGATCTATAGATCCAAATGGATTTCTGACGGCTCTTGTAGAGCTCCCTGTTGCCTTGGCAGGTGATCCTGTCGAAACCCAGGTTGATCTCTGAAACAGAGAAATGGCTTGGGCAGTGGACATGATTGTTCCTAAGTGTCCCCTTCCACAAAGTGGAACCAAGCAAGCCTCCTTGGTCCGCTAGGGAGCTGGTGGCAATGAAACAAGTGGAATGGAGACTATGGCATCAATGGCAGAAAACTCTAATCATGCACAGGCTAGAACCTATTTGAAAGCCTATTTTATGGTGGTGGCAGCAGCAGCAAAGAAATCATTCTTCTCGGGATGACAGAAGGATCAATCCACTACGTATGGGTTGTGATCCTCGCGCCAGCTGATGCAGGAACTGTCCTCGTGCCAATAACAAAAACCATTTAACCGCTTCAGTCCCTCTCCAGTTAGTTTTTATTTCTCCTGCGAACCAGCTAGCTGCGATTTGTCCTTCTCCAGTACAATAGGTTAGATTTTATTGAAATGGGGCAAGATACAGAGAGAAAACAGAGCCTGAGAGGTGAAGGAGATAAGACAGTGGAGAAGAATGTGAGTGGTCATGGAACGACTGAAGATGATTTAGTCCAGAGTACTGCTGTACAGCTGGGCTTGGACAAGGAAAAACAAGATGCCGTCCAGAGAACCGCAGTACAGCGGGTCACAGACGATGGCGCTGGTGGCTCTGTCCGTAGACCCAAAACACAATGGTCATGGAGAAGAATGTGAGTGGTCATGGAACGATTAAAAATTATTTAGTCTGGAGTACTGCTGTACAGCTGGGCTTGGACAAGGAAAAAACACATTCTGTTCAGAAAACCACATTGCAGCAGGTCACCAATGATGGTGCTGGCGGCTCTATCCATAGACCCAAAACACAGGTGGTCATGGAGGATGAAAGCAGAGCTGATTTAAGAAAAATCTTTTTAAGCTCCAGTGAGAGTGAAGCAGATGAGGTAAAGATTGTTGGTGGGCACAAACAACGAGCCCCAGACAGTCAAAAATTATTAGTTAAAGAAAAGGATGTGTCAGACAAAAAGGCAAAGAAAATTGACAACTCCGTGAGCGGTAAAAAGCTTTCCAAGAAGTCAGCAACAGCACAGAAACTGACAATTGCGGCTCCTGGGCGCCATTTTGAAAATGTAAATTCTAAACTGCTGTCATGCACTCCTAGCAGGGCCTCGGAAGTTTCTGAGGGAGGCGTGAGAGACGGACCTATAGCGCACGTAGGCAGCGACACTGGCCCAATCACAGAGAGTGTCGTGGAAGCAGGAAGGGCGGTGGCTTCTGCTGCTACAGAGCCACGTCCGAGCGCGGTCGGTCAATCTCTCTTTGTCCAGATAAAGATGACGCTGGAGTTTAAGAGTTTTTTAACGGGATGGTTCAAGAGTGCACTGGTTCAGATGCAAGGAATGTGTTACAACACATGTGAGTCACAGTTAGGCTCACGAGGTGGGCCACTGCAGCACCCCGGAGATGAGTTTTGGGGTGAGATAAATCAATTAGTTAAAGAAGCTGTGCAAGTGCAAGTGCAGGCACTTTTTAATACACAGATGCCGCCAATGAATTTTAATACCTGTGATTTTCAAAACCAGATGGCTATGCGCAATATGATGAACTTATTTAAGAATACGAATTTACAAAATCAATTTAAGCTTTTCAATCAAATGAATTCAAGGAAAAAATCTAATTTGAATGAATTTGCTACTGCTGGAGATGATAATGAATTGCCAGCAGCAAAAAGGAGGAGACTGGAACAAGAGGAAAGACCAAATGTTAGCAACTTAAAGGTCAGAAGCAATAAGGAAAAGTCTACAGCTGACAAAGAGAAGGGCAATAAAGAAAAGGAGGTGACAGTGGAGCAGAAAAGTTCAAGGAGATGTTCACAGCAGGAGTTAGAAGAGAGTGAGGAGGAGACTGAAGTACAGGAAGAATTCAATAATATGGATGGAAAGGATTTTATGTGTTCTGATGAGGAGGAGGAGGAGGATAAGATGGACTCTTACAGGATGTTTGAAGCGGAGACCTTTCGTGGTACTCTGCGGACGGTATTGCAAACATTAGGATTGGACAGCTGTAGAGAACAGGAAGTTGACAATAGTAGTAAGGACAGTAAGTTAGCTTCTGTGATAAGAAAGAAGGAATCTAGAGGTATGCAGATTCCTATGCCTGATTTCTTTAAGGATAACGAGTGAGAGGTCCTGTCAGTGGAGTTCTAAGAAATGTTTAATTTATAGTCAAAAGTTAAATTTGGGAATCCCAAGGTTTAAGTATGCAAGAGTTGATGCATGTGGAAAGAATGTGGAAAGAATCCAGAGAGTTCAGAAGAATGTGGCTGATGCGGGTTACAATTCTGCAGCATTTGCAGCAAGGAAGATAAATTTGTTAACAATAGCAAGACGGTCATTATGGCTAAGGCATCAGGAGGCTGGTCAGAAATCTCGTAATAATTTGGCCTTCGTTCCTTTTAAGGGAGATTTACTGTTTGGGAGTCAGGCATTAGAAAAGGTGTTAGTGGAGACGAAAGAGAAGCATGCAATGCCCACTTTGCAAAAAAAAAAAAGTCGATAGGAGAAGTATTCGGAGCTCTAACTACCCCTTTAGTGGGGGGAAGACCATATGGTTACTCTGGAATAGGCAGAGACCGCAGTTTAATAGACAGTTTCAATATTCTAGACAAGGAAAGCTTGGAAACACTTCCAAACGGGGAAAACCACAGTACTGACAATCACCAGCAATCGGTGGGGGGAAGACTTCTGTCTTTTGGTCACAGATGGTCTCAGATAACATCAGACCACTGGGTTTTAATGGTGGTAACTCAGGGGTACAATATATGTTTCCATACGAGGCCGAAAGACAGATTTCTTCCATCCCCAGTGTCAAAAGACAGAAGCAAACTGCAAATTGTTCGTCAGGAAATTGTTCACTTGCTACAGATAGGAGCGACAGAGAGGGTTCCAAAGCAACAGTTTTCAGGAGTTTATTCAATATTTTTTGTGGTTCCCAAAACCAATGGCCAGTTCAGACCGGTGTTGAATCTGAGGTACCACAATAGTTCTGTGGAGTATTGGAAGTTCAAAATGGAAATTCTGCAGGCAATCAAGGAGAATTTGTCTGTGGAGGATTACATGGCGTCCACAGACCTCAAGGAGGCATATTTACATGTCCCAATGAGGGAGGAGGACAGGAGATACCTGAGGTTCTCATTACCAGAAATGCCACTACCAATTGAAAGCACTGCCTTTCGGGCTGGCATCAGCATCTTGGGTGTTCACAAAGATGCTAATTCCACTGATAGCTTTTCTTTGGGTGCAAGGGTTACAGTTACACCCATATTTAGATGATATCTTGCTGAGAGCAAAGTCAGAGATCAAGTTGAGGAAGGCTGTACAGTCAACAATCCAAATGTTAATGGATTACGGATTCCTTCTCAATTTCAAGAAGAGCATGTTGAATCCAACCACAGTTTTGATGCATTTAGGAGCAAGGATAGACGCTTCGAAAGGGAAAATGTATCTTTCCCAGGACAGGTTAGTGAAACTGAGGCAGAAAACTTTCAAGTTATGGAAGTGCAAGTTGGTAGGTCTGATGCAACTTGCAAAGGTTATGGGAATTTTCATCTCAACAACAGTTGGTTCAGCAGGGAAGTTTTCATGCGAAACCTCTGCAGAGACTTCTCCTGAAACACCAGCTTGCAATATCTGTAGAGAGACACTACAAAGTGACAGTACCAGAACAGGTGCAGAAGGAGCTTACTTGGTGGTTGAAGGAAAAGAATGTTGCTTCAGGAGTTCCCTTTCATATTCAAAGTATGATTCATGTGACAATTGATACCACTCCCCATGGTAGGGGAGCTCACTGCGAAGGTTACTCAGTGCAGGGCATTTGGACTTCTTCAGAGAAGTGGTACAATATAATCTACCTAGAGTTGAAAGCAGTACGGTTAGCGCAGCAGAGATTTCTGCATCTGGTGAAAAATCAACATGTGAAAGTTTTCATGGACAATATGACAGTCAAGGCATACATTTGCAAACAGGGCGGATTGCAATCAGTGTCGTTGTAACAGAGTCGACGCGTCTGTTCCGGTGGGCTGAGAGACATGTGAGATCAATCACAGTGGTGCATGTGAAGGGAGAGACGAATGTTCAAGCGGACTATTTAAGCAGAAATTGGCTGCATCCAGGAGAGTGGTCTCTCAACGCAGATGTATT
Source organism: Ctenosaura bakeri (assembly GCA_948474755.1). Taxonomy (NCBI): domain Eukaryota; kingdom Metazoa; phylum Chordata; class Lepidosauria; order Squamata; family Iguanidae; genus Ctenosaura; species Ctenosaura bakeri. Next base: position 76,155 of record CAOLHI010003120.1, read on the forward strand.
CTGCTGTTTGATAAGTATTTCTGGTCTGTTACAACTGGGTTTATTTGCTTCTGGCAGAAATACCAAGTTAAAAAGGTATTTCTCAGTCGATGGACGCGAAGGTGCAGAAGCACACGACGCTCTGTTGGTGGCGTGGCCAACGGGGATGTACTACGCATTCCCTCCGATTCAGATTGTCCAGATAGTTCTGTCAAAGATCCGCTTGGAGAAGGCATCAGTGGTGATGATAGTACCATACTGGCCAAGGAGACCTTGGTTTCCGATGTTGCTACAGATGGCTCAAGCACCACCGTGGAGGTTGCCACTGAGAGCGGACTTACTCACCCAGGGTCCAGTATGTCATCCAGACCCCAGTTGTTTGAGTCTGGCAGCACGGAAATTGGACGAAAATTTTTAGCACAACGGGTATGACTAGATTAGGGTCCTGTAGAGAGGCCACCCAGAGGATATATGATAGAACTTGGAAAACATTCCAGAGGTGGTGCAAGGCTAACATGGTGCAGGTTGCTGGAGTGAATGTTTCACATATATTACACTTCCTGCTAGATAGTTTGGAAAAAGGTTTGTGTCCGAATACCTTGAAGAGACAGGTGGCAGCGCTGTCTGTGATTCTGAATTTGGAAGGAGAATCTTACTCAAAGAATCCTTATATTAGGAGATTTCTGAGAGGTGCCACTTTGAGTTCGTTTCCAACAATGCACAGGTTCCCCTCATGGGTTTTGAACTTAGTGGTGAATGCTTTAAAGGTGACACCATTTGAGCGACTAAGGGAGTCATCTTTGAGACTGCTATCTTTCAAAACGGCTTTTCTATTAGCGATTACTTCGGCCCAGAGAGTTTCGGAGTTGGCAGTACTATCGGTGAATGAAAATATGTGTAAGTTTGAGCAGGACAGGCTGACACTGGGCTTTGATCCTTCCTTCTTGCCGGAATGTGGGTCATCCTCATCTAAGCTGGAAGAAATTCATTTGCCAACTTTCTGTCCAAGGCCAGTACAACCTTTGGAGAATAAATGTCACACTTTAGATGTGAGAAGAATAGTGAAGGCCTACATTAAAAGGACAGGAGAGTTTAGGTGGTCAGATGCTTTACTGGTATCCTTCCAACCAAAGAGTTTGGGTCAACGGGCCACTAAATCAGCCATTGCTGGATGGATCAAGGCCTGCATATTTCTTTGTTATGATTATGCAAAGAAGCCATGGCCAATGAATGTGTGGCCACATTCCACAAGATTGATGGCGACTTCAGTGGCGTTTGCTTCCTCATATTCTTTGGAAGATGTATGCAGTGCAGCTGGGAGTCAACAACTTTTATTAAGCATTACAAGTTGGACAAATATAAGTCTACACAGGTGGCTTTTGGGCATCGTGCTCCGCAGGCAGTGTTATAGTTCTAGGCCCACCCATGGTACAGCTTGGGAAAGTCCCATACGTAGTGGATTGATCCTCCTGTCATTCTGAGAATGAAGAGTTGGTACTTACATGAACAGTCATTCTGGGATGACAGGAGGAGCAATCCACGCCCACCACTAGGTCAAGAGGAGTTGATGCAGGCATACAGTGGGGTCCAGGTTTTTTCTGTTACGTTAGGGAAAGGAACTGACTGGAGAGGGACTGGAGCGGTTGAACGTTTTTTTCCGTTGGCACGAGGACGGCTCCTGCATCGGCTGGCGCGAGGATCACAATCCATACGTAGTGGATTACTCCTTCTGTCATCCCAGAATGACTGTTCACATGAGTACCAACTCTTCATTCTCTCCCACCTCTGTGTCTGCACAGTGTCATCTAGTGGAGCTGCCTCAAGTGGTCTGGGGTTTCTTAGGTTCTGCCCCACAGTCTGCTATGAAGAGTCTGAACGACATTTTACAGACAAAATAACTTGTATCCACCCCAACTTGGATCTTGTAGCTGATACAGTGGATGTAATCTTGACTTCTGCTCATCCCAGGATACATTTCAATTTCTGCATCCTGAGGATGTGGACAGGACCCTTGGAGAGGTGAGAGCCACAGTATGTACACTGGACCCTTGCTCTTCCTGGCTTATAAAAATAGGCAAAGGGGAACTGGTTGAGTGGGTAATGAGAGTAGCAAATACCTCACTGCAGCAAGAAAAAAGTTTCATCCTGTTTAAGAGAAGTTGTGGGGAGGTCCCTACTTTAAAAAAACAAACAAAACTGCCTGAACCCAATTATACTGGGTAACTTCTGGTAAGTTTCCAATATTCCATGTTTCAGTTAGGTTCTGGAACATATGGTAGCCTTCTAGTTCCAGGGGTTCTTGGATGAAACAGTTTGATTGAGATACAGTTCAATCTGCCTTCAGACCTGGCTATGGGAGAGAGCCAGTTTGAGTGGCTTTGTTGGATGATCCACGCAGGGAAATGGAGGGAGCATGTCCCTGTTAGTTCTGCTGAACCTTTCAAGAATGTAGAATTTTTATATTATGATATTATCAAGTATCTTTTAATAGCTCTTTGAAACTTGCTTTCAAAGAGCTTGTTTTTAACCTTTTTTAGCTTGTGGTTTTTAAACAGAAATTTAGTTTAACTATGTTTTAACATTTGTATTAACAAGTTTTTTAAACCATATTATGCTTTTCAAAAGCTGTAACACTGCCCTGCTTTCTGTTTTGGTAGAAAGGTGGGATATGAATGGAATAAATATATATAAAAATGTGGGAGAATTACATGAAAAAAATTTGGTAACAGGATACTTAGCCAGCATAATCAATGATAAGAAAAGCCAGAAGATGCAGTCCAACCACATCTGAGGGCCACACTTTACCCATTCCTGACAGAGACTACTTTAGAAATAAACCGTGTAGAAGTCATATCTAAATTTAACCTTTAAAATTAGCTTAAAATCTTTTGAAGAAGTGAATACTTTTTTTCTAAATTTGGAAGACCTCTCTAAAATGTTAAATCTAATGTTTGTTGACAGCCTCAAAGCTATGCATACTTAACTGACAAAAATCCAAAGCTTCCAAACACATAACCATATATATTTCAAAATGAATGATACTGGAATTTATGAACTGTTTTTCATCTTAATAAGTCCTCCCAAGGTAGTAATCATAATAAAAGCAACAAATCTACATAACCAATTTAAACCAGAAAGAATTGAATGAGAATGTTCAATGGTATTAACAGGCTTTTTAAAAATGTATTGTGCTTTTAAAATGCTATAACACCGACCTGATTAACATTTTATAATCCAAGGAACTATGGTTAATTTGTAATTAGTTGCCTGTACAGCCAAAGTTTCAGTCCATTACTTTATAAATATGTATCTGTGTGAAACAGATCAAAACTGTAGCATACCTGTAATGCTTGGAAGTACTGTTTGAGGTAGTTTCCTTTGTACTGGCAGCACCTGTGGATTCCACATCTGAGGTATTGGAAGAATGTGCAGTTCCATCAGATCTTCTGAGCCAGTTCACATTGCCATGAGACAAAATAATCAAAATATTAAAATCTGATCTAATACAACATCAGCCAACTAGTAATAAAAATATTGATAGATTTTTCTCTACTTACCCAGTGGTGCTAGGTAAATCCAAAGTAGGGGATTCTTGTACTACAACAGGTTCCTTTTCCCAAAGGGAGGGAAAAAAAGGACAAAATTTTTCAGGCTCTGTAAATACTCAATTTGTCAACAAATATAAGGAGACTGGGTTTTTAAATACAGTTTAACAAAGTGGTCATTTTTAGTCAAGCAAGTAATACACATGTAAGCATAAATGTCACTTACCAAAGGAGTTGGCTCAGACATTTTTTGAATCATTTTTCTGGTATATGGGCCAGGTGGGCGACCCACAGATTTTTTCTTTCCTTTCTTTTCAACACCATTAGTAATTTCCCTAAAAGAAAGTCTAGAATTCAGTTTTTAAAAATGACACACTATTGGTCTATATTTGGTTTTTCTATTTTTTTTTTTAAATTGCTGCAGAATTGTGCTGAACTTTTTTACCCTCCTAACTGTATATTTATTGTATCTACATAGTTTCTTTCCTATTAAAAACCAACTCTAGAAGCCATTAAAATTTCTTCACATTTCAGCATAGGCATGGGGATTGTGTGGCCCTCCAGATGTCTAACTGCATTTTCCAAAATCCCTCATCACTGGTTACACTGAATAGAGCTGCTCAGAGTTGCAGTCCAACAGTATCTGGATGGGTGCATGATTTCAAACTCTGGAAGAACCTGGAAAAAGAAGCCACTACCCGAAATATGTATCAACCAAAGAAAAACAAACAGACCCCACAAATCCAAGTAACAGCAGAAAAGTCTTCTTCCATTGCCATGATCTATGCAAGCAGTAGAAATGCTGGTAAGGATGCTGACTGTGGTAGCTTCCTGTCCTGCTGTGAGGACAAGACTTTATGTGGTTACTAAACAGCACCATATATATTGGAAAGCAAAAGATTTGGAGCTGGAGGGACCTATCAGCTATGTGGGCTGTACCTTATGGGGCTGGAGTTGGAGGGAGGTGTTCTCCAACCTAGCTCAAGAATCTTGCAGTGACGGCATAAGGTTCTCCATTTTAGTAATTACCCACCTCTCACTGCAGGTCAGTATAACGTAATAGACAATGCTTAGCAAATCTGATAGTCTGGAGAAATTTCTCCCAAGCTCACCTTCCATTCACACAATGTTAGATATGAAGTAATACTACATGTTTTCTGAGAAAAATATTCAGCATGTTGAAGAATATTTACTCCAACATAAAAAAATCTTTTTTTGGTTGCTAGATTATTCTTACCTCTGATCAGGCACAGGTTTAGAAGATTTTCTGCCCTTAATTTTGAACTCATGTGAAGTTCCTTCAGGCTCTTTCTCGGCCTTAAAAGCAGCATTTGGTGGGCAAGGTGGAACACGAATTCTTAAGCCAAACAAATGTTTTTTCTTCTTTATTTCCTTTCCAGACATAAACCTGAAGTGTTAAGTATAGAACATAAGGACACGCTGAACATTTTATCAGATATACACAGAAACCTTATACTGTTTTCCCCCTAATTTAATCCTATTCAAATGCAAAGGTTATTAAAAATAGCCTAGACTCAACTGCTAGTCCCAACTGAGTAAGTGTTGACTTACCATTTGTAACTGATTCAACACGTCTATTCTAGCTTGGAACAGCAATTGGATTTAGGCTAGCATGTCTAAAATAGACCTAGCCAATTTCTATTTGATAATCTCAAGCTTGATTCTACAATTTTGAAACCTCTGCAATAACATTTTCTATAACCACCATGAGTATGTTTTTATGGAACAGTTCTACGGAATTTCAGAAAATTAGTATTTGCATCAGACAAAACAAAAGCAAGAGAAAAGTATATGTTTAAGAAGCCCATCAACTTACATGGTCTTGTAATCATTTAATGCCTCCAGAACATGCTGGTATCTTTCAGATTTTGGTGTGTCTGCCAACTGTAAAGTATTAAGAAGTTGTTTAACCTACTAAAACTTTGAGTAAAACTCCTAAGCACTAAGAAGACACTCAGCAGTTCAAAGATACATAGAACACAGTTATATTCTAGAATTCCTACACGTATTGGAAAGGATAACATTATGTTCTAGAACACCTACTGAATGATTAAACGGTATGGTAATATGTTTGTTAAAAAGAGAGAGAAGAAGAAGAACTATTTGACGTTTTGGGTCTTTAATATGCTAATAAATCTAGAATAAAACTATATAAATATGTGTTTGAAATGCTGAATGTATCATTTCTCTTTTACTAATGGTATAAAAATGGTTGGCATTTTGGTAAAAGGTAAATAAAATGCATTTGGATATTTGATAGAACAGGTTCTCAAGGGCTTAACTTCTAACTTATTTGGCAAGAGAATGAAATTTTCAGCAGGATTCTTGGGACCAAAATTAAATATGACAAGACTATAGGAATAACTTCTAACATGTAGTATCTTTGTAAAATCACCTACCAATACCTTTTGACTTCTCACAACAGAGAAATGACAGTTAGACCAATATCAAAAATAAGGATTATTTCGATTTTATTTCTCTTATCAATATATGACCACCAATGCAAAAAGAGGATTTTTTTTAAAAAAATAAGTAACTGGAAGCTTGTAATGGTAGATTTGTTAGTTTCACCACTTCCAAATATACCCTCAAAAATATTTAAATAAAATTTTCTACAATCCTGCATAGTTTTAATAGATTAAAAAATCCTTTTTAAAAAGGCATTTGGAATGTAATCATTAATTCAGTCAAATATAAGCTACAAAGCAATGCCTAGTTTGTGATAATGTGTAAAGTATCATCTCTTTCTGTCTCAGTCATTACTTTAAATGGTGCACTTGTAGTTATTTATCAAATGTATTTTAAGTAACTTCCAAATTCTAGATCTTTCCTAAGTTAACAGCAGTTTTAGACAAGTAATTAGAACAGTCACCTTTGAAGTAATGGCTGAATATATGTTCCAAGTGAATGTAGGAAACAGTTCATTCCTAAGCACATTTTCCCAATAATTTGTTTATAACATAGGCAGTTTCCACACTACACTGTTACAGTGCTATTATTGCACCTTCAACAGCCTATCGAATCCTGGAGTTTGTAGTTTAAGGAGGGGCATTTAAAATTCTCAGCCAGAGATCTCTTTGGCCTCAGTAAACTACAAACTCCAAAATTCCACAGGATGTTGAAAGTGCAATATAGCACTATTACCAGTGTAGTGTGGAAATAGAAATAGTGGCATCTAGGCTGCACTGTGATGTGCGCAAAATAATAAACTATGTTTCAAGAAACTATTTCTCCTTTTCTATTCAGTTCAGTTCAATGAAGGAAACCAGGACTCACTGACTGGCATATACTTCAAAGAAAAGTTATACACTATAAAATTTTAAGAAACATGGGGCTGATACCAAGTCATATGCTGAATTTAAAGAATTTGTTCCATCTCTTTCCGCAATAGATTGTATACCTTTATCCTATGTCCTCACACTGCTCATCTTCTTACTCTCTCAAAAAGTAGTGGTGCTATAATAAACTGAATAATACATTTGGTTATAGGGTAAATTTGACTACATATTGGAGAGAATGCTCAATACAAACTAAATTATTGAGCATCAAACCTGTTTTTGTAATACAAAGTTCAACAAATTAAGAGGCAACAAAAATATACTAATACTAATATACTAATGCCATGATTCATGCTGTAAGGCACTCTCACAACCTCACTGTTGACAGAACCCAAACCTGTTTACCTTCTCTAGGCAGAAGTGTAAGTGTGTAAGCCTCTGTACGATTAAGCTTTTTTTTAAAATCAGGTATTAACAGTTTGACCTTCTAGATGAGAGAACACACATGACCAATACATGACCAATATGAATATTTCAACCACTTACTTCACCAGGGTGGAGTCGGTCCCAATTTTCATTTATATATGTCATGAGTTCAAGCTCTGAATCAAAATATTTCTTTTTGTGAATAACACTTAGGTTGTAAAGGCATAGATGTGCTATATCTACCCTAAAATTCAGAAGTTTCAATGAAAACAATTAGAATCTTTTAGCATTTTAGAAGGATGAATACAACATGTCCAGAAGACAAACAAAGCTAGATTATTCAGAAACCAGACAGCACAATGTACTGCATTTCACAGCCTTGTTACTCTATTATTCTGGCCACTTTGAGAAAATGAGAAATAAAATGCCTACAATCTGAAACTAGCAGAAATAATAATACTGTTTGAAGTTACAAGAGGGCTGCTTGCAGTTTGTTAACAAAAAACAATGGAAGGAAAAATATACTTTATGGAAAAGCAAAATTTTTCAGCACACTCTTAAGTTTACTTAAGTTGTACTTACCATTGCAAGGGTAAACGTTTGAGGTATTCTGGTCCAGAACTACAAACTGAACAAATGAATGTATAAAACCTTTAAAAAAGAGCATATTGAATGCTGTGAATATGTTAACCATCAGCAAACGATTGATTTTCCAACATGTCTAGGACATCAGAAACCAAAGAAATCAGCATAAGTTTGCATATTAAGAATATCAGTGAACAGGCAATAATGTTAACTGCCAGCTTTGAGATAAATGGCAGCAAAATCTGGACTCTTGCCTATGAAGCTTTGTGAACTAAAAAAACACAGTATAACATCCTGTTTTTTTCTTTACACATTTAATACATTTCAGGAGCAAAGTGTAATCGCTAAGCTAACTGTATACATAACAAGGTAGATTTCTTTCAAAACTTATACTCTGTTTTCTGTGAAAAAATCAAATTCAAGGCAAAGTACAAATATAAATGCACAAAAATGTAAAAATGATACAACAAATAGCAGTAAAAACATTCAAATCATCATACAATGAATTAAACAAAACATAAATATAGATGTTTACTAAAGACATAAATACAGCTTGTTCTCAGCTCCAATGAAAAAACCCTCATGCATACATACAGAGTACAGCTTACCTGTCACCATAAAGCATTGGCTTTTGCAGGCACTGCACACAAGCCTCATGAAACCACTGTTTACATTTGCAGCACTGTAACATCTTTAAATACCAACTTCATTAAAAGAAAGAAAAAAAAGAGAATTGAATTGGAATGTGATAGGTTGTTCCCTATTATAGTACAGAAATATGTCATTCTGGCAGTTCAGTTTTATAAGACAGCTAAAATTTTCCATGACCATACATTCTGTACGTATCACAGGCTACACTACACACAATAGCAGTTTCCCTTTTCCTTCCTCCCTTCTGTAGTCTCCTTTGTGGTGCCAAATCTGATCCAGGGATTTCCCCAACCTCTACAGAACTGTTTGTGGGGACAGGAGAAGCACAATGGGGCTGCAGGCAGGAAGGGACAATTATTAGTTTCTGTTGAACAGGCAGAAAGGCACAATTCCCCACCATGACACATAGAAACATTTCTTTCAAATACAGAAATATGGAAGCTGGCATATAACATGGCCTCTTGACCTATGAACTTACAGGAAAAAATGTGTACATCAGTAAGCTTAGGAAAATGGTGAACACATATAGAGCTCAAAGATATTTCTTTCATCTTTCAAGTTATTAATCTGAATAAATGATGTTCACATTTCCCCCTCAATCAGTCTTTTAGTTATTGCTGAGTATACACCATTTACCTAAGCTTTTTTATTGCTTCTACAGTCCTCCCTCAACATTCGCAGGTTTGACCTTTCTGAATATGATTATTCACGTGGAACCTGCTTGCCTCTCCGCCGCATTCTCCTCCTCCCATTCCCTTGCTTTTGACCTGCCATGTGCGACTTCCTTCTCCACACCCAGGCAAAAGGTAAGTGAATGGGAGGGGGATCCCCATGTACAGAGAAGGAAAGTGCGTGAACCCTCCCTTCCATTCTCCCCCTCTCATTCCCTTGCCTTTGCCTGGCTGCAGAGAATGAAGGCACCACAGCTGGGCCAAAGGCAAAGGAATGAGAGGGGGAGAATGGGGGAGATATGCACGTACCTTCTCTGCACACAGTGGCTGCCCCTTCCCATTCCCTTGCTTTTTGTCTGGGTGCATGGAAAGAAGGCATACATGCTTCAGCAAAAGGAGGTATGCACATGCTCATGTCCCCTCGCAGCATTCTCCCTCTCCCATTCCCTTGCCTTTTTTTGGCTCAGTTGTGCTGCCTTCCTCCCCTCCCCTTGCAAAAGGGAAGGGGGGCACTCACTTGGGCCAGGAGAATTCTTCACTTTTTTTTACCTTTGTGAGGGTTCTGTGCCCCAAACTCTTGCGAAAGTGGAGGGGCCAATATAGTTATTTTTTCAGGATGTTGCCTAGTTAATTGCTTGTTGATTTAAGGAATATGTTAGACTCTCCCAGAATTTTTCATACTGTTTGGCTGTAAAGCAACAAATTGAACAGTATGCTGAACCAGCAGCAATAATTTAAGTTCAAGATTTGAGATCCACTCCTAGAAATTTAGTCTGATTGCTACCTGAATTCAGTTACCATCTGTGCTTTGGAGATTTTCTCACTGTTTCCTGTTATTGAAAGAATGGGCTCTGGTGTGTAGAATTTAACTCACTCTATTTTTTGAGTTTCATTGTCCTTCATTTATACCCAGTGCTTGAGAATCTTTTAAAATGTCTGTTTTAACTGGACTGTATACAGCACAGGACTTTAAGCAGTATTATAGTACCAGTTGGCTAACAGAAGTCATGGCAGCATTTGTTTCATGAGAACCTACATGAAATTTTATGTATTCCAGTCCAACTGAACATGTAGTCCAATCCAATATGCTCACTTGAGATTCAATTTCACTACACCCAATGAAGTTTGCTCCTAGCTAAATGTCTACTGAAATGCAATTTAAATATACTGTTTTCTTGAAGGTTTCAGACTTCAAAAACAGAAGAAAAGAAAGTATAACGAACGCCTGATATTGCTGTTGTGATATTGATGTTCTGCAATGGCACAATATGGTTGGAAAACTTGTCTCATAAATAAACAAACATATTTCAGAAATATAACATTCATATGCATTAATGGCAAATACGATATATAGGAAAAAATATTGAGAAAAAAAATCTTTTCACAAGAGTTTCTATATGCTTACTCTCCAGGACCTCCACAGTAGCAGTAACACTGTTGGGCATTTGTTTTATGGCCTGCATCCCATTCAAGGTTGGCCACATTGTAAGGCAATGTTTGCTTCATGACTTGCAGCGCTTTGGCATTTGGTCCTTTCTTAAGTGCGCCCCCTCTCTGGAATAAAACAGATTGAAGCAGCAAATGCTACTATCTAATGCCAAATAAAAGTCTTACTTTCAACCACAACAACTTCATTGGGTAATTATCCTACCTTTGTTGTTGTTGCAAAGACGCACTGCCGGCAGAGCCATTTATCGTCTGAATCTATCACACTTGAATCAATATTTGGTGTGTGACACAGCTGATGATAACCTGAGTTCAGGAAAAAAAAACTTTTTTCATTTTATGAAGGGATACTAGAGCACCAACTGTCTTAACCCAAGTCCTACTACCATGTGTCAGTACAGAACTCCCAACCTATCTTTCAGTTGATCTTATAAATAAAACCTTAAATCCAGTTATTAATGCCAACTAAAGTAAAACAACTGAATTAATGGGATTTACATATGTGTTGCTATAAGTTCAAGTATCCTAGTACAGTAGTTCTTAATCTTTTCTTTATCAGGGACTCAATGTAAATATAATTTGTTGCCAGGGAGCCCCAAGACTTAACTAAAGATTTGAATATTTAAATTTAGATTTAAATATTCAAATATTTATTTATTTATTTATTAAAGGCACCTGGAAATTAGGATTCAAATCCTCACTCAGACACTGGGTGACCTTGGGTAAGTCATATTCTCTGTCTCAGAGGAAGGCAAAGTCAACCCCCCCGAACAAATCTTGCCAAAAGAACCCTGCAGTTTCAGCACCTGCGCATCCCTCACTGCTGCGCCCCTGGTGCTTCCACTGCTGGTGATGTCCAGCAGCAGGGCTTCACGGACTCTCCTGTGAGGCCTCCTCAGAACCCGGATTAAGAACCACTGCCCTAATACATTAACAGGTACATTTTGTATTCTGTGATGGTTCAGTTTATGTTCTGCTTAAATATACTGTTAGAAACATCTCTAACTTGATTAATCATGAAAGCTGGTCAAGCTTTTAAAAATTCTGCTTGTTGCAAGGTTTACATTACCTTGGCCACACTTATCACAAATAACTATTTCATTGGGTGCTTCTGAATATTCTTCCTGGCATATTGTACAGACCATTTCCCCACTTTCAGTAGCTCCTAAAAAATAAAAAGTACATTGCTTTACTTTAAAAGAAAAAACAAAGTCTGTTTGTCCTACCAACGTGACAGCAGAACACATATACTTGATTACTAAACCTCTGACCAGGAAACATCTCCCACTACACAGTCATTTGTGTTTATGTAGTAGGAGAAATAGGGTGAGACACTCCCACATTAGGATCCAGCAGATATATCACACAGCATGATGCTTCTTAAGCTATAAGAAGGGGGGCATTTTCCCCAATGTGCCAGGGACCAGTGCCATATTTGTTTCCATTGACTCTACTTATTTCTTTCTTTCTTGGATGCTCTCAAAGCACCAATAGATGGTTCAGGGACCAGCATCGGTCCTCAGACCATCACTTGCAGTAGTATTGTTACAGTAGAAAGGTGAGATCTGGAAAGAGTTGCTTAAAGCTTGATATAAGCAAGGTACATAAAGGTGGGCAGAAGAAAACCAATGCTGACTGCTGTCCATGTCATGAAAAAGGAGATAAAAATGTTCTAAATATAGCCTACCCTTAATTATCAAGGTCTTCACTTTCTTCTCCCTTTCCCCACCAGAGGCAGGAAACTTCTGGTGGGTCTGATCCAGCCTGAAAATTTTTTGAACACAACTTGTGGTCTCCCCTTATCTTTTCCTTGTAATTCAGTGTAGTTGTTCTCCCTAAACCTAATTGCCAGGAAGTGGGTGATTTCAAGGGGTAGAAGGAATGGGGTGTAGGGGGAAATTTCCCTTCGTCACATCAACAGGAACTTAAAAAAAAAAAAAAATAGCTACATCCAGCATGTCTCAAAAGATAAAGGGAATATAATTTCATGGGAGGAGGTATGTAAGTTTGACCTTCCACATCACTGGCATTTAAGACTGGAAGACTTCTCATGCAGCTATGTGGCCCGCAGGACTGTAAAAGCTTCCTCATTCTATACCATGTGATGTTTCTTTGGAAAGAGCTGGAAACAGCAGGGGAAGGGCTCTGAAGCGTCATACCAATCTGTAAAAAAAAAGAAACTTAAGGGAAAAAAAGCCAAGTTCCTGCCTGTTTGTATGTCCTTCCAGAGAACCCAGGATTTGGAACTGTCTTCAAATATAACAAAGCAGGTCTGCTTGAGTTTGTTTATCTGAAATGAGAATAATTTTGAGATAGACAGATAGACAGACTGATAGATATGTGAACACTAGTAATACCTACAAAATTGAATATGGCTGTTAAAAAGATATTACCTTTTTGATAGTTCCAAGATAAAACAAGCCATCTGACCATCTAGCTAGGACATCTTGACCTTCTTCAAATTTGCACACTGTTTTTTTGGCTTTCTGTCCATCCCGAGAGGACAGTTTGGTCAGGGATACTGGTGGTTTTTGGTTTCGACGTAAAGGAGACCGCTTGTGGACCACTGAATTACCCACCCCCGTAGAGTCTCTGGGGACAAAAAATATAGAATTAATATGAATATGTGTTGTTGTTGTTTTATCTATACTAAATATATAACTTACAACTTTCAAACCTTATGGGGTGTACTTGCTACCCAAAACAAAATCTAACAAGGCTGATATTGGAAGATGCAATGGGCTAAAATGCCACATTTTCCTCTTGAAATTATGAATAGGAGGCTAATACAGAGGTAGGGAAAAATGTCATATTCCTAAGCACTAGCAATGAATTGTAAGCATATAGGTGTCTCTGAATTCTATGGTTTTAACCCAGTCCTCTGAAGTTGCATTTATAGCTTGACTTCATGTCTAGTATTTTTAGAGTATGTGGCAAAGGAAGAATCACCACTTTTGGAAGTCAACTAAAGCTTGTTCTACTCATACAACTGAAGAGTGTAAAATTAATTTGGCAGCATTCACAGGGACACTAAAACTTCCACCTATAATATACTAAGTATGGCAATCAACAAAACTGTCATAGTTCAAGTACAGTGCTGTCTTAGTTCAATGAAAGCTTATACAAGCACTGGTGCAATACTCTACAACTTCGGCACTTAATAGAAACAAGCAAACAGACCTTTTTGCTGTTCTACCGATCTGGTAATGGGCACTCTTCCAAGGAAATCATATGTTCAAACATTTGTCTTATCTCCAAGTTCATGCATGACATTCTAACAAGTCATCTTCCACAAAATAGGAGGATAGAAGAATGGAACCCATCATACAGAACTTCAGCAGGCAAGTGTCCACTATACCCAATATACATCACTTTAACTGATTGAACCACATACTTGTATAAGCCTATGCATGTTTAGTCAATGGGAAGCACATTAAGAGCTGCAACCAGATCTTATACTCAATTCCCAGAAGTGAGTCCAACCAGGTTTATTAAGATGTATTCTAAAGCACATAAAAAATAGCCTTAACATCTAATCGAATGGAGGCTAAACAGAAGATTGTAAATATTTCACTCTTTTGGCTAGAGGCACCTGAGCTGAACAAAATTCTTGCTTTCATACTGACAATTATTGGTTTCCCAAACTTCTTACAGTAATTAAAGGTGCCTTCCATGGAAGAAGTTAGTTTAAAGCTGTATTTTATATTGAACCATTATTTAACAAAGGTGAAAAATCTCTTATCATACACAGCATAGAGAAGGAGAAATAAGCACATTCTATGCCATGTCTGTGTTCTTCAATTTAACTTTATAGGGGCCAGGACAAACTTTAATCCACAAATGAAAAGTTATTTGATCAGACAAGTAATTTCCAACTCTAGTTGAAAGATTTCTAGAAAGTAAAATGACAGCAAATCAGTCTTTATCTACAAAAGTCAATGGGGAAACCAGTTAAGGCTTCATATTACATTAAGAAGTTTTAATTTAATGAATGCATTATTATTTGTTTTTTATATGAATATTTAGTAATTTATTTTTTTCAGACTACAGTACAGAATCTGTGCAATCTCTTATTTCTCTGTACTGAAAAAATGTCTATATTTCGTACTGGCATATGAAAAGCAATTACTATTACTGGTTTGGCAGGATACATGAGCTGCAATCCTATACCTCCTTACTTGTTACTAAACCCTACTGAGTGTAATAGGAATTGTTTCCATAAAACGATCTGCATGTAACTAAATGCATCAAGGAAAGATTGTTCATACATACAAAGCTGATCAGTGGTGCCACTATGGACATACTTTGGGGTAGAAGTCTACTGGCAATACTGTCACCTTGAGAAGCAGGGAAAGTTGAAAAGATACTACCTATGCACTTGGCCATTTGCCTCCTTGTTGCAATGTTTCTAGGGTACCATTTCAACTTACCCTGCTCCATGAGGTGACAGTATGATGAGCAGAATTCTGCTCAAAGTCTATCCCTGATCAATTTTATATCAAGTGAAGGTGGCAGAACCAGCTTGTGGATGAGGGCAAAGTTTGATGGTAAGTTAACAGCTTCAGCAGCAGATGATATAGAAGCAACACCCCAGCTACATCTCATTCACCTCCCTTCTAAGTCTATTACCCAACTGCAGTTACAAACCAGCTCATGGCACCCCATTTCATCACACATGGCATATTCCCACTCAGCAGCTAGCAAACAGTAAGGCAAAGAAAACAAGCAGTAGACACATTGACATGCAGACCAACACAGCTGGCAGTGATGCCTCAAGTACAGCTTAGTTTCTTCTTCCTAGTCTCACATGGGCTCCTCTAACCTCCACACAAACCAGCCAAGTGGCAAATGAAGGAGGTTAAAACTCTATGAGCTGCTCTTTCAACGAGGTCTTGCAGGACTCCTCCTAGTGACACAGGAGCATTTTTTGACCATGATTCCAGAATGGGGCTATAGGCCACAAGCTAGCTAGACACCACCGAGCCAATATCATCCATCCAATGCAACTGTGGAAAGGGACAGGAGAGAGCAACCAGGAGGAGGTAAACTAGCATGATCTCATCATAAAACTAAAGAAACCTCTTTCATGAAGATGTTAGAGCTAGAAGTGTTATTCTCTGCAGGCTCTCTCAAGAAATAGGGAAGTAATTCTCACAAGGCTTAAGTTAAAACAAAAAATGAATACAGGCATACCTCATTTAACAAAACCTCCACCAAAGAAGCTTCATTTTGCAGTCTTTTTATGCCTGCCTAGCATCCGTTTTTCCTCACCTGCTGTCAAGCTGAAATTTTTTTAGCAGCATCAGCTTTGGGGGCATGGTGAAAGAGAGCTGGAGAAACAGATTTTTGGTATTAGGTTGCAGCAGCATGTCTGAAGTAAACAGTACAATGAAGCTTAAGATGGCAAAAAGGCAGGATTTTGTTCTAGCCAATCCAACTGTAATTATGTGTGCCTGTCTAAAAAAAAGCAGCTCCTTCCAGAATCCCTTACTAAGTATGCATGAAATGCAAAAGGAGGAGAACAGATAAACTTGCTTAGCAGCTCCCCTCAGTATGTTAAAGACCCAAGATCTGTATGTTTGGCTACCAAAACAGAAATCATTAAAAAAGGAGGTGGCTAATGAAAGAAAAAATTGTCCTTGGAAATATTTTGGAAGACGCTTTCAAGTGGTCTGTAGAAGACTGAAAATGTTTTTGTTTAGCTATGCAAGGCTTACTTGAACTGGTTGTTTCATTTTATATATGCAAACTGTAAGTTTTGGATAAACTTTAGGCAAGTTTGATGAAATGTTTTGAACTGCCTCTGCTTGTGTGTGTAGGAACCTGTCTCTGTTCTATGTTATTTCTGCCCTCTGGTACCAAAGTTTCTTTTAAAGAAGTAATGCCCAGAAACAAATTTACTTTGTCAACTCAGATATATCTGTACAGTGAAGTTCACTTATACTATAGAGTAGACGCATTTCTTACATGTAGCCCAGAATCCCCCAACAAGATGCATGATGAACAATTTGAACCTAGCTCTGTCCAACCCCGGTCTAACCATGATAGCTAATCTCTGTATAATTCTCTCCTGAATAATAAATGAGAAGTTCTGGTGCATAGCTGGGGTGAGAATCACACAGACCTGCAGATGTTGTGGAACCGCACTTCACAATATTCTTACCACTGGCAATGCTGACCAGGATTGCTAAAATTGGCAGTTCCGCAACATCTGGAGCACATCATAATTCCCATCATTGCTGTATGTCTTCATGTGTTGTGTGGATGTGTGCATTATGTTGAACTGTATTTAAACATTTGCCACTACAGTACAATTCAGCTTAACCTTCTTCAGCGTTGCTACAAAACTAAAATGGGGGAAGGATATCTATGTAGGCCACTACAAACTCCCTGAAGAAATGGTTAGAATATAAACATAATCTCTATCTGAAACTTTTGCACATCAGGAAGATCAAGATATGCTCCATCCTTGAAAGAACCACTGTGGGGACCTTGCATTCCTCCTCCCCACCAGAAAGAACACTTACAAGAATTCTGTAACTAATAACTATCATATATTTAAGCAATTCTAAATGGGGCTTTATAGCATTCCTCACTTTAATACCACTTTATAGCATTCCTCTCAGGAAGAAGGAGATGGTGCCTCCCTCCCCCAGCTGTTTTGTGTTTTTCGTTTCCTTAGGAGGCTGAAGATCACATATGATAATCCCAGTTATTTCGTAATCATCTCTCAGAATGTTGGAACAGAAGGGTAATTCAGAGAGAAAGCTTATGAGACTACTATGTCAGCTGACAGCTTAGGGTAGCCAAACATCAGCATAGCTCAGTTGGGGTCCTGCACAGTTCTAGCTTGAGAAGCTAAGCTGAGAAAAAAAGCACCCCTAAATACACAAAAGAGATCAACTCTAACTATTCTTTGAGTACCCATTACTACAACACCCAACCCAGGGGCAAGAGAAGAATGATTCTAAGCGCCTTTCCACACTACACTGTTATGGTGCTATTATTCCAGTTTCAACACCCTGTGCAATTCTGGGCTTTGTAAGTTTATTGAGGCCAAAAAACCCTCTGGCTGGGAATTCTGAATGCCCCTCCCTAAACTGGAATCCCCAGGATTCCACAGCATGTTGAAAGTGGAATAACAGCACTGTAACAGGGTAGTGCAGAAATGGCCTAAGTGTAAGGCAGGAACTTTTTTTACTGATGAATCTGGAACTCTTTAGCTAAAGAACAGAGTGAAAACACTTTAAATATTAATTTTAATATAACTTTTAATTGTTGTCCTAGTTCATTCTGCTGCCACCAAGAGAACTTGAAGTTGGGGGATTCTCAGGAGTAGATGGAAGTTAGATAACATAATTCAACATTCCAAAAATGTTTCAGATGCTTAAGAAACCAAATCCCCAAAGCAATGAACACAAATCTTCAATTCACTTTATAAAATGAAACTGTTATTAATATAAGGAACATATGAATACATTTATATTGATAACTGGAACACTGTACAATCAAAACACTAAATTCAAATCAGAGGAAGTAGCATTGCATAAAAAAACAACCTATAAATGCAGCAAAAAAGAGAAGTCCCTTATCATAGTTACAGTGAGAATAAAAATACATTCCCCAAAGCAAGCCTTGAGTGCAAACAGAACCTAAAAGAAACCAAAGCCACAGTAACCAAGCTAGTTTAAAAATGTAAGCCTGCATATATCCACAGGTTCTATTTACCAAAATTGCCAACCGATGTCTTTGGACTAAGGTATCAGGAATACTGCAGTTATAAAGCAAGAAACGGGTGAGGGAATGAGTGAAGACTGCCAGTTTGAAGTGAAGCAATACAGAATTCATCTAATGGCGGAGGAGAAAGAAACCATTAAGCAGAGTCTAAAATTACTCAAGTACACGACCGCAACAGATCGTTATTTTCAAATTACCGTGGAGTTATCGCACAAACGTCTACATCCTCTTCCTTCGCGCCCCCACCCCCAATTTCACTGTCTCTTCTCCTTTGTGAAAGGCAAAGCAAGAAAATCCCCAATAACAATGGAAGTTCACGGCTCATTCGTAGCCATACATTGACACGACAAGAAAACCTCACCCATTTACCTGAGCTCGATACATATTAGGTGACGAGCCCCTCCATCCTGTGCCAGCAAGGTTGTCCCCTTTGTTTTGGTTTCCACAGGACACCAAAGCCCCCCTGTGCAGCCATCCTGCAGATAAAGCTTGCATTACCAGCTATTTTCAACTCCGCCTCCCACCTCTTACCAAAGTCAACCAATTATTGGGGGCAAGACGTCCGGAAAACTTTCATTATCTGCGCTTTTCCACCCTCTCAACTTAACCGGATTTTGAGGCGGGGAAGAGAAGAAAGGAAACGCTGTTATATTCCTTCAAGGGAGAAAACTGCTGCCAGAGGGCAAGGTAGGGAGGGCGAATGGAAGAGCAGGAGAGCGCGGACCTCCCTTCAGCCCCTTATCTCCCAGCTCTTCTCCACTCGGTCCCCTCCGTCCACGTCCCTCGGCTTTTCCCCCCACTTCCTCACCCACCTCATTCGGTCTCTCCAATGGGGCCACCCGCTTCATACAGGGAAATCAGTGCGCTCAGCGCGCCTCTGCCCGAGAAGCCTCCGGTCGGCCGGGCTCCTCGAGACAACAAGGGGCCCTCGGGGGCCTCCGGCGGGGGTGGGGGAGAGGGCGGGCGAGCGGCCGCCGCGGGGGGAGAAGACAAGAAAGGGAAAGGCTCACGGCCGCCTCACGGGCAGCCCGGCTCCACAACAGCCCTTCGCCATTTTGCTTTCCCGCGGAGGAGAAGCTGGTGCATTGTGGGAAACACAAAGGAAAGCGGCTTCGGTTAGCGGCCCCTCCTCCCGTCTCGCTCCTGCGCGCGCGTGGCAGCGCAGCTTCGACGGCCAGCCAGTTCTGAGCGCGCCCCTCAACCGCTTCTTCTCCCTCCCCTCCATTTCCTCACAAGGGGCGGGGGCGGGGACGGAGAAAAGGGGAAAGGCAGAGAGGAAGTCCGCCCAGCCGCCAACCGGCTGATACGGATGCGCGCGGAGGAACACTGCGTTGCCACAAATTGGCAGTCGGTGAACAAAGAGGGACTATTTTTATAGGCCGTCGAATCCCTCTTCCTCCTCCGCCTCCTCTTCTTTTGAGGCAGCTTCAGCCGCTGTTAGTAAACGGATGGGAGGTTTCAGAAAAGGGTGGTGGTGACGGTGAACAAAGAGTTCTGTGGCATTTTAAAAGCTAGTCGAAAAGTTATTGTATGAGTACATTGCTCTCTTCGTCAGATGGAGGAAGGTTACATATGCAGCACACGTAGCAGTGAAAATTATTAACTGAGCGTCGGAGAAGTAGTTGCTGGTAACAGCAAAGCAGAGACGTACTGCCCCAGGACCGTTGGTGTTACCCTGTGTTCCCTCACTCCCCTGTCAGGGGCCATTTCCACACTATAGACTGTTATAGTGCTATTATTCCACTTTGAGGCCCCTCCCTAAACTGCAAACCCCAGGATTCCATAAGACGTTGAAAGTGGAATAACACCCCTATAACAGTCTAGTGCAGAAATTACCTCAGCTCAGATAAATGGAAATTGCTGCTGCTTGTTCAGTAGAACGTTTTACTGTTGTTTTTAATTATGGTGATGATAGTATATCGCCTAGATTTACAGACAAAGGGGAAATTAAAATCTTCCTGTGGTAATTCTACAATGCCTTGACAATAATGTGTGGAAGATGCTTGCAGATAGTTTTTCTTCAAGAACCAAAAAGTGACTTTTTTTTAGGGGTGGGATGAATCCAGAATTTTCTGAAATCCCTGGAGGGTTCTGGGAATTCATTAATTTTTACGAATCTTGAATCTTTCGAATCCTTTTTTAGAAAAGGGTTTTAAAAGCAAGGAGAAGGATAATTTTGGGAAGACACGCTCTCTCAGCCTTAGCAAAAGGCTAGGCAAAGGCAAACCTCCCTCTGAAGAAATCTAGCCAGGACAATTGTCATACTTTTGCCTCAGGATCTCCCCAGATTGAAAATGACATGAAAGCCCTTTCTATATAGGCAGGAAAATGTGGATTAATCTCACATTTTCCTACCTGTGTAAACAGGGCCACATACTACAGTAGAGAGATAATCCAGGTCAAAACTGGCTTTTCTTTGCATAGCTCTGGTTCTCAACCTTCCTAATGCCGCGACCCCTTAATACAGTTCCTCATGTTGTGGTGACCCCCAACCATAAAATCATTTTCATTATTTATTTATTTATTAGTTAGTTATTTCCAACATCAAATAGATTGGAAACACTGCCCTAAATCACTGCTCTGGATAGACTTCTAATGCCTAAAAACTGGTAACCCTCCCCCTTTTTTTAAGCACAGAAAGCGTCCATCAATGCCAGAATTAAGGCAGTAGTTCTAGTTCTGAATGTTGGTTTTCCACAGTTCAAAAAGCCAGTCGGTCCCAAAGGCAGTGCCAAAACAGCCCACATTTTACACGAGGCGCAGGGAGGAAAGGACAGGGAGAGAAGAAAGATGGTGGCAGCATAAGCAGATGCGTTTTGTTTCACTCCCTCCCTTCCTCTCTCCCTTAAAGGGAGTGTGGACGCTGAACATACAAAAAGCGAGGAATGCAAGACAGTCAGGGCGAAGAACACAACACGTGCGTGTGGCAAGCGTCAAGGGTCCACACACAACAAAAGCGAGAGGAGAAAGTCATCCTGGCTATTTCTGCACTAGGCTGTTATACCACTATTATTCCACTTTCACCATCCTATGGAATCCTGGGGTTTGCAGTTTGAACCCCAGCGCAGGGGTCTCAGAAGCACTGCTCCCATTGCATGTGAGGCCACCTTCTTTTAAGGGGGGCAGGATTGAGGAGCGGTGACCCCTGTGAAATGGTCATTCAACCCCCAAAGGTTGAGAACCACTGGCATAGCTCCTTATGGCATGTTGGGGTTTGTAGTTTGATGATGCACCAGCACACTTTGGTAGAGAAGGCTGTGACACCTTGTAAAACTCCAAACCCCAGAATTGTGTCTGAAAGAGCTTTGCAAGAGAGCTATGCAAAGGAATGTTTCAGCTGTCCTTGAAATCTCAAGCCTGTAGCTTCCAGTCAAGTACTGAACTTATACATTAAATGTTCAATTTAAATATCTTAGAATATAACCCCCAGATGTAATTTCTGAACTTGTTAGCAAGGGCCATTATGACTCCAAGGGAAAAATTCACCTACTTGCAATCTCCCCTTGTGCATTTAGTCTCCCAAATTTTCAGGTGTCCTGGTCAGTCAGGTTTTCAGGTGTCCTGGTCTCCAGCAAACTATTTGGATGGCAGATTTGAAAGATTCAGTTTGCCTGTTTTGGCACAGGGATTTGGATTTGCAAATCTTGAATCCCTGCCAAGGATTCGAGGATTCAGTTCGCCCATCCTTACTTTTTCTTATCCTTTTCATTGAAAAAATATAAGCAACAAACCAAAAGGAAAAGAAACAAAAACAAATAAAGCACACAAACAAATCAACATAACCAAGTCGACCAACAACAGTAATGTTATATGCATAATTTCTTATTTTCCATAGTTCCTGGTTTGACTTTAAGTATTGTACAACTTAGGCCTTTAATGTTTTAAATAACCTAAAATATATAAATATATATGTAACATAGAATGTGATGATACATATATATATTTAAATAGATATGTAGACTTCACTAATGACCTTATTAGAAATAAAAAAGAAGCTTCCTGCAATCCTTCCTATGTATGCATTAGGGTTTACAAGTTCTATAACTGCTATCATTTTTATTAATAAACTTCTATACCAACTTCAACTCATAACAAAGTAACTCCAGAGTCTTTAAATGGACTCAAGAAAGAAGTTGGACTTAGATTTGAGTTCATTTGAGTAGCCCACCCATAATTTGCTATCTGTATATGGGTGTATGAATGTACTATCTAGCATACTTCTCTATGTTCCCCCCTCAATAAATATAATCTATCATATATGATTGTATTATCGGTGTTATTGAGTAAATCTATGATTCTAATCCTGTCTGAATCTTATGTGTGATTTTATGCTTAATTGTGGTATTTACCAATTTGTTGTCTATAGCTCTGGTTGTAAAAGGCTTTCAATTACCGGAACCCACTCCATTTTGATTTTTTCCTCATCTTTGCCTTTTATTATGTGTTTTGGAATATAAATGGCTTTCATTTCGAGGATTTCCTGTTGCCATTCCTCTATAGTTGGGGTATCTTTTCCCCCCATTTTTTTTAAGTAGACTATTCTGGCCGCTGTTATCAGATAAAGCATGACTCACCAATATTTTTTTTTTGACAAATTTGGATGTAAGTCATGAGTCATATTTAACAAGTAGAGTTTGGGGGTCATGGAAAATTTGTAGTTGAAGGTTTCTGTTATCTTCTTGGGAATACTTATCCAGCATCTTTTAGTTTTCTTACTTGTCTACCAAAAATGGTAAAATGTTCCTAATTCTTCCCGACACGTCCAGTACACCCCCAATATGGACTTGTATATTTAGCTTTTCAGGTGTTAAGTACCACCGATTTAGCATTTTCAAGTAATTTTCCCTTAGTTTCTGAGCGATAGTAAATTTATATGTTCGTTTCCAACTCTGCTGCCAATGCTGTAACTGAATAACCGCTCCGATATTTCTTGACCATTTAATAATGGAGTCCTTTATCGTTTCCTCCTCCCTCCCTGATAGTGTAAGATTTCGTAAATCTTAGAGATTTGCTTATTCTCATTACAGAAATTATTTTTTCATACTCTGTTTTTTCATCCTCCATTGCAAAGACTTCTAATTTTGCATCCATTTTGAATCTTTCCATGAGCTGTCTGTACAGAAACCAGTTTCACTTTACTTCACTTCACTTCTTTTTCCAGTTCTTCTCTGAGTTTCAATCTGTAGGTGTTCTGTGAAGTAAGAGTAGTTATATCTTTGGATCGCAGACATTTTTCTGAAGAGTTTTTCCATTGCCAAAAGAAAGCCTCTTTTGGAGAGACCCAAAGTAGCATTTTGGTGTACTGAAATTTTTTAAACTTGTTCTAGATGTTCAATAAAGCCTTGCTAATATAGTGGTTAAAGAATTCCTTATCAATTTTGGCTTTGCCATACCAAAGGTATGCGTGCCATCCCAGTCTGGCATCAGCTCCTTCGAGCACTAGCGATCTTTCATTTGTTAAAATTACTCAATCTGCTAACCATGTCAGGCTGCTTGTGTGGTAATATGTTTTTAGATCAGGTATACTACATCTTGCTTGTTACCTTTTAACTTGAATTACCTCACAGGGTGACTGTAAGGATAAAGTGGGGAGGAAGAGAGCCATATATGCCATCTTGAACTCACTAAAGGAAAGTTGGGATAGATAATGAAGCAAATAAAATCCAATAACCTTTCTCCCATAAAGCAATTTAATGATTTCAATGATAATGATTGCAAATACAGCATATTCTGTCTAAATGGGATCTAAAGTTGTATTACTAAAAGATGTACATATTTGTTTTTATTTATTATTTCTTTTTTTGGAAAATTAATAAAATTTCTAAAATAAAAAATACTATAAATCCAGTTAAGTTGGTAATTATTAATTTCACCATCAGATGATTTAATAAATACAAGTGGCTGTAGGAATCTTTGTTTTTGTTCATTATTAGAATATGATTATTTAGTTATTTCCAGTCTTTCTACCAAGTAGTAAGGGAAGGGATGGTGGTGATCATCCTTGTATCTAAGTGGTTCTTCAGCATTTTGCACCAGACCTTGAACAGAGGCTCTTCTTCTGTCTCAGTAAAGTGAATATAGAAGTTCTTAATCCTTGGATCTTTGCGGAGGTCCAAATAGGAATCAATAAACTAAAGAGGGGGAAGATAAGGAGCTAAGAACATAAAGGATGCAGAAGGGGAAAGCAAGAGAAGGGCTTTTTGTTTGACACAGCTGTTTTCTTCTCTCTCAAGCTCAAAACAGGAGTAGTTGTGTGCGTTCAATTCATTTCTGACTTATGGAGACCTTGCAGTGATTGTCTTACTAGTTTTTGGGGTTTTTTTTTTTTTGCAAGATTTGTCCAGAATGGGTTTCCCATTGCCTTCCTCTGAGACTGAGAGACAATGTGATTTACCCAAGGTCATCCAGTGGATTTCCATGGCCAACTAGAAATTCGAACCCTGATCCAACACTCCAGCATTCAACCACTATGCTACACTGGCTTTCAACATACATAAGGGAGAATAAGATCATGATTGATACTTTTCAGCATGATTTTTTAGTAAGACTTTTACCTTCGATTTAATTTCAAAGGTGTTTAAGTTTAACATGGTAGTTTAAAAAAGCACAATATTTACTTTCTGTTCACCCTCCAACATAAATGCAAGTGAATTAGACTTTTTTTTTAGTGAGTTAATTATTAAACACTGAAGCCATTTTGTACTAACTATTCTATTTCTGGTTACTTCACTTCTTAGAAGTGTTTTCCGCCACAGGCTAGTGGCTAAAGGTTACCAAAAAGTAACTTTTCAGATTACTCTGAAATAATATAAGAGCAAAGAGTCAGATTTTTTTAAATGTCAGTATAATGATAGCTAACTACTTGGGGCTTGATACTGTAATTACATTTTAAATATAATTTTCCAAGTTCTGATTTATGCCATTTTGTCCTAATTAGTTTATGACTTGGACTCTAGTCTGTATTCAGCTGTGCCACTGCCTCAGTGTAATAATTCAAGCAAGGCCATATTGGCTGGTGATATTTTTAGTACACCAAGAGAAAATACTGAATCACATGTATTGTTATATTTTCATCTGATTATCTTTCTTTGTGTCCATACTTCTACACAATCATATCTCATGGTTTAATTATTTCAGCAGTATTGCTAATGCTTATCTATGAAGCAAAGTCATATTTTGAAGTTTATCTGAGTATATATTGGCAGTACTCCAACACCCTGTTTGTGCTTAAGCGTACTGAAGGAAGACTCTATAGAACTGTGGCTATTGATGAGAAGTGTAAAATTCCATTACAGTTGTGTGGTGTCAGTTACCCTTCAGAAAATAGTAATTAAAGCTTGAATGCTTTGATATTGTGAATAACATTAATGTCTATCTCACATGACATGTTAACTAGCTAATAACTTTTGTGGTTATTTAATAAAGGAAAATATTTTCTAACCTGTCCTCAAAAGATTTGGTCTGTTTTGACATTCTTCCTAGGTTTCATTTATATTGAACCATTAATTGCAAATTATGTTATTTCGAGGTAGCTTGTGGTACAAATGTCTGTAAAAATATATAAATTGTCTATATTAAAAAAAAACCAGATAAGAGGATTGTCCAAATAAGGCAATCAATTGAAAAATGTTAGTTTAATAAACTACCACTTCATTTGTTCTTCACAACGATTGCACATATGTAACAAGCATGTTGATCTTTTAGCCTCTAAAATCTGTATATACAAATCAAAATCTGTCTGCTTGGAAGTTAGGCTAGTTTGCATGACCAAACAGCATTTATCCAAATTCTCTTCAAATGGACACATTTGAAATACATGAACAAATAGCAAAGCAACACAAGTACATCTATCCAGATAATTTTTGGCAGGCAATTAAGTTTGTAGGCTTGATGCTTGCCTGTATTTTGGTCTAGGAATTGTCTAGATCCACAGCAAAGACATTTTTAGACATCTCTCAATCATTTCAAGGAGGAAGAGGAAACTGACCTTCAGTTGTTGAAGTTGTTGATGTTGAAAGTGGAATAATAGCACTATAACAGTCTAGTGTGGAAATGGCCTCAGACTCAAGTTGATTCTCCTAAAGCAAACAAAACTCTCTGTTCTACCCATTATCTCTTGATGGCATCTTTGTAACTTGGCCACAGCAATTATTTAAGAAAGCAATTATTTAAGAAGTTCCACCAGGACTTCAACAACTTCCACCCTACTATCAACCTGAGCCTGGAACAATCCACAGAACAAATTTACTTTCTTAACATTACTGTGCAACTGCACAATGGGCTTCTAAGTGTCATGCTCTGTCAAAAACCTACTGATAGCTAAACAGACTTAAATGCCTCCAGTGTCCACTCAGAACACACTATAAAATCTATTGTTTACAGCCAAGTCCTCAGATACAACCACACAGAGACTCAGAACTCTTGGATTTACAACAGCCATTTCTCAGTCCATAATACTCTCCCAAGGAAGTGAAGAAACAAATTGACAAGGCAAGATTAATACCCAGGAACCATTTACTACAAGACAGACCAAAAACACAAAATGACAGAACACCTCCAGTGGTCACCTACTGTCCACATCTGAGACCCACTCAAACGCATCACCAACAAGCTAAATTAATTCTGGAGGATAATGCAGTTCTTTCACAAGATCTTGGAGACAGGCCTTTATTGGCTACAGACAACCTCCAAATATTAAAACAACTTCTAATTTAGAATAGATATCTAACATGGATGGTGATATACGGGCAAAATCCTGCCACAAAACCAAGTATGAAATCTGCCCCCACATCAACTCTGGGAGTAATATTTCAAGGGCTAATAACATCACTTATAACATCAGAGACATATTTACTTGATTTTATTTCAATGTAATGTATGCCATCCTATGCCAGCAAAGCCCCCTGCACTCTACATTGGACAAACCAGATGGTTTCTATGCAAGAGGATTAATGGTTGCAAATCTGATATTAGAAATGGCAATACCCCAAAAGCAGTTGCAGAACATTTCAACTTTCCAGGACACACAGTAAGTGATTTACAGATTGTGGTCTTTGAACAGAATAATTATAAAGGAAGACTAGAAAAAGAAACTGCTGAATTGAATTATATTCAGAAATTCCAATCCATTAGCAGAGGTATGATCAAAGACAATGGCTTCATGGCACGCTACATCTATTAAAACAAGAATCCTCACTACTGCACACGTAACATGAATAATCTTCTCAGAGAGAGTTTGGAACCCTGGGAAACTGATTTTTGGTAAGCTGATTTATTGTGTTCATGTATCAAAACTAACCGACCGCTATAAAGATCTGAAAGACCTTTATCACCTTACACAGCCATCTGAAAATTTAGGGAAAGGGTAATGATTTTGCATATTTCTGCATCCTATGACATTCTATCCCACTCCCACAATTGTATAAATATGCATTAAGCCTGTGGCCTCAATACACTTGGTACTGCACTCGAAGAAGTGCACAAAAGCTTGTGTAGTTAGTCTTAAAGGTACTGTCACATTATTTTTCCCCCCTCTCTTTTCCTTCCTCCTTTTTATGTTGAAAGAGGCTAATGTGGTTACTTCATTGAAAACTCTTACAGAAACTCTCTCTCTTCCCAGTTTAAAGGACAAAGGCAGAGAAGAACTGGGAACATTTCAGGGCATGGGATCTCATCAGAATCCAGTCCTCCTTCCTATCTTTTAAAGTAATGGAAGGAAATGTCCTCTCACAGTTTTATGGACACCACACTGTATAACCTATTAAATTGGCTTCCAAATGGACAGTCGAGTAAAGTGGCACCCTTTATCTCTAGTGTATTACTTTAAATAAATGTACACCAACTGTGTGTCCAATTAAAGATTTCCAAAGCACATCAACATGTATAGCTCATTTAGTGAAATTCTGATCTAGCATGTGCTTTCATCATGTGGAAGGTTATATGGATATCCTTTGTCTGGATATACAGCGAAGGTGATGTGGAGAGGGAGAAATCTTTATATTTGGCCTAATTTTCTTTATCAGTGGGATCAAACATACACAGAACAGGAGAAAAATACGTCAGGAGTCTTTTTCTATTTGTACAATGTGAAATAAAAGCCAAACAAATACATGTTTTTGGAATGTTAGTAGTGGTCATCAAAAATACAGGAACAGAACTGCATCAAGGAAATATAAACATGGTTCCATAAAACACTATAACACCCTGATAAGGTTGCCAGGTTAATTGCAAGATAGGGCTTTTGTACCTTTAAGAGTGAAGAAATCCTGGAGCAAGAAGGCATAGCAACATCTCCTCCCTCACTCCTAACTGGTTAATGTTTTTTTACGATGTCATTGTTCAGTGCTGTGCATTCAGCTGTAGGAACATAGCTGGACTGTTTTTCTGCCACTGCCCCCTCTACTGGACGGTAAACAGATGTGTTGGTGTGTGTGTGCATGCAGCAGCAGCTACTAAGAGGGCTGAGGGTGACAGAGATGTAGCATAGTTCTTCCTGGCGCAAATTTAAGCTGTGTCTTCCTGCTCCAGGTTTTGTCAAATATTTTCCCTATGATTTCATTCTCTACAGTCCCACTCTTAACCATATGTAGTGAATACACACCAGAAATTTTGGGTAATCCTTTCTACATGCAATAAATGGGCTATGATCCCTGGAACGGTCTGCTGTAAAAACTTTGTTACTCTTTCATATGCACAGGATTCTTCACTGTTTTTGCTGCACCAGACCCCTCTGAAAATCTAGAACGTTGGCAGGCCTCACATTGAAGCTGCCTGTGTTTACACTATGGAAGACTGTCACACTTAATCAGATACACAGGTGCAGAATAGGGTTGGCCCTACTATGAAGCAGAGGGAGGGATCTGTCTTGGGTAGGAGATGCTAGAGACTGGCAGTGTCAGTCCTCCAACTATTCTTCCTGAGCCCTCTGCTCATTTCTTTCTCTTGGAGGATAGAAGTGTGGGCATGCCAAACAGCTTGCTCTCACCTCATCACAAAAATGATGTTTTTATTAAAAGACAAACAAACAGTAGAGACACCACATTCACACAACTAATGTAAGAAGTGGAAGTAAGGATTTTTGGGGAAATGAGTGATACGACACCTTTTCTCATAGTCCTGGAGAAACTGAAGCTGGTCGGGAAGAAACTCAGCGTGGAAGCCGAGGGGAGCTCGCTGGACAAAATGGCAGCAAGGCCGGATGAAACTCAGGAGCGATCCGAGGTGGTCTTGGAATCGGGGAGTTTTTATTGTGCCTACAGGCCATGCCTTACTCGGTGAGAACAATGTGAATTTGGAGCGGGACAAAGCTTTGGGAAAGGTCAAGTTTAACATGATGGGCTTAGCGCAGATTTAACAATAGTATAGCCAGTATGCAAATACAAGGTGCTTAGCTTGGCTTTGTAAGACTATCGGCTCGAGGCCGGGCGTCTTTGTTTAGAGTCGCGCTTAAGCAAGAGGTGTTTGCAGGGAGGTCCCTGAAGCAACGGAGTGGCTCTGTTCTGCCTGCCTAGGTGGAGAATGGAATGTCCAACACTTACCGGCTGCGCGTGTGTACGTGCTTGTCCGGAGGCCTCGCAAACATGTGGAGCGGGGTGGCAGAGGAAGGCCAAATGATTTTGATATCAAAAGAGATATCTAGTGCTATCACTGGATAGGCCTGAACCACAGTAACACCAGGATTAATCAGGGCTGTTCCTGCCAAATCAGGGCAGTTGGATGGTATGTGTCTTCTGTATCTGGAACAGAACAGAAAGGGAGGGTGCCATTTTGTACTTTGCATGAGACAGAAAAAAGTCTTAGACCAGTACTGCTTGGCTTGGCAAAAGGATATGTGAAAAGGGTCTCAGGATTGCAGCTAATCACCAGCAAAGCATGACTCAGCTGCACCCTGGAGCTCATAGGTTGCATTAATAGTGCCATATAATAGTTTTCACGTCAAGGGGTGTTATCAGTGTACTTTATTCAGCACTAGTAATGTGTAATCTGCCGTGTTGCCCCTTTTGCTTGGTACACACCTTTCAGAAAGACGTAGACAAACTAGAAAGTTCAGAAGAAAACAACAAATACAGGGTTATGCAAAGCAACTCCAAAATGTTGAGGATTACCCTTGAACTCTAAAAAAAAAAAAACATGGGCCAGACCTAAAATATTAGGTCTGCACGGACTACCCTGAGTAGTCTACACGATTGTGGGTGAGCTCTGAATCAGCCTGGAATGATTCCCAACTTTGACCAAAGGGACTTTCCCCCACCCCAAGAAGAATGCAGTCAAAATAATTTCTTACATGAGGAAAGAGAAGGGCCCTTGCAATAATGTTTGCTTTCCCAGGACTAAAATTCTGATACATGGTTGGTAATAAAGTAACTTCTGCTTAATAACAATGAACCTTGATTCACACATGTATTTACTCAGCAGTGAAGTATAAGAGATACTGTTATGGAGAGTGCAATGCAACCCAGGTACCATTGACTTTGCCAATTAATGTCAGTGTAATTTTAAGTAGGACAATGGTTAACAACAGGACCAACCTTTAAAGTTGACTGGAATTCAAAATAGAGGAACTTTAGTTATGCAAATACAGAGAGAGAGTTTCTTTAACTTAGGCCATTTCTGCACTAGACTGCTATAGTGCTATTATTCCACTTTCAACATCCTAGGGAATCCTGGGGTTTGCAGTTTAGGGAAGGGCTTGCTGGCCCTCCCTAAACTGCAAACTCCAGGATTCCCTAGGATGTTGAAAGTGGAATAATAGCATTATAGCAGTCTAGTGCGGAAATAGCCCTAGACATTTAAGCAGACAATACTTTCTGTGAATTGAACAGTCCGGGGCACTGAATCTCTAGCAACCCTGCAGAGTAGACCAGAGAAAAAGATGGGAAACATTTTCTATTTTGTCTGTCCTCTTTTTACTGCTTTCAGTTTCTTTAGCTTGAGAAAGACTGAGGGGAAACACGATGGCATTCTTCAGATACCAAGAAAAGCAAAGCTTCTCTTTCACTTCCCTATATTTGTATCTCTAAGAAAATCACATTTTAAATAATAGCAACTGTGGGTTGGGATGATGGGAATCCCGAAAGCAACTTCTGCCCTTTCCAAATTTAGGAAGGATTCTACGTGCGCGACTCGTCCGCACGGCACTTTTATAGCGTGATTATTCCACTTTCAACCTCCTCGGAATCCTGGGGTTTGCAGCTTCGGGAGGGGCCGGCCGGCCCCTCCCGAAGCTGCAAACCCCAGGATTCCCGAGGAGGTTGAAAGTGGAATAATCACGCTATAAGAGTGCCGTGCGGAAAGCCTGCAAGTTAGATAGCTTCCCCTTTCTTTAGAAGCCAGCTTTCTCAGAAGAAAAAAAGCCCTTCGATCTCGCAACAGATGCAAAACCACACTTTGGCCAGCAGAGGGGCGAGAAAAGTTTTTACCGCCGCTGCACAGGACTTAATGGAAGCGCCGAAGTTTCACAAACCGGAACGGGCGAAGCAGGACACCACTTAGGTACGCCTCCTTCAGTTAGTAGCCCCAGACCCTCATCTCCACTTTATAGTCAATCAAGGAGGAAGGCAGCCTCTTGCCAGAACGCCAGGCTTTCCCTCACTCCCCAGAGTGGCTCAGAGGGCAACCGCAGGGGAAGACTGTTCCGAAACAAGCTGCCTGGAGCAGCATCACCTTCCACTATACCGTATGTTTTCCGTCTTTCCCTTTGGAAGGGCTTCTGTCTACTTTAAGAATTGAAGAGCCGAAAGATAACCACTAAGCGAAGGTGGACTTGTCCTGGCATCTCGTTTTTTGGAATAAGGACACCTCTTTGAATGGTCTGCCTGCCTGCCTGCCTGTCTTTTAAAGGTAAAGTACTCTGCAGGTGGGGAATGTGGTGCCACTTTTACTTACCTTACCATAGGGTCCAGGGCCATTTCCACACTACACTCTTATAGCGCGATTATTCAACTTTCAACATCCTGTGGAATCCTGGGGTTTGCAGTTTCCCCCTCCAGAAACTGCAAACCCCAGGATTCCATAGGATGTTGAAAGTGGAATAATCGCGCTATAAGAGTGTAGTGCGGAAATGGCCCAGGACAGGTACCTTGTGGGTGCAGTTCGAGCCTGGTTGTCACACGAATGTGATTTGCTCCTTAAGGCTTGGGCTTTTACAGCAGGAGCAGAGCTTGAAAAAGTAACTGTTTTGGTCTCCAAGTCCTGGAATCCCCCAGGAAACATATCTGGTTGGGAGATTCAGGGAGCTGAAGGCCCCACAGAGTAACTTTTCGTAGCTTTGATCAGGTGTGAAAGTGGGTAGAGGTCGGTACATCAAAAAGAAAAATTGTGTCCTCGTGGGGAAAAAATTTGATAAAATAATGCTTTTGCTTACTATACATGATTGGAGGTGAAAATGCATGCAGGTCACAGCGCCTCATCCAATCAGCCCTGGACCACATGTGCGCTGCATTTTTATCTTTACAGTCATGTTTTTAAAATGATTATATACAATTTTAAATTACAGATGTTTTACCATGATAGCTAACTTGCTTTTTAAGACTTTTGTATCATGGGGAGGGGGTGTTTGGTTGTCTGTTTTAACCCTGTAAGCTAGCTGCCTCCCCGGGTCCCCTGAATAAACTATGCTTGATGGTTGTATGCAAAAGCTGAGTCTTAGAGAAGATACAAACCATTCTTCACAAAAGCCCTTTTTGTCTAGCACTTGTGGAGAAATTTAACTCCAGAGCACATGACGTGCATGTGCAAACACACTCAACTCTAGTGTTTTTTTTTATATTATTTTTTCAAGATACATCTGTTCAAGATACAAAAGAAACAGCAATTATGTAACTAATGCCAACACAAACACACACAAAAAGAAAAACAAAGCAAAGGGAAGATAAAGAGAACAGAGGTAAATGCAAATATTCATACTCCGGAGCACATGATGTCCTCCAGTGCAAACACATTCAATCCTAGTGTTTTTTAATTTTATTTTTTCAAGATCCATCTGTTCAAGATACAAAAGAAACAGCAATTATGTAACTAATGCACACAAACACACACACACAGAAGAAAAACAAAGCAAAGGGAAGATAGAGAGAACAGAGATAAATGCAAATATTCATACTATCTTAATCATTCTTTGAAGGCAATTACAAATGGTTCTCCACGTTTCCTACCAAAATAATCAATTAAACATTCCCACTGTTTCTTAAAGTTATCTATAGATTTGTCTTTGAGTAACATTGTTAATTTGTCCGTTTCTATTGCCTCATAAACTTCTGTAAGCCATACCTCAACATTAGGAATCTCTTTCTTTTTCCATTCCTTGGCATAAAGAATACTAGACTTAGTTATCATGTTAAGTACAATTATCTCATGCTCTTTCTCAGTATATTCCTCAACCAAATTAACCATGCATAACAAATATAATTCTGGTTTCAGAGGAAAACTCTTCTTTATGATCATAGTAATTTCCATATGAATGTTCTTCCAGTATCTTTTGGCTTTCTTACAATTCCACCAACAGTGTAGAATGAACCCCTTTCCATTTTACATTTCCAGCATTTGTCATTTTCTCCTTTTATATTTTGGTTAGTCTCACTGGAGTTAGATACCGTCTGTATAACATCTTACAATCATTTTCTTTAAACAATTGACAGGCTGTGAAGTTTAGACCTCTCCAGGTTTGTGACCAGTGATCTAACTGTAGGGGGTGTCCAATATCTAGGGGCCATTTTATCATATAACTCTTAACTATCTCATGTTCTGTTTCCCATTTTAATAGGAGTTTATAAAATTTAGCTGTGACGTATTTTTTCCCTACCTCCAAGATAGCATCTAACTCCTAGACTGAATTGTTTATGACTTCTTCCTCATTGTCTTGTTTTTATCTTGTATACAACTGTTTGTACAAAAGCCAGGAGCAATTCGTCCCTTCTTCCAATAGTTCTTCTCTTGATTTAGAAATAGTTTCGCTGTCTTGGAATTTTAGTAACTTGTTATATGTACACCAATTTTTTTGAGGCTTACCTATGGAGTTATAGAAAACTTCTTGTGAGGGCACCCATTATGGCATTTGTGGACAAAGATGGTTTATATATTGGCCAGATTTTGAAGAGTGAATTCCTTAAAAAAATGTTCACAAAATTCTTTCCTGAATTGATTCTCGATGTAGCATATACATATGAATGTCATCTTGGACTTAAATCTGCTCCTTCAATGAACAGTAATCTTTTATTATCCAGTGTAACCCAATGCATGATCCAGGTTAAAGCAATAGCATGTGCACAGAGTTGCAAATCCCGAAGTCCTAGGCCACCTCTTTCTCTGAGATATGCCATCAAGCTCCATTTTATCCTTGGCTTTTTCCCAGCCCAGATAAATTTAGTTAGCTCTTGCTTCCACTGACTGAAAACATCACGTTTGATTATAATAGGTGTATTTTGGAAAAGAAAGTTCATTTTAGGCAATATATTTCATTTTTATGGCTGAAATTCTTCCTAGCAGTGATAATTTTAGGTTATTCCAAGACAATATTAATTTCCTTCCAAATTTTTAAGTAGTTATTTTCAAATAACTCTCGCTCAACCCTAGTTTTTAACATTTGTTTTATGTGTTTTATGTTGCTGCTATATTTGCATAGCATCAAGAAGGTCTTGCTGGCACCCAGACCAAGTATGAGATACTTTTGGCCCTCTCAAGATGTTTTGGTCTTCAACCCTCATGAGTGATACCCTGCATAACCCGTAGTAATTAATTGTGTGGGATTTGTGGCCAAAAACACAGAGGGAGGAAAGTTTCTCAGCCTGGTCCAGAGTTACTGAGGCTGTAAGCCTATAAAATACACACCTAAGAGTAGGTCTTATTTAGCTCTATGGAATTCACTTCTAAGCAGACATATAGAATTGCATTGCTGTCACATATGTTGCTTGACACTCCTCCAAGAATGCATGGGAGCAAAAATGTGTTTTCTCCTATTTTTGCATATGTATTTGTGAGAGGAGGGATGTGTCCTACTGTAAAAGAAACATTTTATCTGAATTAATCTTTGAGATTCAGACAAAAGCATTTTTTTTTAGGATAGACAAGATGTACAGATATTTCAAGGACTGGTGTTTTGTCAGTTTGCTCTTTTACTTCTGTCAAGATTCAATTTTTGTGTGTTGGCAGGCAACAAAACTCTTGGCTGTGGTCAAGTCCTTTTTTAATGGTAGGAAAAATGAGATTCTGTCTGATATATTGGTTGGGTTAATGCAAACAGGAGGCTTTGAACTTCGGAAGCTTGCTGATAGCTACAATATGTTCAATATCAAGAAACTATTTGTGATTAAAAATACCAGCGCAAGATGTTCTGTGGTCTGAAGCAAAGGACAAGATGGTGAGTTGTTAGCTGTAGCAAAGCTGGCTGTTGAATATTCTTTTGACACTGATGAGGGGATTGCATTCTCCATTACACCTGAGGGCAACAAGCTAGACTAGGGTGGGTAGTGCAGGTTGTGTGTGGTGCACAAGGCTTTGTCTTCCAACTCCATGCTGTTGCTTGCTCACTGCTCCACCTGGCTTCTGCTCCTTGTATATTCAGGCAACTGCTGGAATGCCAGCTGTATGATGTGAGCAGAGTAATAATGCCTGTGCATATGTGATGCCTCCCAGCATGCAGGGTCTTGGCTGCCTGCCTCTTTGCCTACTTACTTAGTAAGGAGTCTTTTTCCTGCCATCACTGTATCCTTCATTGAGAGGAGGCAGCCAGGCAAGACTGCTGGACAACCATGCCAAAACACTGCAAGAATCGCTGCCCATATCATGTCAGTTTAAGAAAGTGGGAAAAGTTAAAGGGGAACAGGTGAGACCCTGATGCTAGTGATGCTGTCTCTCCCTAATGGTAGAGCCAGCCCTGTTTTTAAATGTGTTTTGTATTTGTAACTAGCCACTGATAAACATTGATTTATTGCATTTTTAACTTATTTTTCTCTGAGGTCTCTACAGCAGTATATATAAAGCTATTCCTGTTCTGTATCCCTTTGAAAAGGGATCCCTTTGAAAAGGGATCACAAGGCTGTGATACAGTAGTGGCTTGCCATCGGGGCTACCCAATTGGGATTTGTACCTGAAGCTGAAATCAAAAGAATAACTTTCCCAAGCTTTACTACTGTCACCTATCAGTGGATTTTTTTCCTTGCTCTTAGAATGACCCTGTGGGATACATAAAGCATGAGGAATGTTTATTTTAGAATGTTTGGATGAATGAGGTTTTTATTTCACTGATTACTTGTTATGCAGCACCACTACTACTATTACTGCTTGCATCACCCCAAAACTTTGAGGGCTTCTCCTTCATGCTCCGGATATAAGCTGCCTATGGTTGGACTGCATCCCTGACTATTGGCTATGCTGACCAGAAATAATGGGAGTTACAGGCCAAAAACACTAGGACAGCACCTGTTACCCATCCTTCTATACGCTCTTATCTCCAATTAAATCTTACTGAATTCTGCGTAACCATATATAAGATTATACTGTTTGTTTTCATTATACTTTTTAACTTTTTTATTTTAATTGATCTATTGAAACATGCATTTAACCAAGAAGGTCTTCTTTTCTATTATAACTCTAACCAGGAAATCCCTCCTTCCCATAGAGAATTATGGCTAGATTAACTAATTAACCTTAACAGGAAATTACTTCCTCCCACAAAGAATTGTGGATAGGCAGCCTATTGAGTGCTTGATGTTCTGCACCACGATTCCAATAAATTCTATCCAATGATCAGTGGCTGTAAAATTGTAGTCCAACACATCTGGAGGACACAAGAGTCCCTACTCCTGGTTTTGACAAATAGATAACTCTTTAAGGTAATTTTTGTTGTTACTGAGAATTGGAACTCTTCTTTTTAAACAAATCTCATTCACAAGTGTTGGTGAAAAATGGTCAACCATTGCAAGAACTATCAATGATGGGATGCGCAAACAGCAATTTAAAAATTTTCTCTCAGGTACAAGTTTATTTTTTTAGATATCACAACCTATTGGTTAGATCAACCAAACCAGTCCCTCCGCACATGTAAACTCAACAGGCTAACAATCCATTGAGACAATGGAGAATTTGGATTGTTTTTGCCTAAGTTACACAAGTCTTCACTCTAAAGGCATAGAAGTACGGCACTTTGTGAATGCACATGCTTGTTCCAGCTTGTATAATGGCTGTGTTGGATTGCCGCTATTACTGCTGTAGTCCATGTTGTCTATAGTACCACTGAAGCTCCAAGGAAGTAGCAGCCTTATGCATCTGCTCTCTTTTGCTGCCCATATATTTGCTGCGTGTTTGACAGACAGAAATAAAGATTATGAGTAAACAACATTGCAACATTTTTATGATCTGTTGATTTAAATGGTAGAAACTGAAGAAAAAAGCCCCCCATTGGAAACAGCAGAACAATTTTCTTGCATTAAAATGAGTAAAAGTTTCCTGACCTTGATGGGTATAACATTTGTTGACTGCACCTACATGCTGGATCCATGTAAGTTTGTGCAAAAGATGAGCAATCTGTATTTATATATTTTTCTCTGATTTATGTGGGAAGGAAACCATTTTCTTTAATTTTATTTTGCGTTTTATAAGAAATACAGCAGGGATGGAGAAACTCTTTTAGCCATAAACTTTTTCAGCTATTTCAGCTAAGGCAAAGATCTCAGGAAGCACATTCCACCATTGGGTAGGGCCAAAGGCAAAGTGGGTGAATCTGGTGGATATGAATTTTACAAATTTTAACTAGCTAATCATGATGGCTGGGTGTGACTTGATCTTTTCTCTGCTACCTCATCTTTCCCTTTTGCCCTGCATCACACTTAGGTTTCTTCCCAAGTTTTCATATGTTAATCTGTTGTGTAACTGGTTCTTGGCAACAGCAAGCTTCAAGAAGAACTTAGAGCAGTAGGTAATTCGCAGCCAGGATGCTGTTCTTAGTACCTATTCCCAGATTGCTGGAATTTTTTTCAAACCCATACATAGTTTAAGATTGGGGAAACTTGCCCCTCCAGATATTTTTGACTGTAGTTTCCACAGTTCCTCTTTATGCTGGACCATAATGGTGGGATTAATGGGAACTGTAACCCTAAACATCTGGAGAATGAAGGTTTCCTTACTCTTGTAGTAACTTGCAGAATTCCCAGCTAGGCATGTGGTGGTCTTTTAATGTTAGATCTCACCTGCAGAAATCCCAACGAAAGAAGATTGATTGATAAAATTGCTGGACAAGTTGACAATACTGATGAGAGGAAAATTGGTGGCAACTTTCACCAAGGACTGGAAATCATTAACAAGCTTTTTGCAAGAAAAAGAAAAAATAACATTACACTTGGATTTGATGGTTATTATTTCTGAGAAATGTAGCAGTAGAGCACTGGGAAGATATTTGCAGTTAGAGAAATTATTATCTTTTCATACAATCAGTAGCAGTCTCCGTTAGGAAAGTGAGAAAATACCTTTGTGTTAGTGTTAGCATTATTGGTAGTATTTTGTATTTAGCATTAGGGATTAGAGTTAGTTTTTAGTAATTACTATTTAGGGTATATTCAGATTGTATGGTGTCTGTTTTTTCCTCTTTTTTTCTGTAGTTGTGTGCGGTGGTAGTTTAGTGTTTTTTTATTTAGTTTCTATGTATTGTGTATTGTTAATAAAGTTTATTTATAAAAAGGTATGGGAAAACAATTTTATAGTCTGCTCTCTGTTTTTGCAGGTTTAACATTTGCGAATCTAACAATTTGCAAGTTTCTCAAACCTTTGTCTCCCCCTGACCTCAAGCAACTCTTTTCTGGGGGAACCTTCCCTCTCAGCAGCTCTGATCAGGCTGTACAGCCCTTTAAAAACCCACCTGAGGTCCTCCTCCACCAGCCATTGTCTGGTCAGCTGCGTACAGTGCACACCCTGATTTCTCATCATCAGAAACCTTCTCCTGATGCCCCACCCACCCAAGAATGGAGAAGGGTGAGAGAGATGAAGTAGAGAACCACCATACCAATCCAACCCTTTTCCCTCTCCTTTTCCTGACCTGGTTTGGACTCTGGGCACCCATTCTCTCCACTGTGCCTCAGCCCGCTTTCCACAGGCACACACAAAACATTTTGATATTTGCGGTTTTTCTGCTTTTGCGGTGTCCTGAGCTCTTAAGCCTAACAAATGTGGAGGGCCAACTGTAATTCCGTGTCCTTTTGCCTATAGGTTTTTGATCCCTCACTGATTTTTTTCAAGTGAGTGCACACACTGTGGTGACTTTGTCTGTGTTCTTGAAGAGGTGGAAAATGTGTGATCTTGCTCTTTCCAGCTGCTTGTTCTTTGCAGAGGGTATAATTTAGAAAGATTCTTCCCACATCAGCCTGCTTGTGTTTACCTTATTTATGTATTATTTACAGGTCTGTTTACCTTATTTGCACATATTTTATTTCTTCACAGATGGAAACACTGCCTGTGTTCTTTCTCTTCTGGAAAGTGTTTTCTTCAACAGTCCTTGGTTATCCAAGTGGTCAAATCAGTATGGTTTGTGATTCTATGTTACCCAGCCACGGAAATTTCATTTCACAAACCTCTCCAGCACCATATGCCATCTCTGTCTCCAACACATCATTTACCCCAGGAGAAGAGATTACAGGTGAATACAGAACATTCAATAATGTACTGATTGTGATATAACACTCCCCTATTGTATTGTATTTTCAAAAATTAATAGCTTTGCTTTAGGAGGTTTTTTTTCCTTAAATCCAACAATGTATCTGTTTGCAAGTGGCCTTTTATTGAAAATTCCAAGCCCAAACTTGAGATGACTATCCGCCCAGAGGCCTGGATCTGAATGGCTGTGTGTGTGTGTGCATTTGAGCACATGTGTGCACTTGCTGATTTCCTTCCCTTTTAGCTGCAGTCCCTCCCATATTAAGTGCCTTTCTCTTGAAAATCACCAGACTGACAGAGATGTTTCATAGAGAACTGGAAAAGCTGGGTGTGCGGGTAGACTGCTACAGTCAGTCTGCTGGATTGCTGCCAAGAATTTTAATAAATAATGGTATCTGTTGCCAACAAAATCAAAGACAGAAGGATTCTTGTACTGTAGAGGACATACTTATTTCAATCTTGTTACAGTCTACTATGGCAAAAGAAGAAATGTGTTGCTGCTGCTTCTTTTTGGGGGTAAAAAAGGAATTTTGTACAGGACCAAAGTCAAGTTTGGGGAAATCCCCAAGGCAGCTCTAATGTAATCTATGATGATGAGGCATTCCTTTTTCCTTTTGGGGGTACAAGATTCATCCCTTAACCTTAGACCTTCTCCAACCTGCCACCTACCTGAGGTGTTGGATTACAGGTCTCATCATTGTTAGCCACTATGCGCAAATTGCTGTGCTGGCTGAAGCTAATGGGAGTTATAATCCAAGACATCTGGAAGATGTTGTGTTGCTGAAGGTTAATCTACATGTAATCCTCCAGCTGCTTTGTGCTTTGCTATGTTCCTAAAGCTTGTTATCATATTTGTATGGGTTCAAAAAAATCAAGCTAAGGGAAAGCACACTGGATGTATTCTAGCCACTTTATTTTTTAATCCTTTATTTAAGAGGAGGGAATATTTTCAGGCTCTAGATGTCCAGAGTCAGGGAGGGACAAGCATTGCTCACCACAGAGGTTAGTTTTTGGAGTACAGTTGCTAGAATCTCCCACTTAATAAAGCTAATGATGATGAAAACTGAGGAATGACAATGTCCAGGAGACCATAAACTCCCATTCCTCTTGTTTTGTGTGTGTACATGTATGAAATTACAATTATTCTTAACTCTATAGTAATTTTTGAAACAAATCTCCATGCAAGCACTAGTTTATACAATTATATTAGCATTTCAGGCAGTCTTAAGCATTTTAAAATCCTATTACTTTCAAGGACAGAATTAATCACGTGGTAACTATTGTCTAAACTTTGCCAAATTCTGCACTGCTTTTCAGAGTAGCAGCCGTAATAGCTATAGCTTTAACTTTTGTCCTTTTTTCCTGCTGTTAATGCCAATAACAGTAAGATGTTCCAACTCATACTTATTTTTCTTCCCTACTCAGTGTCACTAACTGGAATCAATGGCTCCAGCTTTAGAGGATTTCTACTCCAGGCTCGAACACCTGGAGGAGAAGCTGCTGTTGGAAGCTTTCGAATCCTAAATCCTAACACACAAGGTCTTGTATGCAACAATGTTCAGGTATATGGGACTTGTATAACCCAAGCCATGTGTATATCTCTCATGTGCCCCCCTCCCTATTCTTTACATACCCTGCAGAGATGAGTGGACTGGTTGGATCCAGAGGCTTGCTAGTGCCTTACTAAGCTTAGGACTAATGTTTTACAGGTAATAACATTCCTTTGGTTGCTTAGGACTAATGTTTTACAGGTAATAACATTCCTTTGGGAGTTAACAAGTTCTTAACAGTTGTCTTTTTGCAAGTAACTGGCTAATATCATTACTGTTATTCATGTAATAAGGAGTGTTTAAACATTGCTTTTTCTTATTGTTGGGGTCTAAAATTCATTGGGAGGCATCTGGCAGGATTTCCTCCTCAATTTGGGAGCAAGGGGCTTTCCTACTTCTTATTTTATAAGGTATATTTGTTTCTTTAAAAAAGTAACAAAAAAGGCAACTGAAATGTAGTGAGTAACTGAATGAGGTACTAAACAATACACACAAACACACATACATATATACACCTCCTACTCACCCACACAGTAATTTTAGTGGCAAAAAATTACTGGGGTGGTAACCTTGTAATAATTACATGATTAATTTTTTTAAAAAAAGATGTAAATTTCCAGGCTCTGATGGCAGTGAATCTGAACTACGTATTCAAGATCAAGAAGCCACCTTTCCCCTCAAAAATGTTGCATTTCAACATTGTTAGCTCACAACAAGACAGCTGTTCTCTTGAGACCCAGCATAATGCAGTGGTTTAAATGTTGGACTAGGACTTGAGACCAGGTTTCCAATTCCTACTCATTCATGGAAAGACACTGGTTGACCATGGGCAAATCACTCTCTCTCAGCCTTACAGGAAGCCAAAGGCAAATTCTCTGTGAACAAATCTTGCAAAGAAACAACTTGAAGGCACACAAGAAAAGCTCCAAACAATATATTATTGCTGGGGATATCCTTTCCCCATCCATCTACTGCAAAGATCACAGCTGAACTGAGAGGGAGAATGAGTACTCCAGACAGATGACACTCTCATTTGTTGAGTATCAGTTCTGGGGGAAATGTGGGATGTATATAAAGTGAATCATCATTCTTGCTAATAAAGATGTCCCAGCACTACAGTACAGTGAACTCTGGCTCTGCTGTACCACCAACAGTTGTAAATATCCAATTCCTAGGCAAGATGATGACAGTATTTGGCCCACTACAGAAGTGGATTATCTGGACTAATTATCTGGCTTCAGGCCAGGACATGGCACTGGTTGCCTTGGTCACTCTGACTAATGACTTCATCTGGCAGAAAAAATGTGTGGGAGGGATGCTATTTTGCTGGTTTTCTTCATCTCAGCAGCCTTTGATACTGTTGACCACAATATTTTCCAGGAACCACTCAGTGAGTTGGAAAAAGAAGGCACTGGACGGTGGCATTTCCAGTTTATGAGCAGCATGTAGTATTGGGAAACTTTTCATTCTACTCCTTACTGGCATGCAGCACTGGGAAGCTTTTGCTTAGTTTCATGGCAGTTATGTTGTGGGGTTGTTAAAGCACCATCTTGTCTCTCATGGTATGTTATATCCATATGAAGTGAGGGTGCAGAGTGGATGGAGCGTAGGTAGGTCATATG
This sequence comes from Ctenosaura bakeri, assembly GCA_948474755.1. Taxonomy (NCBI): domain Eukaryota; kingdom Metazoa; phylum Chordata; class Lepidosauria; order Squamata; family Iguanidae; genus Ctenosaura; species Ctenosaura bakeri. The sequence continues at coordinate 119,302 of CAOLHI010003120.1, forward strand.
AGCCTTCAACCACTGCATCACTGCCTCCAGCACAGGCATTGTGATTCAGATTGAATGAAGAGACAGTATTGGCATCCAGCTCTGTCTCTTAATTCAGTCTGAATCATTGTGCCTGTGCTGGACTGGTATCTGGAGAGAGTGATGAACTGTTTGCAGGTTGATGATAAACAAGTCTAGTCCTGATAAGATAGAGGCTCGTGAGTAGATCCAAGATTTGTATAAACCATCTGTTCCAGATAGGTTAGTACTTCCTCTGATGGAGCAAATAAGTAGTTTGGGAATATTTCTTGCTTCAGAACTGTCATTGGTTGCCAAGGTTATCTGGGGGCTTTATCACACCAGTCTGTTGTCTTGCAGCAATTGTGTTGTTTAAGCAAACAGAAACATACCCATCTGGAAGCAATCACTTTCACACATTTTTTGCAATAATGCTGTGGTGCTGCTTTGGCGATACATCTTCCTGCAACCAGTCTTCTGTACTGCCTCATTGACCCCGCCTGCCTACCTGTATCTGTACTATGGTCATTTCCACACTAGGCTGTTATAGCGCTATGATTCCACTTTCAGTATCCTATGGAATCCTGGGGTTTGCAGTTTAGGGAGGGAATAGCCCTTCAGGAATAGCCCTTCAGATATTGAAAGATGGCTGTTGTATCACCTCTCTGTGTTCTGTTCTTCAAGCCAAACATACCCAGTTCCCTAAGTCAGTCCTCATAAGGTCAGGTTTCCAGGCCATTGATCATCTTGCTCACCCTCCTCTGGACATGTTCGCGCTTGTCAATATTGTTCTTAAACTGTGATGCCCAGAACTGGACACAGTATTCAGGGGAGGCCTAACTAAAGCAGAATAGAGTGAAACTACTACTTCCTGCAATCTGGACATTATGTTCCTTTTGATACACATTCCATAGCAGTTGCAGCTTACCCACCTTCTCCTGTGTTTATTCAAGCGAACTATTCCATTTCCTTGACACCCAGTGCCAGAACTACCCTCACACAACGGAGTTGTTGCCTTAAGATTAACAGGGAGTTTACATTTGCACTACTCTGATAGCAGGTCCAGTAGGACACTGCGTGGGTTGCGCATGTTTTCTGTGAATAAAAGTAGCTGAAAAACAGATCTGGTTTAAACCAGACATCAATACAAAGAGTGAAGCAAAGGGTGTGACATAATGATCATCCTAGCCACCCAGATAATCAAGAGACTCATGGGTGACAGAGCTCACAATGGGCTAGTCTGACCATATATATTGCCTCAGCGTTACAAGGCAACACTGGGAATGTTGTGTTTTTAGAAACCTGGAAGGGTGTAACTTTTTGGTGTATTATTCTTTTTCAAAAAACTGTAGAATTCTTCAGTGAGTCACACAAGCCGGGATGACAAGCAAAGTATAACAGCAGTTTGGATTGCACCTCCTGGCGTGGGACAAGTTCTGTTCAGGTATGGACTTACATATTTGTTTGCTGTGTTCATATGACACAGCAACCCGGGGTTCTACATGACACAAGGAGCCAGCATTCAGCTACTCAGTTGTTCCTGCTTGTAGCAGGAGTGGCTAAATAAACCATATAAGAAAGCAAACCCCCATAGCTAGTTTATCCCGTTGTCTGGCAGCAGGCAGTTTTCTGTCTTTGTCCTAACAAACCAGAGAAAGAGTGCAGAGTATATTAATCATGTCTTTCTCTTATTTGTTGGGAGGGAAACTGCTGATTGCCAGGGAACATGATAAACTAACTGTGGAGTGAAATTCTTGAGATTTTGTTTAGCAGCTCTGGCTGCAAGTGGGAGCTTACTGAGCAACACAGTGTCCATCAGTACATTGCTTGTTCATTACAAGTTATGGTCCAGTGGAGTATTCACTGATTGTATTGTGCAGACAAATCGATGCAACAGTACTTAATAAAGCCTTAATTTCACTATTGAGCTACGGTAACTTCTTAGGAGGTAACTCCTAGATGAGAAAACTATGCACAATCCCCTTCTTGCAACTGTCTTTTAGTAGTTAGTACCTATTGAGCTGTTTATAATAAAGTTCTTTGGAGGCCTCTCTTTCACAGAGTCACTATAAGTCACTATATCAATAACAAAACCTATTAAATTAAGCCATAAATAATTGCAAATGTAATTTATAAAATCTTTTCTGTCATCTTCAACTATTAAATATTGTCAAAGGGATTTATTCCTTTAGATCTCAGGTTACAGAGGGATTGAACCTTTTGACCTCAGGGACAAAGGGATTGAACATTTCCAAAAAATGATTTCTTAACTGTTCAAATGGTTTGCAAATTTGAGTAGTTTCATAGTTCTCAAAGGGTTTAGATTTTTTTTTAAGTGAAACTTAATGGCATTCCAGTCTTCCTCCTCCTCTACCAGCTGTTGCCTAGTTAGCTGAGGACAGCTCAACACATAGGCCAATTTATTAGCATCACAAACTCTCTCCTGATGCCTTTCCCATACCCAAGAAAGGGGATGGACAAGAGAGGAGGTGTGGCCACCGTGCTGACACATTCCCTTTCCCTCTCCTTGCCCTAACTTTGGATGCCCCTTCTCCTACCCTATGTTGGCCCCTTTCCACAGACATGCATTTTGACACTTGCACAAACATTTTGGTATTTGTGATTTTCCCACTTTTGCAGGGGTTCTGTGCCCCTAACTCTAGCAAATATGGAGGGCTGACAGTATCTGTAATAAATTCTTTTAATGAGAACAGTTTCTGTGTGTGCATGTGCCTTCAAGTTACCAGTTGACTTATGGTGAACTCATGAATTTCATAGGGTTTTCTTAGGCAAGGAATATTCACAGGTGGTTTTGCCAGTTCCTTTCTCTGCATTATAGCTACAGCACCTGTTATTCATTGGTAGTCTCCCATCCAAGTACCAGCTGGGCCTGCTGTTGCCTAGTTTCTAAGTTCAGAAAGGATCTGGTGCCTTTAGGGTGCCTGCTGCTAAAGAGAAAACTCTCCAAGTAACACTAGAGCTTGTTCCTTTGGCATTGTTAAGTGATGCAACAAAAATAATACATGTCTATGTGTACAGTTCTCAATTTGCTGGCAAGCCTGCTAACACTTACAGAATCCAGGCTGTTTATCATCCATGTGTTGCAAGTTACTGGATGCTCCTGTAAACCAGATTTCTTTATGGCATGACTGCTTGCAGAAAAGAAGTTTATCAAGACTCTGTTCAGCTACAGTAAATAGCTAGTATGCTATGTATTGGTAATGATATAGAAACTTTAATCATTCTGGATGTTTAACATTAAAATTGTAACAATGTTATGTGGTAGGATTGACTTGTATGTCAGTAGTTTTTCTCCTTTCTCTAGAGCAACAGTCTTACAGAATTTTTCTACATTCTGGGATCAGGTTCAAAGCAACCTTGTGTCTTCCAGCGAACCACCTGTTTCAGTAAGTTTTAATATGATTTTTAATATTAAAAATGTGTGATACCTGTAATATATAAAATTTAAGTTAAAAATGATTGTACTTGAAATTGCGTTCACTGGGACGGACAATCCACGGGCCATATGTTGCACACACTTGCAATACATCACTTTTAAAATAATGTTTGCACATTTTACATACTAGAAAGAAGGTCCGTACTCTTAGTGAAGGCTTCATCCAATATTTTGTTTCTTTTTTTAAAGTTATTTTTATTAAAGACTGAAAGTTTGTATACATCGCGTATTTGCCTTATTTCATATTGTACATCCTTCTTACATAAGTTTTCAATTAATTTTCAATACTTTCTACACATTATTAAATATTCCTTAATTTTTCTTTAATCAGTCCCTATTTCTCCCTCCCTCTCTGTTCCCCCCATCCTTAACAACACATTTTATATTAACCATGTTTTCCCCCAACAATTTCCCCTCCTCCTTCCCTTCTCTTTTTATTTTTCCTTCCCCATCCCCCCAATCTTCCTTCCCTTATTCCGCTTTTCTCCTCTCCAGTCTCTTTTTTTTCTTATTCTAAATCTCCTTCTTGTGAAATCACTTTTTGTTATTGTATTCTACCTTCTTTCCCTCCCACAATCTATATTCCCTCTTTAATATAGGTGTTACCCTTTCCCTCCTTTCTTCCATTCTTTACCTTTCTCTCCTTCACCCATCTAATAATTTCTTTCCATTATCTTTCAAATTGTTGAATTGAATTACCTTTCATCATGTTGGACAATTTTTCCATTTCAGTGATGTCCATCACTTTTATTTTCCATTCTTCTTGGGAGGGTTCTATTCCTTCTTTCCAATGCTTTGTGTAAATCAGTCTTGCTGCTGTTATTAAGTTTAATAGTATTTTCTTTTTTGTCTTCAATTGGTTATTTTCTTTAATCATATTTAATAAATATGTTTTCGGAGTCATCTTGGATTTCACATTCAGTAGCTTAGTAATACTGTCGTGGATCCTTTTCCAATATTTTTTTGCTATCGGGCATAACCACCAAGTGTGAAAATAAGTTCCTGTTGTTTTTCTACATTTCCAACATTGTCCATTCCCTTTGCATATTATCTTCATTAATTTCTGAGGGGTCATATACCACTGATACATTGACTTATAAAAATTTTCTCTTAGATTCAGGCTTTGAGTAAATTTTATGTCTTCTCTCCATACTCTTTCCCATTTTTCCAACTCTACGTTATGACCAATGTTTTGCACCCATTTTACCATGTAATCCTTGGTCTTTTCCTGTTCTAATTCTCTTTCCAATCAGATTTTATAAATTTTTGAAATTGTTTTTTTCTGATTTTTCATTAAGATTTCATCCAATTTGTTCTCTTCCAATTCCAACCCTGTAGTTTTTAAATCCATTTTGAACCTTTCTTTTATTTGTCTGTATGGAAACCAGTTCATTGCAATGTTCTGTTCTTCTAGTTCTTCTCTGGTCTTTAACACTGGAGTTCCTCCTTCCCATCTTATTAAATCTTTATACCTTAATGTTCCTCCTAGTTTTGATTCTGTTATTCTGAAAGCCTCTTGGGGTGATGTCCACATTGGTAATTTGCTATGAAATTTTTTTTTATTAATTGTCTGCCATGTTCTAATCAAGGCTTTTCTGACGTAGTCAGAAACTCTCTATCTGTCTTTGCTTTATTGTAACATAGATATCCGTGCCATCCAAAGTTTACATTAAATCCTGCTAATTCTAATAGTTTATGATTTTTCAGTTGTATCCATTCTTTTATCCACTCTAGGCAACATGTTTGATAGTATACTTCCAGGTGTGGTAGTCTGAATCCTCCTCTCTCTTTGCTATCCTGGAGTATTTTCATTTTTATTTTTGGTTTCTTTCCTGCCCATATAAATTTTGATAGTTCTTTGTTCCAACTTATAAATGGTCTTTTATTATTTATTATTGGGATATTCTTTTTTTTTTATATATATATTTAAAAGTATATAATAGTAAAAAAATCAAATCGTATTTTTACAATCATTTGAATGTACATAATAGTTCACGAAACCGTAACTTCCTTGCTTCCTTTAAGAGTTCTTTATATAGCTACTCTTTATAAACAGAAGCTCCCTAATTCCTTTTGTTGCATTAACCTGTCTTTCTAATCCCTCAGCAATGTCGTTAGAGATGAGTTATACAAATAAATGAACAGTTAAGTAAGTTCAACTCCATCTTTGTCTCCTTATATGTGCACAACCATCGAAAGGACCCACATGTATTACTACCAGCCACAGGTACAAACCTAATCAAAACAACATGAAATTTAAATCATAACTTAGAAATTATATGGCCTTTTAACGATAGGTAGTTTGTAATTAGGTTCCATTCCTGGTCAATTTGCTTTTCTTGTTTCCCCCTCAGTCTAGCTGAGAGGAGATCAAGTTGTTTGTAGTCGAAAATTTTTTGATACCATAGATTTAAATCTGGAATATCAGGCATTTTCCATAGCCTGGCAAAAACAATTCTCGCTGCTGTAGCCAGAAATAACAGTGTCCTATTGTTCTTAGCTAAAAACTTTGAATCGAATCTTTTTGTCATGTTTAAGAGATAAAAAGCCGGATCCATAGAAAATGTTATGTTATATATTTCTTCCATTGTCTGATGTATTTTCATCCAATACTTCTTTGTACGAGGACAAGACCACCATATATGATAAAAGCTGCCAATGTTTTCATTGCATTTCCAGCACTTGTTATTTCCTGTATGATACATTCGATTAATTTTGTCGGGAGTCAAATAAATCCTATATAGCATTTTTAGATAGTTTTCTTTGATTTCTTGCAGAGTTGAAAATTGGATAGTACTTCTCCACGATGTCTCCCATTCGTCTAATGGGATATTACGTTGTAAATTTTGGGCCCATTTGATCATCACTTCTTTGACCTCTTCATCTTCCAGTTTTTTGGAGTTTAGATATTTGTAAAAGAGTGAAGCTTTCTGTTTGGATTTTAGAAAAATTATTTTTTCAAACTCAGTAAATGATTTTTGGCACACAAACCCTTCCAATTTAGAGTCCATTTTAAATCTTTCTTTTATCTGGAGATAGGGGAACCAATTTAATAAGATACCCTCATTTTGCAGCTCATCACACGCTTTCAATCTGACATCATCTGGGACCTTTATAAACAATAAATCTTTGTATCTAAGCCACTCTCCTTTAGGTTTATCCGCCCATTGACCGAAAAATGCTTCTTGGGGCGATACCCACAAAGGAATCTTGGAATATAACGTTGTCTTCATTTTTTTCCAAATTCTAATTAGTGACTTCCTCACGTAATGGTTAGAAAATTCTGAGTCAATCTTGTCTTTATTGTACCAGAGATAAGCGTGGAAGCCAAAACGCATATTGGCACCCTCTAATGCTAGCAACCTATTATCTTCTAGCGATATCCATTCTTGCAGCCAAACCAAAGCATTCGCATAGTAGTATAATCTAATGTCGGGTAATCCGAAGCCACCTTTTTCCGGTCTTTCTGATAACAGCTTCCATCTGACTTTTGGCTTTCTTCCCGCCCAGATATATTTAGAGATTTCTTTGTTCCATATTTTGAACACTTTGTCATTGGTCATAATCTGTAGATTTTGAAACAAGAAGTTAATTTTAGGTAGAATATTCATTTTGATAGTAGCAATTCTGCCCAAGAGAGAGAGCTTCAATTTGGTCCATCTTCTGAGATCCGAAATAATCTCTTTCCAGATTTTATTATAATTGTTCTCAAATAAGTCTTTATTTTTTTCGGTAAACCATATGCCCAAATATTTGATTTTCTTTTGTATCTCACATCCTGTTAATTTTACCAATTCTTCCTTATCACGATTAGTCATGTTCTTCACCATGAGATACGTTTTACTCTTATTGATTTTTAGACCGGCAGCTTCACCAAAAGTTTGTATTTCATTCATGAGTTCACGGATTCCTGTGATAGGTTCCTCAATGAAAAAGAAGATCATCCGCAAATGCACGTAGTTTGAATTCTTGTCCTTTTATCTTGATTCCTCTTATACCCGAGTTTTGTCTTATTGTTATATTTAGTGTTTCCAGTACCGCAATAAACAACAACGGAGAGATTGGACAGCCTTGTCTAGTCCCTTTCTTGATAGGAATAACTTCGGTCAGTTCCCCGTTCACGATTATTCTTGCAGTTTGTTTCTTATAGATAGCCTGAATCCAAGAAATGAAGTTATCTCCACAGCCCATTTTCTGAAGTGTACACAGCATGAAGGGCCATCGAACTTTATCGAAGGCCTTTTCGGCATCTAAGAACAAAGTAGCGAGCTGTTTATCCTTTCTCTTTTCATAATATTCAATGGCATTTAACAGAATTCTGATGTTTTGCCTAATATGCCGGTTGGGTAGGAAACCATTTTGATCGGGATGAATTATATTATTCAGTACTTTTTTGAATTCTCGGCCAAAATCATAGAAAAGATCTTATAATCTGTATTAAGGAGTGAAATAGGTCTATAATTTTCAGGTAAAGTAAGATCTCTATCTTCTTTAGGGATCAACACAATGTTTGCGTTTTCCCATGTCTCTGGAATACCATTTACCGTGATTTCATTTAAGACTCTAGTTAACACCGGAGCAATATCATCCACTAACATTTTGTAGAATTGCGCAGTGTAACCATCTGGACCTGGGGCTTTTGAAGCTTTCAATTTGTGGATGGCCTCCTTCACTTCCATTATGGTAATTTCCTGATTCAAAAGGATTCTTTGATCATCAGAAATTTTTAAAGTCTCATGTCGTTCTAAGTACGATTTGGCATTCCGAATCTCTACCTCATGGTTCTTATCTTCTTCATAGAGTTGGGTAAAAAATTTCTGAAAAACTTGTTTGATTTCTTTATTTAATGTTATAACCTTCTGGTTTTTCTGTATCTTAAGAATTCTTCTTTTTTCTCTCTCTTTCTGAAGTTTGTGGGCCAGCCATTTACCCGGTTTGTTAGCATGTTCAATATGATTAAGTCGGCAATATCTCAATGTCTTTTCCACCTCTCCAATATTCCTCGCAGCAATCTGATTCTGCAGTGATTTAATCTCAAGCTTTAAGTCGTTGTTTGAAGTATCAGATCTGAATTCATTTTCTATTTCTCTTAACTTATCCAATAATTTGAACAATTGTTCATTTTCCAATTTCTTCTTGTGGGATCCCAAACTTATCAAATGTCCTCTGATGACTGCCTTAGCAGTGTCCCAAACTGTCTTCAACTGAATATCGTCTTTGATGTTTTCAATAAAAAAGCTTTGTAAGATGTTTTTCAGTTTAACAACTATAGCATCGTCTCTGAGGAGGCCTTCGTTAAGTTTCCAGTTGTATTGTTGACGCTGCCTGATTTTTAAATGCAGAAGTATCGGATTGTGATCAGAAGTTATTTTAGGTAGTATTTCCATCTTATTTACGGCAGTATGCAACAATTTAGAAATCAAAAAGTAGTCTATTCTGGATGAGGTTTTATGTCTGTCCGAAAGAAGGTATAACCTTTTTCTGAACCGTATTTGAATGTCCACACATCTAGTAAACTGTAGTCATCCATCAACTGGAAAAAGTTTCTTGGCAGCTTACCCTGCGACTTTTTCACCTTTCCTGTATTGGATCTATCCTCTACAGGATTGAGGACACCGTTAAAGTCTCCGAGAAGCAGTATATTTTTCTGTGATCTTTCTTGAACGTATTCCTCGACCTTTTTCTTGATAGCACAATAGAATTTTCCTTTATTTTCAAGAGGTGCATATATCACTACTAATAACATAGTGAAATCTTGAATGTTTAAATCCAACATCAAATAGTGCCCCTCTGGATCTGAATAGATTTCCGTCACATTATATTTGTTCTTTATATAAACCACTACTCCTCTTTTTTTCTTTGAGTATGCTGCCGTGTAACATTGCCCCAACCGAGGATTCCTGAGGAACTTAAGATCTTTTTGGGCTATTCTTGTTTCCTGTAAGGCAATAATATCATAATCAGTTTTCTCCAAATAATGAAAAACATTGCGTTGTTTATATTGCGAATTTAAACCTCTAATGTTCCATGAGAATATTTTTAAATCTTTAGCCGCCATCTTAATGATGAATTATCAAGTTCCCTATAATGCCTCAAGCTCTTCATTTTCACTTTCAATTTGTATCTCATTATTGGGATATTCTGAAGCAGGAGCCTGATCTTGAGGAGTACTGTCATCTTTATTGTATTTATTCGACCTAATAATGAAAGATTGAGTTTGTTCCATTTTTTCAGATCTGTTTTGATTTGGTTCCAGATTTTTTGGTAATTATTATCATAAAGTTCTGAGTTTTTCTTTGTAATGTATATTCCTAAATACTTAACCTTTTTATCAATATTAAATCCAGAGAGTTCTTTCAACTCTTCCTCTTCTTTTTTGTTTAGATTCATTGTCAATAATGAGGATTTATTCCTATTGATCCTCAAACCAGCTACTTGACCATATTCTTCCAATTCTTCTAACAAATTGGGTAGAGTTTCTTTTGGTTCTTCTAAAAACACCACCATGTTGTCTGCAAAAGCTCTTATTTTATATTCATTCTTCTTGATCTTTAACTCTTTTATCTGATTTGATTCTCTAATTTTATTATTCAGTATTTCCAATGTCATAATAAATAAAAGGGGCATCCTTGTCTCACCTCCTTAGAGATCTCAAAATAGTTGGATCTTTCCCCATTAATTATCAAATTTGCTCTCTGATCTTTATAGATGATATCTATGCATTCTTTAAACTTTCCTCCACATCCATATTCTTCTATACTGTTTTTCATGAACTCCCAAGAGATGTTGTCAAAGGCCTTCTCTGCATCAAGGAATACCATTGCAAACTTCTTTCCTGGATTTTTATCATGGTATTCTATACAATTAATAACTGTCCTTATATTTTGTTTAAGACTTCTTCCTGGTAAAAAGGCTGTTTGGTCCTCGTGGATATATTCTTGGAGTGTCTTTTTCAATCTTCTACTTAATATTGCTGTAAAAATTTTGTAGTCAACGTTCAACAGTGACATTGGTCTGTAATTTCTAACATCTTTGGTATCTTTCCCTTCTTTAGGAATCAGAATGATATTCGATTCTCCCCAGGTATTAGGTTTTCCTTGTGATGATAATGCCTTTAACATATAGTAAAATGGTGTTATCAATTCATCTTGTAGTTTTTTATAATATGTTGCCGTAAATCCATCAGGGCCTGGAGATTTCCCCTCTTTCATTTCTTTGATTGCTTCCGTAATCTCACACATTGTAATTGGGGAGTTTAAACATTTATGATGTTCTTCTGAAATCTTTTTGATTTTTTGCTTTTTAAAAAATCTCTCCAATTCGTTCTTTTGTTGATGGGTAATCTCTTTTCCTGAGAATAGCTTCTCATAATAGTTTACAAATGTCTGCATAATTTTCTCTTGTTCTTTAATTGAATTTTTCCCCTCTTTTATTTCTATGATTATATTTCTTTCCCTCTTTTTCTTCAGTCTATATGAAAGCCACTTCCCGATTTTATTGGCGTGTTCAAATTGGTAACACTTCATATATGCCAATTTTCTTTCTATTTCTTCTGTCATTAATTGGGAAATTTCCTTTTGGATTATTTTAATTTCATAATTTATTCTTTTCTTATCTACATTTCCCTTTAAATCTTTTTGGTTTTTTTGCAACTCCAATGACAGATTTCTAAATTTTCCTCTTTTTTCTTTTTTTGTAAATATTGTTGCTGTAAGAAGAAACCTCGCATTACTGCTTTACTTGTATCCCATATAGTACTCATTTTAGTTTCTTCTCTAATATTTTCTTGAAAAAATAATTTTAAATTCTCCTTTGCCTTTTTAAAAATTTCTTCATCTTTTAAGAGGTTATCATTTAGTCTCCAACTGAACTGTTTTTTTATATCCTTAAGAATCAAAGATACTGGATTGTGGTCGGACAATATTTTTGGGAGTATTTCTACTTTTTAAATTTCTTTTAATAAGTTCTTAGACACTAGAATCATATCCATTCTTGATAATGATTGGTGTGTATCCAAAAAAATTGTATAATCTTTATCCATTGAGTGAAGAAATCTCCAAGAGTCTACGATTGTTAAATTTTGTGTCATTTCAAAAAAAGTCTTGGGCAATCTCCCCTGGTCTTTCTTCTTAATTTTCTTAATTGTTTGTTTATCTTTTTTCCGTATCAGATACCCCGCTCCAATCCCCAGCCAAAATCAAATTCTCATATTCATGTTCTTGAATCAAATCATCTAAATTTTTATAGAATTCCTCTTTCTTTTCATTTGGTGCATATATTCTCACAAATAGTATTTTCTTCTTGTTAATCTGTGTCTCTATCCCAATAATCCTTCCTTCTTCATCTTTAAATATTAATTTTACTGGGATCTTTTTGTGCACATATACTGCCACTCCTCTTTTTTTCTTTTCATAAAGTACCGTGAAACATTTTTCTAATTTTTTATTCTTCAAATATTTATCATTTTCCTTATCTATATGGATTTCCTGAAGGCATATTATTTCCCCTTTTAGCTTCCCCAACTGGTGAAAAATCTGTCTTCTTTTATATTGTGAATTTGTGCCGTGAACATTCCAGGTTATTATTTTCATCTTAAATTTCTTATTCCTTGCTCTTCTCTTAATGTGAGGTCTCTATTAGTAATTCTTCTTCTTTCTTCTTAAATCCTCTTCCTGATCCGATAAATTTATGATGTCTTCTCTTCTTTCTTGTTCTTTTTCTTGTTGAGTACCCGATTCTTTTTTATACTTCTGATTTTTTATCACTCTATCTTTCCTCTTTTCTTCTCTTTCATCCGCTTGTTCTTCTTGCATGTATTTTCTGTAAAATTCTTTTGCTTGATCTATTGTCGTCACTTTTTGTGGTTTGTCCTTGAAATAGAAGAAGATCCCTTCTGGGATCTCCCACCTATATCTTATGTTTAATCTCTGTAGCTGCCTTGTTAGGAAAGAGTATTCTCTTCTTTGTCGTAATAATGCTGCTGGGATATCTTTAAATATCTTTATTTCTTTATCTTCTATCATCAATTTTTCTCTGTAGCTCTGTTCCAATACAAGGTCTTTGGTCTTCTCTCTAGTAAGATAGACCACTATGTCTCGAGATAACTGTTTCTTCTTAGCAATAGGTGAATCCACCCGAAACATTTTATCTATCTCTAGTTCAAATTTCTCAATTCTTTGTCCTAAAAAAGTAGCCAACATTTCCGTTACTCTCTCGTATAAATTTTCCTCAGTTTATTCCGGTAATCCTCTTATTTTCACACATTTATTTCTATATTTTAATTCTAGTTTCCACTGTGCCTCGGCCTCTATTTGCTGTTCTCTTCTCAAGTTTTCATTTTCCGTTTCTATTTTTTGTGTCTTCTCTTGTAATGACTCTACTTTTTTATCTATAGTTGTCAGGTCTTGTGTTAATTTTTTTAAATTTTGATTTACTTTTTCCATTTCTTTTTTGAAGTCTTGTTTTATTTCTGTTCGAATTTCTTTGAGATCTTCTTTTAATTCACTTCTTAATTTTTGAATTTCTTCCACAAATATCTTGATATTCGGATCCATTATTTTCCCTTCTGTTGATGGTCTTCTTCCCTGTACTTGTGTTTGTAAAAGAAGCTGTGTTGTCTTTTTCTGTCCGGAAGCCATGTCCTTCCTCTTTATCTTAATTTCTATTTTACTCCTTCCTTGCTTATCTTTCCTTCTACCTCTTTTTATTTACTAATTAATAAATACTTAAATAATAGCTTCTTATATCTCCCCTCCCTCTAAACTATCCTCTTTACCTATCCTTCTTCTCTTTTCCTTCCTCTATTTCCCTTTTCCTCTCTTTCTCTCTTTCCTCTCTATCTCTCTCCCTTTTTTTCCTTTTTCTTTATTCCTTCTTATACTCTACTTTTCTACGCTTATATTTATCTCTATCTTGTTGTTTTTGTTGTTATTGTTGTTAATTTATATTCCTATCTCTTAGATTTCCTAATGGAGATCCTACGCTTTCCTATAGGTCTATCTCTCCCTTCAGTTCTTCTCCTTAATTCTTAATTCTAGACAATCTTCCTTATTTCTCTATGTAATAATACTTTATAAAATAACTCAAACATACAAATCCCCTCTCCTTCCTCTTATCACCTTCTCTTATTCGCAACAATTAATTAGTGTTGTTTAATCTTCTATATCTCCACCCTTTAATCCCCCCAATACTTTTATAATATCCTTATCACTTTAAGTCAATTAAATCAATCAATTAATTAAATCTTCTTAAATCCCTTATCCTTCAACAAAATATCACAACATAGGAATCTATATATTTATATATATTCTATAAATTATTTCCTCTATTTTAAATTACAACTGTCTTAAAGAAGATATCAAATTTCTGTAGATCTATGAAATTATAAATGCGTATATACCTATTATAATCACAAATCTATATGTAACTATCCACCTTATTTATAAAGACAAAGTCAATATATTTAACTAAATTTTATACAAGTACAAATAAATATCTATAATTTTAAATATCTGTATATTTAATAATATTTAATACTTTCTACTTATAAATATATATCTTAAATATATGCGTAAATTTCCAAATATATATATATATGTTCTTTAATTATTTCTATAGATCAATTCATATCACATCAACTTCTTCAAGCCACTCCCTCTATCCCCTCCCACCTCCTTCTTAATACTTATTTCCTCCCCCACTTTCCTAATTGATTAATCCCTTTTCCCCCAAACCCCAAGGTTTCTGCTGTCTTCTTCTTCAGGATTCCTCTCCTTCTCTCCTTCTCCTCTGTTGAGGGTTGAAAAAGAAAGACAAGAAAACTTTCCTGGTGGGATGTTCTCTACACTCGTAGCTCGCTGATTTTTTTTTCTTCTTCTTTGAGTTCTGCTACGATTCTAATTCCGTCCCTATGAGTTCACTCCAATTCTAACTTCCAATTTTCTTCCAATAGTAGTAGTAGTAATAATAATAATAATAATAATAATAATAATAATAATAATAAATGTATTTGTATCCCGCCTCTCCACATGGATTGAGGCAGCGAACAACATAAAATACATTATACATTGTAAACATACTCAGTCCTCCCCATCCACCAACCCACCTAAACCAACCCCTTAAAATACACAGCAATTAACAATCCATCAATTACTATTAGCAAAGCAGCAAGGCAATAGTCCTCATATTCCTTCTCTTTCAAAAATTTTTTATTACAGTTCTGGTACAGACACTTCAAATCCAATCCAATCCTTACTCCTGATTTTCCCAATGTTCTTTAGTAAACAATCCTTCTATATCAAAAGGTAGCTGAGTTTGCGTTTCTTAATTTCTTTATTTACTGCCAAAATGTTCCAATTTCTATTCTCTCTTCCCTGTCAGTCCCCGTCCTTCTCCTCTTAAATACAATCTCTCAGTCTTAGAAGGATTTACAGTTCCTTTGTAATCCCGTTCGTGCTTCACTATCCTTACGCCTCCGCCATTATTTCGTTTTGAGTCCTTTTGTACTGTCTCTAATTTTTTTTATGTTTTTATTTTATTATATTCAGTCCTTTATTTATTTATTCACCTCTTTCAATGCTTTACTTCCCAAACTCCGATAAATTCCGTTTCTCCTCTCCGTGATTTTCTTTTCCCTTCTCTGTCTCTATCCGCCACATTCCCCTTCTCTATCTCTGTCCTCCACATTTTCTCTTCCAGTACTGTCTTCTCTCGTTATGAGTCCTTGCAACTGTAAGTCTCCACTTACTTATTTCTCACTTCTCTTTGGTTTAATGTTGTTTCAAAATTCTATGGTAAGGCTGGGCTACTGTTAGGTTTTCAGTGAGTGATTGGATTGGTTACTCATGATTCTTTCCTTAAAGTTTAAAAGCAAGGCTGTCACTGGTGCTAGGCAGGTTCTCCCTGGTCTGAGCCCGATGACATCCGCTCCGTCAACTTGATCCCATCCACTGATGACTCTCCTTCTCCTATTCTCGTCGCTGCTGGGTCGTTCGTTGGCTCTGTGAGCTTCTCCGGATCCCCTTTACTGGGGGGATCTTTTTGGATCTCTTTTCAATCTTCCTGTGATCTTTCTTTACTCAGGTTCAGCGACAGCCCAGGAGTGTATAACGCAGGCTGCCATCTGCGCTGACATGTCATCCGGAAGTCCCAATACTTTGTTTCTACATATTTCCCACCCCCATCTTCAATTATGAGAGCCAACGGAGTGCAGTGATTTGAGCACTGGACTCATTGGAGACCAGGGTTTGATTCCCCACTTGGCCATGGAAACCTACTAGGTGACCTTGGGCATGTCACACACACTCAGCCCCAGCAAAGTCCATGATAGGTTTGCCTTAGGTTCGCTATCAGTCAGAAACAATTTGAAAATGCACAGCAACAACAATCCTCCATTATAACCTCCACAGTAATCTGTACACTTATTTATTTGGAATCCTATCTGATAATTGCTCCTTGACTGGCAATTGATGTCATTTAGTCTTAACGAATGAATTCATAAAGAAAAAAGCTGGCGTGTTCTATAGCCAGTTACCTTCTCAGATGCAAGCAAAAATTATTTCTTATTGCTTAACTTATAGAGAAGTGAAGATGCAGAAATATAGTAAACATTCATCTAGTAGCAGCATAGTAGTCATGATATCACTCCTTGCACATCCTCATTAAGAGAGATAAATGGTGCTATCCTCCTTTTTTCTGGTGGTAGAAACTGATTTTTTTTCCTCATCACTTCATACTAAAAACATTTTAATTGTCTCAGGCAGGTCACTTTCTAGCCCAAATCTAACCTACCTCACTTGTTGTAAAGATAGTGAAGTCTTTTTGGAGCGAGAATGGGTAAAGTGCAACTCCCGCCACCCCTAGTTAGTGGTGAGGTATACTAGGAACTTCAATCAGGCAACATCTGGAGGGTCGCACCATTCTCCCTCCTGCTTTGGTGTAAACGAGGGATACCAATGAAATAAGACAGGTGAGATACAGTTGGCTACAACTTTGGTGGCCATAGAAATATTTCTGCTCCCAGCTACTGTGAGTGAAGGAATCGCTGCTGTACAGCTGGGTGGGGAGCTTGTGGCCAACAAGCTACCGTGAACCTTAGCCATCATAGCCAGTAGTGACGTCTGATGTGTGGTGCATCTGGAGGACCACAGACTCCATATCCTTCACACTGACAGTTCCTAATAAGGTTTGCACTCCAGACTTCACAAGAGACTATATAGACAATAAAAGATTTTTATCAGGAAAGCTACAAGAAAAATCCATTTTCCATATCCTGTTTTCCATAACTAGTGTGTTCTGTGTCTTTTCTAGACATTACCCAGTTTCTCACAGAATACTAGTCCCTCTGGAACCGTAAGTGTTTGATCTCTGGATCTTATTTTGTTTATGGTTTTGGATTACACTTGTCTGTCTAGAAGCATCTTCCATGTCGTTATAGTAGAGACAATAACTATTGTGACACATAAGCCATAGTCAATAGGTGGTTTAGATGATGTCAAAATCAAATTTATTGATGGTGAACATCCACTACATGGAACAACACCCACAATAACAACAACAAAAACCTTGAAGTCTGCACTCACAATATTTTGAACAAGAGCATTAAATCTGTATTAATAAATACATCCTAAGACTTAATCCTGTTAGCTTTCTCCCATGCAGGTAGAGGGAGGCAATAGGGCTCAGCCTCAATTTTAAAAAAAACAGGCCAAACAAGAAATATTTAAAGGAGAGGATATGGATAGAGGAAACATTTGTTTGTCTCTAATGTTAATTAAGATCAATGTATGACCTTGGCTGGATCCTGTGAAGTCTTAGGGCACTAGAGTTCCCTATTTAAGAATTGTTAGTACCCCTCCCTAAATTAGATAGCACAGGATTCTGTAGGGTGGAACCATGGCAATAAAGATAGAACTGCAGTACTATTACAGGGTTGGTGCATGCATGGGTCTGCATCTGGGCATCAATCAACCCACCTGTTGACCGATGACTCTGACTCTGGCCTGCAGCCGGAACCATTGGGATGACAGGTATGGGATCTACCTGGGCAAACTCTCCCCAGTGTGGTCTCCCTGCCACCCAAGGATGAAGGAAATGTGTGCACCTCCCAAACTGATAACACTTGCTTCCACCCTGTATCCCTTAAAGGGGTCTGTATGCCTTACCAATGGTGAATGGACACCAGTAACTGTTATCCCAGATCCAGGATCCATGCCAACCACTCCTGTAAGTTGTGACAGTAAATTAAAACAAGCAAGTATAAGACATAAATCTCTAAACCCCAGCCAACCCACCAGGTAAAGGGTGGCAGGGTGGGAACATATTGAAGGCGGAAAGAGTTGGAGTCTGGGCTGTAGCTCAATATAAACCCCATAAACCAACTGGGCTCCTCTGTCTGGATTCCAGCAGCCAATGGATTCAAACCATGGTTTGAATTCATTGGCTGTCAGTTCTGCTTTGTCCCAGGAGTGTGTGAGGCTACACAGACCTCTGGGAAGAAGAAATCCAGGCAGCATGCAGCATAGCCAACCAGATAGTACCACCCCAATCTGTAAGCTGTTGCCTGCTAAGTTATGTAATTGTATATTGCATAAAGATGTTCTCTGCTGCCCCCAGATGGTAGGACTAGGTCTCATGGTTTGAAGTTGCAGGAGAGTTTATTTTGATTGAAAGTTAGAAGGAACATCTTGACAGTAAGAGTGGTTTGGCAATGGAATCAACTGTCAAGAGAGGTGGTGGGGTCTCCTTCTCTGAATTTTGTCAAAAAGAGGATGCACAGCTACCTGCTGGGGATGCTGTAGCTAGAGATGCAGCACTGAGGAGGAGGTTGCACTAGATGGTCTCTGAGGCCCTTTCGAGTGCTACAATTCTATGACTCTGTGGAAGGCATCTTAGGACTTGTTATTTTTCGGTGACTGAAAAAAACACATACACAAAAGTATTATGGGAGTTGTTTAGGAAGATGTATGCACATCACAGAATGAGGGTTGGCTGTAGCTGCTTATCAAGTACACATTCACTCAGAAAGCCTGGCTTGCTAGAGTATACTGGCTTGCTAAAGCAATACTGGAAAGTCAGTTGTAGTATGAGAAAGTCTAAGAATCCTGTAAAGGAAGTGATTTGAGGAATCCTATAACATATGCAAATAGTGACAGAGGTAAAGAATCACGGGGGCATATGTGTATGTGTCTTGAATAAGTTCATTTTCATTGCAGATCTCCACAGAAGAAGGGTGTGGTACAGAAAAATTCTGTTTTAGTAACCCTGAGGGATGCAGTCCACAGGATCCAAACTGTTACTTCATGTCATCTCAGGCATTAGAAACTTCTGCATTTAGATTTGAAATGAATGGTCAGTCAGATGGCTATATAGCTATTGGATTCTCTGATGACACAATTATGGTGAGATATTCAAATACTCCCTTTATTATTTATTATAAAAATTATATTCAAAATATCTGTTAAAGACATAATAATGCCGATATACTATTAACATGATTAAAAGCAACATGACAGAGTAGTGCTTGAATGATGCTCTGGTACCCGGAATTATGGATGAGTTCTGGACGGCTGAAGTAGGTCATTACACCCACTCTTCTTAAGATGACATTTCTAAGCTCTGGTACAACCTAGTACAACACTTGTATACCGGTAATATCTAGCATACAATTCAACTCAAGATGAAAGCTCATTTAACCAAATAACTTGTTTTAGATGTTTTTACATCTGAATGGGCAAAGTGTAGCTTGTGGGATGCATGGACCTCCCTGGGCCACTAAGGGAGAAAAAAAACCCCAAGTGTTTTATTCCAGAAGGCTCCCAAATGACATCTAGGGGGTGTAGAGGGCATTTCCACATGTCTGAATGCCCCCAGACTGACCAGGAGTCAAAACAAAATTTTGTGAAATGCCTCAAAATGTCCTCTAGGGCACAGGAGGGCCCCAGAACACACCTCCATATCCCATAAAGGGTTTTGAGTGCCAAAAAATATTATTTTTGCAGAAGCAGGTATGGCCCTCCAAGGTCTCTCAGAGGCTAATGCAGCCCCCTAGTCTTCCATAGTTGCCCACCATTTTCCATTGAGCCAACATTTTATCAGGGAGAGGAAAAGCATGTTATGAGATCCAGAATTTCAGAGTCTAGTGCAGGGACCCCTTGGCACCACACAGTTGTAGCAATAGTATTCCACTTTTAACTGCTGCAGCTGCATTCTGTGGAATCCTGGGGTTTGTAGTTTGGTGAGGCACTAGACTTCTTTGGCTGAACATTCTAAATACCCCTCCTTAAACAGCAAACCCCAGGACTCCATGGGATGGAACCCTGAAAGTTAAAATGGATTCATAGTGCTGTATTTGTAGTATACAACTGTAGTGTGAAAGGACTCCAACTTTAGAGACAATCCTGTTCTAATAATGCTGAGACATGAAGATATGTGAGAGGCAGCATTGCTTCAGAACCTATATAACCCACCATCAGAAAGTGAAAGAGAGGAAGAGTGAGTTAGATGTGTGTTTTTATCTTTCTTACATTATTTGGTAATGTTGTGTAAAGTCACTTCAACTGAAATAGGGACAATGAAGTTTCCCTGAGCACAGCTCAGGCAAAAAAAGTTCACATATGCCACAAATGTGTTCAGTGCATTTTCAAAAGTGGCTCACCTCTTAAGGTTATGTACATCTGTGTGCAGTCTTAGCTAATCTGTCACTGCTAAGGAACACATCCAGCAAGTTCCCCGTGGGCTAGTAATAAGAGAATAAGCAAAAGATGAATTTACTCTGAATAAGAATTTCTGGAGACTGGACTACAGTAATGTTTTTATTTCTTCCAGGGAAATGATGATATCTATATTTGTGGTATAAATGACACAGGTCGCATAGAGGTTCAACATGCCTTCTCAACTGGACGTACTACACCTACCCCTCTGCCTTTGGTACTAAATGTCTTCTGCTGCTACTGTACTTTTTAAGCATGACAGATGTTATGTAGAGCTTAGAAATTATATGCTTTCTCACTGCTAGAAGCTAGTGAGAAGAAGAGGGTAATGCACTTCATATTTGGGCTGGGTGGTGAAGAATCCAGTATTTCTTTTCCAGAGATGGAAAAAGAAAAAGAGAATCATGAGGGTTATCAGTCCTGGAATAAAATGTTTCCCATTTAGCATGATATAGAAAACATTTATTGTATTGTCTAAGATCTGATAAAAATACAGACACTTTAATAGACTCAAATAATTGTATTGGATTATTATCAGTAATTATTATTTTATTTATAAGTTTAATAAGCATGGTCAGAATGTCAGTTTATAAATAGCTGTATTTCTAGGGTGAAGTGGAAGTTCTAGCAACATCCTTTGAAAATGGAATCATCAGATGTTCTTTCATTTCAAGAAATGTCATATCAACTCAGCCAAGAGATGTTGACAGTTTGTACTATATATTTTTCGCTTATGGACCTTCATCATCTGGTGAGTTCTGTTTAGAACAGGTGTAGGGAACCTTTGGGTCTCTGAATGCTTTTGATTACAAGCCTGACTGAGATCTAGGGGACATGGAGTCCAAAACATCTACTCCATTATTGCCCTAATATTCTCAGACAGTATTTAGAACATGAATGTTGGCCATCAAAACGTAAGTTGTGAAGAGCCTCTAGGTTACAGGTGGGAATTATTTTGCCCTCCAGGTGTTGGACTGTAACTCCTATCAGCTCTAGTAGCATAACCAGAGATGAAGAATGCTGGGAATAGCATTTAAATAACATACAGTGAGCCATATAATTTCCATTCCTGGAGCAGATGGAGTATCTGGAACAGTAGAATAAAAATTCATATCTACGTAAAAGGTAGATGAACCCTCTCATTTCCTAGACAGGTTTTAAATGTCTCCAGGAGTTGAAAAAGAAAATTGGTCATACAGAACAGGGAAATTTAATGTCTGTAGGGTTAGGCAGAAATTTGTCACAAAACAAAGGGCTGACCCAAACAGAAAAAATAATAATAACAACAACAACAAATGACAGGTCACTAAGGCTAGAAAGTATGCTCAGTGTGCATGAAATTAGGACTAAGTTTTGAGAAAACTGGGTGAAGAAGAGAGGGTATTGAGCCGACAACACAAACTCACTGTACTGCAGCATTTTGTTGCAAGACCTCACTTGGCCACCTGGAAGCTGAAAGATGAAATATGAACCATATGCTTAAGATATGCTAAGGGTAACCAAATTCAAGAAAAGACAGGACTTTTTTGTCTTCGACAGAGAAAATATATGCTGCATTAAATGCGTATTATTCAGCTAAGCTTTTTTTTTTGTATTTATTCATGAATTTGTTTGATTTATATCTTGACAGTTTACCAAGTATATGAGGCCCAAAGTGGCTTCTGATATAGGCTAAAACAAACAAAACAAACAGGGGGGAAAATAGTTAAAAGAACATATAGTGCAGAAGTATTTTTTTAAAAAGAACTATTTAAACAGACAGATTAAAAACACTAATTTAAAACGGTTCTAAAAGCATTTGAAACATAATAATGAAGATAACAGTACAGCACATGGCACTAAAAAGCTCTTCTGCTACCACCACTTAATAGTAAAAGTCCTGTCCAAATGAACGATTCTTTCCCTGACAGTGGGAAAAGAGCTGCAAGGGGGCAAATGTAGCCCCTCATGGGAGGGAATTCCAGAACCTGGGAGCAGTCATTAGGAAGGCTGTCTCCTGTGTCCTAATGAAACTTGCCTATGATAGTGATGTGACTGAGAGAAAGCCCTCCTGTAAAAACCTGAGCAGACTCATGGGGAGACTGTAGTCTCAAGCCATATAGGTCATAACCTGTGCTTTGAATTGTGTCTAGAAACAGACCGGTGGTTGCTGAAGCTTTTGCAACACAGGAATTACACGTTACCTGTAACCAGTCCCATTAAACAGTTTGGCCACAGCATTTTGGATCTGCTGAAGTTCTGAACAGTTTCCAAAGGTAGCTCCACATAGTCTGTATTGCTGTTATACAAATGGGATATAGTCAAGGCAACTGGCACAGGTGGTATACTAGTTTTAACTGTGCAAATGCACTCCTGACTACTGCAGAAACCTGGGATTCCAGGCTCAGGATTGAATCTAGGAGTACACACAAACTGTGAAACAGCGCCTTCATGACAAGTGTAACCCCATCCAGCATAGGCTGAATCCCTTTTCTCTGATGTGCCTTTCAATCAGCAAGGAACACCTCTGTCTTGTTTGGATTAAGCTTCGGTTTGCTTGCCATCATCCAGTCTATTACTGACAGCAGGCATAAGTTAAGCATTGAAATAGCTTCCTTGGAACTGGACAGAAAGGAGAGAACTGAGTATCATTGTTATGCTGGTGACCAAAACTTTGTCCAACACCTGAGGGATTTAAAAATACACACAAGGGGCCCTGGTTCAGCTTATGACCACTGGATAGGAGTATGGGGTTTCAAATCTTCCCCTCCACAGTTGCTTTTCTTATTATATTTCCCCTCTGAGGCAATTTCACAGGGAGATGTGTGTGTGTGTGTGCGTGTGTTAAACCACACTTCCTATGTCCACTGTCCTAGACCACATTGGGATCTCGCTAGCTTGCTTGTAAGAAAAAAAAATGGAAGATATTTACAGTGCAATCTCTGTATTTAATACAAGTGTTTAGTTTTGTCCCAGAAGGTTTTGACATAGTGGGACTTTCTCCTAATGCAAATATTTTTTTAACCATAGCATAAAATCTTACCCAAACATTTAAGGTATCAGAACCCTTTCCTTTTTTGTTATAAATACATAGTTGGGTTTGATAGACCTGTATTCTCTGTGGTTTACCTCCATCTCTTATGGTTGGAGGCACTGTAATAACAACTACTTATTTTTCCTCTGTTTTAAAAAAATCTTAGAAGGTCAGATACTGAAGCATATCATCAGACCTTTCATTACTGATGAGAAGGTGAACATTTCAAGTTTCCAATCAGTAGGGGGCACCTCTTCTACACCCTTAATTATCAAGGCTCATGGTAAGTCAGTATCCACCAGTTGATTTCAGGTAATTCCTTCCTTCCTTCCTTCCTTCCTTCCTTCCACTTTACTGTTTGCAATGTGACAGTAATAGCAGCCCACCCTCCTGCCCTGAATGCAATATGAGATTTCTCTGGTTGCTTTGGGACTGGGTAGGCTTTTCCCCCTCTTGTTTTCCAATTTGTTTGTTTGTCCTACCCCATGCTGGATCTGAGGGAATTGGGCAATTGGCCTTGGCTTGTGCCACTAAATAGCCTGTCACTTGGCAGGCAGGTAGTGAGGGAGGATATAAGGTTTTGGTGTATACCTTTGACACCCCTTTTGGGTGTAGGGTAAGGCCCAGAAACTTCCTCTTTAAGGACATGAGACAAGGGTATCCTCAAGGCTAACCTGGAATTTGGGCTCTCACTTGTAGGGTTTGGGGACTTTGATGCCCCCCGAGTTTACCTTCCAATTACGGGCTGCCGGGGAGCAGCTCAAGTAATTGGATTGCCCTCGGGGCTAAGGTATTTCTCCTAAGTGAAGACTGAAGAGGTAGTTACCACGGTGACACAAGCCTCAGCTGGACCCATATCAGGTTACTCCCCCACCAACACTGTTTTTAGGCCAATGCAATGTAATTAGTTTAGGCCAAATAAAGTGACCCTTATTTATCCCAGTGTTATATGTTTGGTCTTGTTATTCTGGGGTTGGACATCAAGGAAGGCTTGCAAGCAGCTTTGCTGTCATGACAGATTCCACATGGAAACCCTGTTTTCCACACAATTGGGACTCCTCTTAAAAAAGTGTCCCAAGAATGTAGGAAAATAGAGAGGTGTTTGTGTATATTTTCTTCGGTTCCCTTCTTCACAAACTCTCCTCGATCAGTCGAACTGTCCCCCTATACCAGTTCAGCACGTTTATACAGGATACAGGTAGTGAAGGTATTTGGTATCCTTTTTTAGGGGTCTTTTAATTTGAAATGGACTGAAAGGAAATTATTCCAGGGTCTGCAATTTAACTATTTTTTACACAGCTAACTGTGTAACTTCAGGAACTGGTGCTTGAGCTGCTCTTTCCATATGCCTTGTTGTGTCTTTTATAGATAGGTTGGAATATTGTATGCTGAGATGGTATTACTTGCTAACTTGATTTACTTGATTTAAGCGCTGTGTAAGCTTTTTTGGCTTAAACAGTGAGATAAAGATGTTTTTTAAAATTAATATGCTCTTAAATTAAGATTTATTTTGGTTTAATGTTGTAACTCATGTGTTTGTGTTTTTATTTTTATTTATTTTATTTTTATTTTATTTGCATTTGTATTTAAAAAACCTTTCTTTTTTGGAGCTGCCCTGAGTTCTAGTTTTGAGAGAAAGTTATGGGTGGGCAAAGTGCCTTAAGTGTGACCCCACTAGCTCCCCTGGAATTCCCAGGCTTCCATCCATAAAAATATTGGCAAGATAATGGCCAACTACATTCCCACAGAAGGTAATATAATTTATACTATGGCCAAACACCAGCACACTTTGGGGGATTTAATTGGCTATTGAAATACTGTCTGCACCTGGTCTTTTTTAGGCCTCAAAAGTCATTTTAAAAGAAACTAGAACTGACCAGCTAGTCATTTCTCATCTCTTTATAAAAAGCGGGAGGGCTTTGCCCCTCCAAAATTTTCTGTGAATGACCAATCACAGCTCTAAAAGTTTCTGGAGATACAGTTGGCTATTTTGATGACAAAAAAATTTGTTCTGGTAAAGGGAGTGAAAGGTATATTGGATGTCCTGGTACAGCTTGATGAGATCCCAAGGAAGGGAAAGATCCATCAAAGTTGGTTTATTTGATATAAATCAAAATTGACATATATTTGCTGTATTTATATTTATATTTATATTCAACTATATTGATCAATTTTTTAAATGTAAATCAGATATAAATTTGGTGTAAATCAAATGGATAAGTAAATATGCAGGGCATAGTTGTATATTATGCCATTAAGATTTGTGTAATTTAGTATTTATTTCAAATGTATGAAACAGAAAAGCAAAATAACTCCCTGCTTCTTCTTTGGTTCCTTTCTGTCTCCCAAGTCCTGCTGAAGAGCTTTAGTTTTGCCTCCAGTTCCCCCAACACTGCATGTCCTGCCTGTCACGTACCTGCCAGCCAAGACATATCTGTGTTTGGCTGGGACGTCAGATCCTGCACAGCCTTACACACCCACTTCATTGGGGATCATCTCCTCTGCAGGCTTCAGATCGAATGAACCATGCTGCACATTCTGTTCCCCAATGTTCTCATTTCAAAACAATAACAATGGCAAGCTTTTTGCAGGAGGAAAAGAAATTACAGGTTTTCCAACAAGCTTTTAAGCACAATGGTAAACTGGTTATTTTGTACAGGTAATCAGATTAACTCTTCCTTCCAGCTCATTATTGAAACCGAGCTTCTTGTTGAGTGATTTAGAATCACTTTAACTCTTGCCTCATATACATGAGTGTGTACACTCTAAGATTTATGTACACATGCTCATCAGTGTACCAGCGAAATGGTACAGATTTAAGCCAAATGCACATTTTTACTCTGAGGAAGTAGCTGCACCTACTATTCTTTATTACATTCCTTTGACTTTAGGAAACTGCTGAGTATATCCATGTATTTCAAATAGCGTCTTGAGATATATTAAGTTAAGGTTGGAAGTACCATTTTTTTAACAAGTCTTTGGCTGCATCACCTCTCATGACTATGATATGTTTTTTGTAAGGTGCCCTCATGCTGATTGCTTGGATGACCACAGGCAGTGTAGGAATGATATTTGCCAGGTATCTGAAGAAGTCCATCAAAAGAACTCTTCTGGGTAAAGATATTTGGTTTCAGGTATGCATATTTATAAACTGTAAGCTTTTAAACAGCAGAGAACATAAATTGGCTGCATTTACCAGATTTCTTAAATGGAAATATAAACACATCTGCCATTTATTCCTGAATAAGAGTTCAGGAGCCAGCATGGTGTAGTGGTTTGGGTGTTGCACTAGGACCCTGGAGATCAGAGTTTGAATCCTCACTTGGCCATGGAAGCACACTCTCAACCTCAGTGAAAGGCAAGGGCAAAACTCCCTTTGAAGAAATCTTGCCAAGAAAACACCATGCTTGGTTTGTCTTAGGTTTGTCCTAGGTCAGAAATGACTTGAAGACACAACAACAACAACAACAACAACAACAAAACAACAACAACAGTAACAGTCCATTCTCTACCTTTCTGCAAGCAGATATTGCTGTTAATAATAACAATGGTACATCTAATAATTGTAGATTACAGGAGACAAACTGTGATGATTGCACTGCAACTCCAAAGAGCCCTAGCCAGCATAGCAAGTGATGAGGTATGAAGGGAATTACAATCCAACAACATGTAGAGTGCCCAAAATTTCTGGCCCTGTTTTAGATTGAAAGCTTTCTTGAAGCCATCTCCAGGACTTGCATTTTAATACCGTGAAGCTTATCACTTGACACTGTTATACTGCCATGGCACTGTGCCAGTCCTGTCTTTGCCTGGAGCTTATTGCATGATATCATAGCTCTCCTGGTACTGTATCCTGCCATACCACTGTTGGGCCATTTGGAAATCTATTCTTTTCTCACTTGAAATAATCTGGTTAATGACCCAGTATCCTGCTGTGTTTTAGTGAAACTTTGTGTGCAAACATCTCATTACATGTTTCTGCAATATTGAGATTATATTGAGTCCTATGTGGATGTAGTTCCATTGCTTCTCCCTTGGGGATTCTCCAGGGGATCTGCAGCAGGCAAACCACAGACAACTTCCAGTGGCTGGGCTGGGAGGATACCAGAATTCTCAAGAATTCCCAAGAGAACTGGTGAATGTTTCTTCTCTGTTCTCCAGCATATTTTTTAAATATTGTTTTTCAAAGGGAGCAGTGAAATAGCACGATGTTGATTTAATCCTGCAAAGGATTAATGCTCAGAGAAACCACAATGTTCAGTAAAAAGAAATAATAAATACACAGAAGTTTAAAGAGTAAGATACAAAACCAGAATGAGACAAGTATTGGTTCATGGGTAAAAGCATAGAGAGAATACTTTTGGAAATGGCATCGTATGTGTTCATGTTTCCAATCTGAGCAGAGAGTGGAATGGATCCATAATAGCATCAGTTTCATAATTGTACAGTTACTGCTTACTGGTTTGGTTCGGTTTTTGAAAAAACACCAATCATGGAGCAGGCAGTAGAGTAACTAAGGTGGTGTAAATGGTATTATCATATTTCTGGTGTTAAGCAAACTGGGGAATTAATGCCACTGAAGTGCAAATGCAGTTATGATGTGGAAGAGTGCGTTTTCATTCCACTACTGCTCTGAGTACAGGAGAAGTGGTTTTCAAATGGAACAACCTGGAATAACTGACTAGAATGATGAGCACCTACATTGCAAGAACTCTAATTTTTAATGTTATTGTTATATATTATATCAAAACTATGTATGAAAAGAATGACTTGATGTGACACCCTGTGGTATTTTTTCTTCCCTAATTTATGTTTTGCATTACATTCTTATACATTTCTTTTGAGTTCATTGGGATTTGCTCTCAAATAAGGGACTCTAGTTTCATTTGCTTTGGAAAACATTATACTCTAGTAGCCATTCTGTGCCAAGTGCAGCATGAGATAAGTATAGTATTCTCTCTATTTCTTAAGTGTATGAGTTTTCTCATTTTGTTTTAGAAAAAAATTAAGCATATCTATATCAGCTCTTTTTCTTTTAATCTAGATTTTTTGTGTATTTATAACAGTTGCTTTTGCTTAATAAAATATAGTGGTCTCCATCACCTTGGGGGTGTGATAATAAATAGTAAATCAATGTCTTTAAAGAAGGAATCTTTCTCAAGCTTTCTGAGAAAGGCTGCATTGGGCAATGCAATTGAAATATGAAGCAGACTGGAGTCAGAGGCATTATTTTGCTCAAATTCAAATTGTAAATTTTTAAAAGCTGCTATAAATATATTTTCATATATTAAAGTAATAAATGAGTGAGACAGAAACATTTCATTACCATTAAAATAAAGCACTAACTTTCTTTTCATTTAGATACACTCTTTGATTATGTTGCTAACTGTGGTGGCAACATCAATTGCTTTCATACTGATCTTTGTAGCACTGCAAGGATGGAGTGATGTAAGTTAGACTTTTTTTAATTTACAAAAGTTTCTTAAGCCCTGAGGAAAATTTAATTTTAATGGAAGACTACCTTTAAAATGTGATGTAAGAATGGGGAGCAAAGTAACATGGCTCTCAAAATGGACTACTGGGCATTGTGTTCCCATAGCCATTTTTTATCCATACCCATACACTAAGCAACTTCTCCTATCCCACATGCTTTTGGTCTGGTGACTAGGATCCACACGGTACCTTTGGTCGTATGTGTCAAACACAAGTCCCGTGGGCCAAATCCAGCCCGCCAGGTCATTTCATGTGGCCTTCACACCTCTCCTGCAGCTGCGGCTAGGGAGCAGAAAGTGGCACAGAGAGGGTCTGGAGAGGAGGAAGTGGCACACTTTGGATATACTGACCAATTCTGTGTCACTTTACAGAGGTATAGGGACCATTACCTACGATCAAATAGCCCCAAAATTTCCAAGAAAATAAAAGTTGATGCAGAGGGAAGGCAGTTTAAAAACGAGCAATAATTGAATGCAGAGGCAATTGAATATGATAAAAGTGTAGATACATATATATAGACTTACAGATACAACTGGCCCTTTGAGGGCAACCATAATGCTGGTGTGGCTCAAGATGAAATTGAGTTTGACACCCTTAATCATATATGGCCATAGGACCGTCAGTTGCTGATCCTATTGTTTAAAACAGTTTAATGATTGTGAGCTAGTATGACTCACTTGAGTCAGTATGGTAAAATGGTTAGAGTACTTAATTGTTGGCACATGGTGTAGTAGTCTGAGTGTTGGACCACAGCCTCAGAGACTAGGGTTCAAATCCCCACACAGTCATGGAAACAGGGTGACCTTGGGTAGGTTGCACTTTATCAGACCTAGAGGAAGACAAAGGCAAGCCCCCTCTGAACACATGTTGCTAAGAAAATCCAGTGATAAGGTTGCCTTAGGAGTGCCATAAGTCAGAAATGACTTAAAGGCACACAACAACAACTGAACTAGGACTTGGGAGATCTGGGTTATAGACCTTACTAAGTTGCAAAAATCATAGGGGGACTTGAGCCAGTCTCCTCGTACCCACCCTCTCATATGCACATAACCTGACAAACAGTGTTGTTGTAAGGATAAAATGAGGCGGAGGAAAGCCAAGATTCCTACCCTGAGCTCACTAGAGAAAGGACAGGATATAAATATAAAATTAAATACATAAAAATAAATGTTTCCTTAGATGTAAATATGCTTTTGATCTTGTTCAGTGGGGCTCTTTTGTTATTTAATTAAATATGAACACTGAAACAATGGCCCTTTGCACAGGGGGGTATTAAAACGGTGTAGCGCGACCTCTGACGGAGGTCATCTACACTGTAAAATGGATTGGGGCAGATTACTTTAGTGTAATTCCACACCCCAATCCGCGCTAGGGTGCCCGGAAGTGGCGGTGCCACGTGCTTTTTAAAAAACACTTTTCAAGTGGTTTTTAAAAGGCACTGGACGTGCAGCCACGTGCAGCCGCGTTGCAGTGCCTGGTGTAGATTTGCAGACGCGCGCAAGGGTGTGCCTGCAGATCTGCCAGGGGCGGCTTTCCGGCTGGTGAGCTTCTCCGGTTGGTGGAGAGCTCCGCCAGTCGTAAGCCGCCATTTTGGGTGCTGGGACGCCGCGGGACGCCGACAAGTGTGGAGCAGCGAAAACGTGCTGCTCCACACGTGACGACTTACCGGGTTTAAGGTAAGCTCTTTCAGTGTGTTTCCCCGTTTCTTCGCCTGTGTGGAAAGGGCCAAGTGTTTAGACAACAGGCCCTCCTGTTTTGCATTTAAAGTGTTATGTACCAGCGTAGCTTTTTTAAAAATTCTTAAAATATTATGGTTCATAATAGATGATTAAATAAATAAACATATGTTTCACTCTGCTCTTCATAATACATGTTTAAATAAAAAGAAATATGCATACATAAAAGAATAGAGAATGGAGGAGAAGATAAGAGACTTTTCTTGTTCTGATATGTCTCAGGATTAAAAAGATACTCACAGAAGAGTGGGAATAAAATATTGCAGTTGTTGCTGGAAATTGCCAGAAAATAGAGTGGGACAACAGAAACATCATTTGGATACCACCCCCACCAAGAACTACAGCAACAGATACTGCAACCTTCTGATACATTTGCCCCATCTGGGGGAGCTCAACTATTAGAAAAACATTTAAGATTTAAGAAAGATTTAAGATTTAAGAAAAATAAATATTTCCCTTGATTTTAGCTTTCACTCTGTTTACTGCTTTTGTCACCTTTATTGTTTTATACAGAAGTAGAATTGGGATATACTCTATATTCATTTAAAATAACATAGTTTTAATGAAGTGGCTACAGGTGTATTAATAAAATGCAAATAACTGACTTTTCTATTCCACAGAATGCAGGAGCCCATGCCATTATTGGATGCATTGTCATGGTCCTTTCGTTCTTTCAACCAGTGATAGCATTTTTGCGACCTTCTCTTCAAAATAATCGGTCTGTAAATCCAGTTATTTTAGTAGACGATATTTTACTAGTATAATTAAATATATTGTAGAATATATTGTGCATTTTAGTAGAATATATTGTACATTTACTATGTTGCTATGGAACTTCTCTTGAATTGAGTCCTTTCACTCTAAACAATTATAACACTATGATTCCAGTTTAACTGTCACAGCAACATCCTGTAGAATTCTGGAATTTGTAGTTTGGTGAGGCACTAGAGCTCTCTGGCTGAGAATTCTAAATACACCTCCTTAAACTGCAGATCCCAGGATTTCATAGCATGGAACCAGGGCAGTTAAAACGGAATACAGTCAGCCCTCCACATTTTTAGATTTGACTTTTACAAATTTGAGTATTTGTGAGTTTCTTCAACCTCTACCCCTTCAATTTCAAGTGCTTCTTTTCTGGGGAATGTTCCCTCTTGGCGGCTCTGATTGGGCTGCTCAGCCTTTTAAAAATTCACCTCTAGTCTTCCTCCTCTCCTCCTCCTCCAGCAGCCACTGCCTGGCCACCTAAGGATAGATCATAGTCCCATTTTCTCAGCACGACAAACCCTCTCCCAGTACCCCTCTCCAGGAAGGGAATGTACAAGACAGAGGAAGTATAGGGCCACCATACCAACCCAACTCCATTTCCCTCTCCTTTCCTTGATCTCCTTTGGGCCCTCAGTGTCCAGTTGTCCCCACCATGCCTCAGCCCCCTTCCCTCAAACACATACACATTTTGATTTTGCAATTTTTCCACTTTTGTGGGGATCCTGCACCCCTAACCCTACTGAATGTGGAGGGCCAACTGTATTGTGCTATAATTGTGTAGGCCCTACAGAAGTATTCTATTCTAATAAGCAATAAAATACAGATGATATATTCAGGGTTAGCCATGTTGACCATGCAGCAAAAACAAAATACATAAAACAGTGATACCTTTATTGGGCTAACTTAAAAAGAAAAAGATCATGCAAGCTTTCAAATCTCCACTGGCTTCTTCATCAGGCAAAGGTGTTTAAAATCATACAGGAGAAGAAAAAATAATGATGTTAGAGTCACAAGCCTACATTTTTCTTAAGATGTTACTTCTCTTATCAGTTAACATGGTCTACAGGGATAGCAATGCAGGCAAGGACATTCCCCTTTTTTTTGGCCATGTGAGGACTGGGAAACAAAGAAGAGTTAAATACAGATGATCAAATTTCAATTCCATTAGCAACCAAAAAGTAATTGCCCTTGAGATCTAAGCTGTCCCTGTCCTGTGGAAGCTACCAGCCCATTTCTTAGGCAGAGAACATTGAATTTCTCAAGAAGCCTCTGTACTCTTACATCTGGAAAAAGTTTTAAGTGCTTTATAGGTAAAACTTGCCATTGTAGTCCAACAGAGAGAGTTTTCCGTTCATTGGAGGTAGGAAAACCCCAAAGAGCTAAGTCCCAGTCCTTTGGCAAACTCTTGTTTAGGATTCTCCTATGGTAGCTAAATTTGGTATCTTGAAATCCAGGAAACATATTTGGGGTAGCCACACAACAATCCACAAAACAGCAATATCTTTTTGGGTTACCAAAGCCTCTAAACCAGGGCTTTCCAAATGGTATGCTGTGACACATTAGTATGTTGCCTGAAGTGTGTAGGTGTGTTACCTACAATCTTGGAAATGTATGTTTAGTATTTATAAATCATATATTTTTAAAAATATATGACAGGTTTTCATGAGATATGTTGTGTCCCCATACATCTTGTTATTACAATTTATGTATGTGTCTGTATCTCTTATAAGGGGTTAGTTCAACCTCCGGTTTGCTAGTAAAACTGAATTACTGTGTTGTGAAATGATGCATGTCTAAAAAAATATGTCACCAACATGAAAAGTTTGGAAAGCTTTGCTCTAAACCATCTTAACAGACAAAAGAAGTAATATCTTGTAACTCTAACATCATAATTTTTTCTTTTATATGATTTTTAACACCTTTGTCTGATAAAGAAGCTGGTGGAGCTCTGAAAGTTTGCATGATGTATTTTGTGCTTTTTTCATTGGTCCAATAAAAGTATTGCTGTTTTGTGGATTTGGGGTTTTGTTGCATTTTGCTCCATGGCCAACATAACTAAGATACAGAAGCTGGCTGCCTGCCTTCTCTTTCTTTTCCTCCTTCATTCCTTCTTTCTTTCATTTTTTTCTCTTCAAAAGATGCTAAAAGGCATCTTTTAACTGCCTGTTGTAGTCTCCAAATTAAGACATATACCTGAAGTGCTTGATCAGTGGAGTTAGTTTAAAAGTACCTTAGCCAATTCCTGGTCGTCTCACCGATTTTGCAGCCCTTGATGTGGCTACAGCAAGAGGAATCTCTGTCAAATAGCACAGGAAGTGCAGTCCTGTGGCTATATGCAGCAGCCCTTGGTTCTTGCCTGTGTGGTCTGTGAGGGTTGCGAGGATCCATCCACTCTTGTTCATTCCCTGGCTTCTGAGAGTCAAACTAAATATTATATAGAATTTTTATCCCTTGCTATTACCATTACCCCTCCTATAACAGGAGTTTCTTAGAGATGTACACTTCAGCAGTCATATTAGCAAATTAAACCAGTGTTTACCTTCCACTTACCAATCACAAAATATAGCATGCTGGATATAAGACATGTAGGTAAGGAAAATACACATTGAGAAACAAATGTCTTTCAACGCTTGGGGAAACAGTTATTTGAAAAAAATAACATATTGTCTAGTGTGACTCTAAATTGTTGCTTACCACCTGTTATAAAGCAGTGAATAAACCATAACGTCTATGGAAATTGTTAGGGGTGAGGTGAAAGGGGAAATCTGTGCATGTGTGTGTGTAAACATGGCTGTGTATATTCTGCCCTGTTTTGGATGTAACACTTAGAGTCAAAAAACTTGTGCATTCCTTTTTTAAAGTGGAGCCAAGTCTTACTATTTGTTCAAAGTCTGCTCCATTATGAGGAGCATGGGGTGGAAAGAGAAGGCATTGCAGTTTAGTTCTGCAACAAATTAATGTTTATCCCTTTGGAGAACAAAGTTATCTAACACATTGTTTTGCATTGCACCAACAGGAGGTTTGTTTTTAATTGGTTTCACATGCTAAATGCATTAGTCATCAAAGTTTTGGCAGGTAAGTAGATGGATATTTCTGTTTCAGTTTAAAAGTACAATGCTCAGTTCCCACTGAGCAACATAGTCTAGAAATTTAGATGACTGTGATGATGCGGCAGAGAATGGGATATGATCTACAACAGCAACAATCAGGTAGCTGCTGTGGGATGGCAACACCCTGATCTAAAGAACACATGCTTAGAAACTCCAGTAGTAGGTAGAAACTTGGAACACAGGCAGCAACTAATATACATAAGGAAGATTCAGTGTGGTTTGCCTCAAAGTATCTGCATTCAGAGTCAGGTTACAAGGAGCTAAGTTTTTGTTTCGAAAGAGGAAGTTCCTAGTTCTGCATTGCCCAAGTGCAAGTGGCTCATATTTGTCCAATGACAAAAAACTGAAAAGGCTTCAGATAATGTGTACAGAAGCAGACAACACATACCAATACTGTGGACATATATTGGTCTAACAATAATTTCTTTTTCTCCAACATCTTGGAAGTTAAAAGTCTGTGGCCTGGGAAGGCATCTCTGTTAGTAAATTCCTACTACTGCTTCCAACAAAAATTCCCAGAATTCTTTATTGGAGTAGTGGGGAATGATTGGCCTGCCAGATTTTTGGACTAGAGTTACCATAATGCTTTGGTTCTTGCATAAGGAGAAAAGTGATATACAAATCATATGTATCTATGAATTACTGAATGAATAAATACATTTTCCATTTGACATATTGGTGGAAGTGTACAGGAGTTCTACTCTAAGATAGCTGGAGGGCCAGAAGTTCTCAACCACTGCTTTATATGAAATATAAACCCATCTCTATATTAATAGTGTAGAAATCTCAATTTTCTGTTTACAATTTGGGGATGAGCTGGGTCAGTAAAAGCACTCACAAAGCAACTAGGTAGCTGAGTGTTTGAAATTTTTTTGTTTGGATCAGCTCATGTCTCAACAGCCTATTGTAGAGAGTGGTATGTTGGGGAATGTGGGGCTATGGAATGATTTGTCATCCAAATGCTGATGGCTTGCCATGATTTGTCTCTCTTTCTTCTTTAGTTGCTGCCATATTTCTTGGACTGCAAATGCTCAGCAACACTTCTAGCCAATGGATGGTTAAAACAATGGGAGGCTTTGTGGGCTGGGAGGCTATAATAGCCATCATGCTGGATGTAGATCTTCGGTTGAAAAAGAAAGGTAATACTTGATTTGAATCCACAGAAGCATACCCAAGGCTTTTCTTTGTGTTTTAACAAAGCCAGCAAATAATTTTGGAATTCATTGCATTTGTATTTTTCCTTTTACCTTTTCCAGAAATCTATGAAGATTCCACTGTTGAAGGTAAACCTTTTGGTTCCTGCAGTTTATGGACTTTATGTTTGGATATTTCCAGTCTTACCACTGGCAGTCATTGCTCTTCCACTCTTAAGCTTCAAATCAATTTCTCATAGATTGTCCACATTTCAGGGGGTCTAATATTCCTTTTGGTTGGGAATGCTTCTCAGTACATTCTCTGTCTGTCCGCACTGTGGGTATAAGATAGCCAAGTGGATGTGGGCATAGCCAGGTTCACTCCTTTTTCTGATTTTTCTTCTCTCAACAGAGAAGGAAAGCATCAAATCCTTTCTCCAGTCTTGTTTTATCTCAATAAATTATTTCTCTTTTTCCCCATTCTAATTCTCTGACTGTCTGTCTGTCTCACTGCATTTTTTTAACAATTTAGGTCAGAGCTTTCCAAACTTTTCATGTTGGTAACACACTTGTTAGTAGAAATGGGATGAATCCAGAATTTTCCAGATCCGAATCCGGATCTGAATCCCTGGAAGGTTCTGGGAATCCACAGAATCTCGAATCTTTTGAATCCTTTTTTTAAAAAGCAAGAGAAAGAAGGATAATCTTGGGCAAGACACACTCTCTCAGCCTTAGCAAAAGCCTAGGCAAAGGCAAACCTCCCTCTGAAGAAATCTGGCCAAGACAATTGTCATAGTTTTGCCTCAGGATCTCTCCAGATTGAAAATGACATGAAGGCCCTTTCTACACAGGCAGGAAAATGTGGATTAATCGCACATTTTCCCACCTGTGTAAATAGAGCTACATACTACAGTAGAGAGATAATCCAGGTCAAAACTGGCTTTTCTTTGCATAGCTCCTTCTGGCATGCTGGGGTTTGTAGTTTGATGATGCACCAGCACACTTTGACAGAGAAGGTTGTGACACTTTGTAAAACTCCAAACCCCAGAATTGTGTCTGAAAGAGCTTTGCAAGGGAGCGATGCAAAGGAATCTTTCAACTGTCCTTGAAATCTCAAGCCTGTAGCTTCCAGTCAAGTACTGAACTTAAATATTAAATGTTCAATTTATATATCTTAGAATACAACCCCAGATGTAACTTCTGAACTTGTTAGCAAAGGCCATTATTACTCCAAGGGAAAAACTCACCTACTTACTATCTTCCCTTGTATATCTGGTCTCCCAGGTTTTTCAGGTGTCCCGGTCTCCAACAATCTATTTGTTTGGCGGATTAGAAAGATTTGGTTTGCTATTTTGGCACAGGGATTCGGGAATCTCAAATCCTTACCCAGAATGTGAGGATTCGAGAATTCAGTTGGCCCATCCCTACTTTTTAGACATGCATCGTTTCGGTTAAACTAACCCCTTATAAGAGATACAGGCACGTACATAAATTGTAATAACAAAATGTATGGGGACACAACACATCTCTTGAAAACCTTTCATATATTTTTAAAAATATGTTTTATAAATAAAAACATACAGTTCCAAGGTTATAGACAACACACCTATATACTTCAGGCAACAGACTGTGTTGCAGCACACCATTAGGAAAGCCCTGATCAAAGTGATTCTTTGTTTGGTTTGGTTCTAGTTTGATTCTTTGTTTTAAAACAGTACTTTTGCCTGTCACTTGGTGGAACTTGTACTCTTCTGTAAGTGACCACAAAGAAATATTCTAGTTGGCTGGGTGAGAGGCAACACCCACAATTTATCTTCTAGCCAGCCTTTGTCACATGTTTCTTTCTCTTATTTCCTACTTCCTTTTGCTTTGCACCTCTTTCACCTCTGCTCCCCTCTGTTCTTCCCTCTCTCAGCCTTCCTTTCTCCCACCTCTCTTTGGCCCAACCTTATGCTTCTTTCTTTTCATGTTAAAAAACATTCCCCTAATGTTTGAAGTGGGTACTGAAAAGCAACTGATAGGATAAGGGTTGTATCCAGGGCCAACTCTTCCAGCAGACGAGTGAGGCAGGCACCTCAGGTAGCAAATACTGAATCTTATTAAGTTAGTAAGTTATTTAATTAACAATAGCTAGTTATCTAATTTGTTGTTTTACTATAAGGAATAGGGAAGAGATGTTTGTGGGATTTTTTGCCTTGTACAGTCAGTTCTCCATATCTGCAGATTCTATCTCCACAGATTCAACCAACTGCAGCTTGAAAATATCCCCCCGACCCTCACCCTCAAAAAATTCAAAAAGCAAACTTTGATGTTGCCATTTTATATAAGGGATACCATTTATTACACCATTGTAATTAATGGGACATGAGCATCTACAAATTTTGGTATCAAGGAGGTGGTCCTAGAACCAAACCCTAGTAGATACTGAGGGCCCACTGTATGCCAAAATAGCTTGACTGGCTGCGACTTGAATTGGGTAGTAGAATATGGGTGGGTGCTCCACCTTTGGCAGTCAAGTGTCTTGGGCCAACCCTGGCTATATCTGAATATCAGGTTAGAGGCAGTCATCTTTTCCAAGGTTTGTTAGCTTTTTGCCTGGGAAATATGCTGGCCTTTTAAAAGCGTGAATAGTTTGAATGGTAACTGTAACTGTTTTGGGTCTCCTATAGAATGGTGAAGGTGTGCCATTGTATTGTGATGCCCTATTGGATGAAGAGGGATTATTTGTAAATAATACTAATATCATATATAATATTATATATAATAAATGTAGTATAACCAGTGAGATTGACTGCAGCAACTCCTGTGCTTCTTATACATGTATTGTGCAGGGCATCTTAGCTGTTTCTTCTTTTGCCACTATACAGCAACAAGAGTTGATGACAGCCCAATTAGACTATTCTGAAAGTGAGACCTTATTGTTCTCATTGCTTTTTGTAGGGAAATGTGACATTTTGGGAGCTTTTTCCAAGCAAAACCTCACACATTCTCTAAATATAGTTATTAGTTTTTCAAGTTCCTCCTAGGATCTTTCTGTCCATGCTGGTGAGCTGGGATTTTATAGAACTGTTAGTTGAGACAGCTTCTAAGCAAAACAAAATATTTATGCAATGTCTATTTTTTTTTCTTTTGTAGATGAAAAATGAACTATTACTACTGCTAATATATCTGTGTGGCAACCTGGCATTTTTAATAGCTCTGCTTGTAGGGATTGGAAGATCTTAAAATGAAAGTCTTCTTTGGTGGGAAAAATGAAAGCAGCACCTGCTGTTTTGCCACCTGCATCACAAAAGAAGTTTACTTTCATCATTGCAGTCGCTGTTTGAGTATCCCGTTTCTTGTTCAAAGCAGGATGCTGTACTGAATATTATCTGACAATGACAACAATTCTGACAATGATTCTAAGGGAACCCGATTTAAACATAGATCCAAAGATTACAGATCAAAGTGCAGTTCATGTTAGAAATATATAGCGTGATCTGGACTAAATATCTAAAATACATGATAGACATTTCCACAGATTGCATAATCCACACATGTCAAACTAGAGTAAGGAAGACTGATGCCTTTCTTTTATGATACAATTGTTATCATCAGTTGTTGTTCTTTAATTTGAAATACACGATGGTATATAGCACTTCACTATCAAGACAGATTCAAGCTAGCATAGAGGCTTTACTAGCTTGTCTAGCAGAAACACAATCCTGTTCCCTTTTGATACTTCCAACTGTAGGACTGTGATTCTACAAGCATTTCTTTAAGAATAAATGTACGCACAAGATGCCTGTCACCAAGCAATGCTGGCCGCACATGATACTGAGTCAACAGCACAATCAAGAATATAAATGAACCATGACTGAAAAGTTGGCAGCCAGAGCAGACCCAATGCGTAAGAGCACATAAGAAAATCACCAAACTATGGCTACTTAACCAAGTCCTGTGTATGCATTATATGATCAAGAATGTAGGCATAATAAAATGCACACATTATAGAGGTTAAGTATTCAGGAAGCCCAAAGTGTTTTCACACTTTCACAGATATCAAGTGTACAGGATGGGGCTCAAGACTGAAGTGGCAATTGCTTTTGCTTTTTTAGCTAAGCAATGAGAGAGAACATAAGAGATTTGATGGCACCCAGTACTCCTTCCAATTCCATCACCATCATCCCTACCACTTAACTCAAGGGCTGCCTATCTCCTCTGTGAGCTGCCTCCTTTGCCATTGTTGTTACTTTGTTCCTTCTCACTACTTAGTCACCCAAATCAGCCAACACAACAGAACTGGCTGTTCCTTGCTCCTTTGCCTGCATTGCTGTTACTTGTCTAGCAGCCTGGTCCTCTACAGTGACCAAGCAGGAATTTGTAGGTCTCTGTGCCCAAACAGCACCTGCTTTGCAACCCTTCCCTGAGCCCTGTATGCATGTGTAATCTAAAGGAGGAAAAGGAGATAAAACTTTGCCCATTGCTCATCTAGAAAAGGTGGTGGGTGTGGAGCGGACTGAAACAGCATTCTCCCTGTTTGATTGGCAGACTCAGTATTGATCTGAGAAAGCAAGGTAATTCTCTTGTTTGTAATAATTAAAAATGAAACATTTTCTCAGTGGTGTAATGTTTTGATTATTCTTGTTTTTATACCAAGTTTTTATTTCTTTTATAATTTTGAGATTTTATACAATTAAGTGTAATTTTTGTACCTATTGAAATAAAAGTATCATCCAAAATATTCTGTCTTGCAAGCGCATTGTTCTCTGCACAGTTTTGATTTGCAGTAAGCCTCACTTTTCCTGTCTCAGAAGCTTCCCTGAAGAAATAGCTCAGAGGGTAAACAGGTTAGCTCAGGTTTGGTTAGGGTTGCCAGACTGAAAATGAAGAAAGTTCTGTACTTTTAACAGTGGTGCAGAAGAGGGAATTTTGTTAGGGCTGCTTGTCACACAACCAGGAAACAAGCAACACCTGCTCCTCCTTCTTCTACAGCACCATAAAAGGTACATCAGCCTCCCCCAGTTTTCAGTCTGGTAAACCTAGTCTGGCCCAAGGTACTTGGCTGTCTGAGGTGAAGGGCAAGATGGTTTCCATCTCTTCCCCACTTTAAATACAGAACTCAGCTAACTATCAGTTGAATCCTAATTCAGCATTGGTGACAGGACAGCACATTCCACCACATCTGAGGAAATGAAGTAAAGGGCAGGCTTGGGATGCTCTAGGAGAACGATGGGTGCTCCCACAATCAATCCATACTCCAGCATTCATTGTCGTAGGACTCACTCTGTCTAATGGTACAACAATATGGACACACACTCTTGATAATGCCCAAACTGCTATGTAGGGAAGGGTAGAAGAGAATGAGTGCTCCTGTTCTTCCTGTCTTTCCTCCTCTTTTACAGCATATGTAGACACTGGTCATTTCTGCACTAGCCTGTTATAGCGCTATGATTCCACTTTCAATATCCTATGGAATCCTGGGGTTTGCAGTTTCAGGAGGGGCTGGCCGAAATCTAGAGCGGTGTGGAAGATCAGTAGAAATATTTCAGGGTACTGTACAATGATAAAATGTTTATTTTATATGATTGAATTATAATAAAATTATGACTTAAAAAAAAGAAAGTGGAATCATAGCGCTATAACAGGCTAGTGCGGAAATGGCCACTCTCTCTGTCTGCCTTTTTCTGTATTTGTATTTTGTTCATATTTTTGTTTGTCCACAAATTATATTTTCATTGAGTTCTGATAAGGGAGAAACCAACACATAACATGTTATGAATAGATATAAGAGCAAGCTAAGGAAATGGAGGCACTATTGATCTGTTGGATATAGGGTGAGGTTTTTTTTTTTTCCTCATAAAGGCTATGTTGGTTCTTGGAAAGCACATGGGGCCACTTCCCACAGTGAGTGTGGCTTTCACACTGTTTCTGAAGCATCAGTTCAAGATGCCAGGAGCAACTTAATCTAGCAGTTCTTCACTGCGTCCATTTTGCTTGGCCCTCATCTAGAGGCTTGGGGTGAAATTGGAGTCTTTGGGAACTGCAGCAGGTGGCTTGAAGTGTTGATGGCCAACATAGCTGGCTTCTCAATCTGAGAGGAAAGAGCAGGCCAAACAGGGAGGCCTGGTAGGTTGAATTCAGGCCTTAACCTGGAGGCTTCCCTCCCTCAGTATAATGTTTATATCTTAGAATCGTAGACTCATTGAGTTGGAAGAGACCACAAGGGTCATTCAGTCCAGCTGCCTCCCATGTGGCGAATATATAATCTTATTCCATAATCTTTATTTCTATTGTAGAGTGCCATAGCTAAGTGCAGGACTAGTCCTACTAACAGGCAGAACAAAGAACCTATCTCAAGCAGCAGAGTTTGGGTTGCACAAAAGGGCAACAAAGTATTATTTAACTGATGGCTTTTTTCCTGACTGGGATAAGAATAAGGAGAGGGGCTTGTGGGATTTTCTGACTCATGTGTCAGAATACATTGCCTGGCTTTGGGGGTACTGGCAAGCACTTTGATTGACTGGAAGGCAGATCCTATTTGATGCTAAGCCTGAGGTGGCAAAATATATTGGGACAGCAGTGGCCAAATGATAGAGGACCTGCTTTGAACGTACATTGTAAGGCTCTGTCTCCACAGTATCTAGTTAAATGACGTCAAGTAGTGAGGCTGGAAAAAAATCTCTCTGCACTGAGGCCCTTAGGAGTTGCTAAGATTCAGAACAGATAACATTAGGCTTACTAGGTCAATGATCTGGTAGTTTCTGGCAGGTTCGTGTGCTCATTCAGAACTTGAAAAGGTTACTTTTTTTTGACAACAGCTCCCAGAATCCTCCAGGTAGTACAGCCACTGACCATGCTAATTACGGACTTCTGGGCACTATGTTCCCAAAAAGTAACTCAGGAACCCTGGAAACATATTTGGGATAGCCATGTTGGCCATGCAGGAAAATACAACAAAATCCAAAATTCACAAAAGAGCCAGCTGAAACGTGCAAAATACATTATGCAAGCTTTTGAAGCTCCACTGGCTTCTTTATCAGGCATGGTTGTTAAACAATCATACAAGAGGAAAAAAGATGAAAAGTCAGAGGCCTATATTTAGGATCAGATGTTGTTGCATTACATTGATCTCAATGCAGACAGAGGCCACTCCCTGTCTTGCCACGGGGGACTGGGACATTAGACAGTAAAATTTAATGGTAGCAGCAATAAAGTAACTTCTTTTGGGAATCCGTCTGTCTTTGTCAAACCCCCTATTCTTCTCTAGAAAACTATAGCACTTTTATGATGTGAGCAAAACCAGCACCCCTGTATGAATGGATTGCTGTTGTTGCTGTTGTTGTGTGCCTTTAAGTTGTTTCCAACTTATGGTGACCCTAAGACAAACTTACCACAGGGTTTTCTGGGGCTGAGAGTGTGTGACACACCCAAGGTCACTCAATGGATTTCCACTGCCAAGCAGGGAATCAAAGCCTGGTCTCCAGGGTCACAGTCCAAAGCTCAAACCACTACACCATGCTGGCTCTCAGGATGAATCCTTAAATGAGACCAAATATTCCTGTTCTGCATATCATTTTTTCCCCTTTACTAAGTGATAGCAACCCCCTTTCATATTTTGCCTTCCATCTATGACCTACTACGAAAAGTAATAGGAAAACAAAGCAATAGTTACTACATTGATTAGCCAATGCTTCCTGCATATAATCTTTGCCCAAGGCCCCACTGCATAGCCCAATGGTCATATCACATCCTTCAGGCAGAGGAAGTAGCAAATAGTGATTCATTTTTAGTGTTCATGTGCTGATTGCAGATAATTAGTCTTCAGTAGTTATCTCCAGGCAAAAGGCATTATCCTCCTAAAGCGTACACATTCAGCATTTCTGACTTTGCAAGACCAATAATATAATGAGCACAGAAGAAGAAATAATCATGTAGCACTTCCTATAGCTATGAAAATACAATTGTTAAGAGCTCACATTATTATTTATCCCTCTATTGTAGCAATGAGGAATGTGTGGCCTTCCAGATTTTGTTGGACTGCAGCTCCCATCATCCCTCTCAATTGGCTGTGTTGACTAGAGTTTATAGGAATGGCAATCCTACAACATGTGGAGGTTCACGTTTCCCACCAATAAACTATTGTCTTTGATCTGTTATTATTCCTACTGTGGCAGAGATGGGGAATGTGTCTTCTTACAGATATTTTTGTACATAACTCCCATCACCCTCATCGAGCATGATAGATGTTACACTTTAGCAGTATGGTGGGGGAGGTACGTGTTCTGATCCCTGTGCTGTGAATTTACTGTTTCAGCCAGCTCCCTGTTTCCAGAAGGGTTGCCTACTTTCTTTTGCTGTTTCCCTTCATTGCAATCTCTTTCAAGTGGTTGAAGATGGAACTGCATATACAGTAAAGTACCAAACTGGATTTGGGGACAGGCCTCGAACTATAAATGCACTTGTCAGGATCATTTGTACTGAAAATTCAAGGTCACTTGTAATGCAGATCGAAGTGCAGTGCAGACCAAGACCTATCTGGCCTTTAAGAATTTCAGACAGCTTTTAAACTAAGGGTAGTAATCTCAAACTCTCCAGATAAGGTTAGATTAGAACTCCAATTATTTTTCTGACCATTGGCCATCCTGTTTGGGGCTCAGTAAGACTCAGCATTGTTCACAGTAACTCCTTGTTTGAACGTACAAGTAGATGAACTGGATGAACTGGGCTGTGACTGCAAAAGGTTTGTGTCACATAAAAGCTGTTAGTCTTCAAAGTGCCTCAAGACTCTTTGTGATTATTTGAGTTGCCCTTGGGGCCCCGTCTTGACTAATTGAGAATAATTGTCCAAAGTGAGCTGTGTAAAGTAGCCTGCCATTTCCTTTGACAAGCTTCCTATGATTGACTTTAAGCCTGTCATTATCACAATGAGTGTGCAGGGCTGTTTGTACAGGGTTAAGAATATTGTATGT
Source organism: Ctenosaura bakeri (assembly GCA_948474755.1). Lineage (NCBI taxonomy): Eukaryota > Metazoa > Chordata > Lepidosauria > Squamata > Iguanidae > Ctenosaura > Ctenosaura bakeri. The sequence continues at coordinate 163,666 of CAOLHI010003120.1, forward strand.
ATTGCAAATCAAACCTTTATAAATAGCACTATCAAGAACCACAACAGAGAAGATGAACTGTGCTAACTGGTTTCAGGAGAATGTAGCAAGAAAGAACTCTTTAAAGGGGAGGCCAATGTTGTCGGTTGCGGTAGGCCATATTGATGCCCTCTGTATCAAACCAATATGGACCTCTTTTTCATACTTTTGTGGCCCTATAGCAACAGAATGGGTGAGACAAGGAGAGACTGCTTAGCCAGCTGAGCATCTGTGACATAGCCTGTACAGACAATGTGTCACATACGATCCAACATTTCACAGATGAAAAACGGGACACATGTATCAGACTGTGGTCAATATGGCAAAAATTATTAATGAGGAAGAATACACAAGCTAGGAGAAGCTGCTGCAGGCTGCTTTTCCCTGAGCCTGCCGGGAAGGGCAACATTCCATCATTTCCTCTTCTTTCCACACTGATGAGTTAACTGAGTGCAAACTACTTTTGCACTTTGAACTCAGTTTCTGGCAATTGAGACCAAAAAGAGAGAGTGGGAGGAGGAAAGAGAAACCAGAACAAGTAAAAGCTGCTGAAAAAAATGGGATGACAGAAGATTAATTGGACTGTTTCTATTTCATGCCAGAACTGGTCCTTGTCTTAGACATTTCCACACAACACTGTACTATGTCATCCTGTCACAATCCCGGCAGCGCCTCTGCTGGGTTGGGAGTGTGTCCCCAATGCTCCCCTCTGCACCCAGCCAGCTGCCTGCAGAAGGGAGTGTGAGGGACATGCTCCTTCCTTCCGCACTGTAGCCGGCCTTCTCCCCTTGCTTCAGTCAAGAAGGAAGTATGTGATTGTGCTTTCGGCCCTTCTGCATGGCTGGTGGCAACAGAAGCCTCATGTGATCAGTCGCCACTGACAGAGTTTTTCCGTCAATGCTATACCCCGCGATCACACCAGCTGGGGATGCAAGAAGGGTGGGACCATGACAACGTCATGGGAAAGTATTTTTGTGGCTCCACTCCTCTCGCATCCCCATGCTGACAGGGTGCCGTTCTACGGAAATGGCTTTAGACTGTCCACCCTGATAACTATGTCCATTTGGCATTTTCTGTTTTGCAGCTCTTCTCCTTTCACTACTTTTTGTGAATGAGGGATCACCTTCTAATTCAGAGATGGGCAAAGTATAACCTGCAGCTGCATGCAGCCCCAGAGCCACTTTGTGATTTTGTAAGGGCATATTTGCAATGTTGTTCAGAAAGATGAAGTTCACAGTTTGCATTTCAGCTGCTTTTGCTTTGCTTTTGAAGTGGCTGTAAATTCTCTGTGGTTTCCTAACAATTGGAAAGGTTTTCTGTCTGAAAATCTTTCCAGGACAGAAAACTGGCCTGGAACATACTGCACCTGTTAAGTCCTGTCCAACACTGTTAGGCTAATCTTGAACTAAACCTGCGAACTTGAATCAAACCAGGATTCAGTTCCTGTTTCCTGGCTATGAAAACCCACTGGATGATCTTGGTCTTGTTGCACACTCTCAGCCCCAGAAAACCCCCTTAGGGTCACCATAAGTTGGAAGTGACTTGAAGACACACAACAACATGAGTATATTATAGTATAATAATATAGTATACATTGTACGAGAGCCAACATGGTGTAGTATCAAAATATGATGTAGTATCAAACTAACTTTGAGTATCAAACTATGACCCTGAAGACCAGGGTTTGATTCCCCACTTGGCCATGGAAACCCACTGGGTGACCTTGGGAGTGTCACACACACTCTCAGACCCAGAGAACCCCATAATAGGGTTGCCTTAAGGTCATCATAAGTTGGAAACAACTTGAAGACACACAAACAACAAACCTCTTTATGTAAACAGTTATAGTACAATACTGAATTCTTAATACAGAAGCATGGCCTTCCAGATACTGTTGGACTGCAGCTCCTAATGTTCTCTTTCCCAATGTTTAAGTACTTTAGCCAGCCATAGTTATCCATAAGAAGTTATATTAGTCACCTGTGTTTAATTGGCTTGATGCAGGAATTACTGGAAGAAGTATAGTCTACATATGCTAACCAACAAGTCATACCAGATTCTTTCAGTTACTTTTGTAAATGTAAAACCTGCTCAATCCTCAAGTCTATATTCTGTTCTATGCCATAAGTTATCGTCCTTGTGTCACAAAAAGGTCCTGGAAAAAGGCATCAGAGGCACTTGTGATTATGATTACCTTTATAATTCTTGAATACTTTTGTAATATGCAATGATTCATTTGTGTTTCTTTGTGCCTACTCTCTAAAAACCACACCTCTGAGCACTCCTGTCTTAACAAGCATAGAAATCAAGGATGATGACACTTGTTGGACCTGACTGTGGTGCACTGATGTCCACAGCCCAGCCCTGGGCATAAGGAGTTGGCCTGTTCCAAATCACTCAGGAAATAAATCCCACATAGGACTTTTCCATGGTTCCTTATCTGGCTGTGGCTCCTAAAACAACACATTTATTCTCTTTACACCCATGCGGGTTGTGTTGCTGTGGCAACAATGTGCCAGGCATTATGTAATGGCTACACTAATATAGTAATTTTTAAACTGTCTTTCAGAATATTTTAAAATACACTTTAAAGTACAAATTATTAGGTTTCCATATCCTCATTAAAATGGCATGTGAATGGAAACTTCTTCACTCCATAGGATCTTGATATTTGGAGTGAGGCAAAATTATTAGTTTTGTTTATTTATTGTTTTCTATCTTGCTTCCCCCCCAGGCCTGGGACTCAAAGTGGTTTTCAAATGTTAAAACAGGTACAGCTAAAGTTCACATCATACAAAAGTTAAAATATAATTATTCTTTAAATAGAATTAAAAGAATTAAAAACATATCCATAAACACATCACATGAAAATATTATCAACTGGATTAAAAGTAATTAAAAGCATATTTGTTAAAAAGAAATACAACAAATATAGAACCATAGCACATCATTAAAGGTCCTTTTTTGTTGCTGTGTGCCTTCAAGTAATTAATCCAAAGTATGGCATCCAAAGTATGGCAACTCTAAGACAAACCTAACGTGATGCACCCAAGGTCACCCAGTGGGTTCCCATGGCTGAGCGGGGAATTGAACCCTCGTCTCCAGAGTTGTAGTCTAACATTCAAAATGCTACACCACACTGGCGCTCTAAAGGTCCTTTCCCCACAAGTAATCAGTTCTTTGCCTTCAACTGCCTATGGCAGGAGAACTAGGGAGATAACAGCCTAGCCTCTCTAGGAAGGAAGCTGCAGAGCTGTCTCCACAAAAGATCTTAAAAACTCGTGCTTATTAATACAAGGAGATAGGGTCTTTCAAACAGCTGGTTTATGAGGGAGGAGATCCAAAATCTGTATCTGGGCAATAGCTTGATTAGGGTCAACCACAATGTTGCAAAAGAGAGTATGATAAGCAGATATGAAAAAAAGAAAGTCTAAAAATTAGTCCAGATTGTCAAAGGCTTGCACATTCTTTGGTGACATTTTGTTTGGTTCAATCAGGCTGTTAATCAGCTATAGATTTTAAATAAATTACTCACTTAAACAAACCCTTGGGGTCAAATTAGACAATACAATTAACAAACCCTCCAGGGTGAACTATGTCTGCCATATCACGCCCTCAACTGGGTAACTTGCATTTGGTGTGCTTTTTTTCTTGATTCATCACAGGGAAATAATGACAGAATTAATTTGCATGTCTCATGGCTAGGGCACACACCTCTGAAGAAACTCAACTGTGAGAAGGAATTCATATTAATTGTACAAAGTACATATTCATGATAATGTCTAGTTTGACATTCTGCAGCAGCAATTGGTGGCTTCCATGTCAGTGAGGTATTGCATTTGCTATGGGTTTTAGTCTGAACGAGAAATAAACACTCTAAAGTGCTGAATCATATCCCCTTAATAGACTCAGAACCTTGGATAGCTCCTTTAAAGTTCAGACTAAAGCTCAAAACAGATTTGCTATTCAACTGACATAGAAACCACCACTGACCTCAGAAGTACACAGTGTGAATTTATTGGTCACAGCAAATTGCACTTTCTTTCTTCCTTCCTTCCTTCCTTCCTTCGAAATGCCTCTAATCTGTCCTTAATTCTAGGATAGCAGGTCAGTATAAAAGAAGCATCAGACCCACAATATAGCATGATATATCTGTAAAATAAGACATTTCTGATTATAGGTTCTTGCTTACTCAGATTAACACAATTTCTATTGTAAATTTATGCACTTGACTGGTCATTCTTAATTAATCTTGAGAATGGTAATGACCATGGGTCAATGGCACTGATGTGCATGTGTGCCACTCCCCACTTCCTCAACATCTTCCTAAGGCTGCCCCCAATCCTCACCTCTGAACCCTTTCTTAGATCCACAGGCCTTATCTTTGTTGCAGCTGTTGCATCCTTTAAGTGAAACAGAATTTAAATGAAACATGGCAGAATATGGCTGTGTACAAGGATAATAGAGAGAAAGAGGAGCTCTGACATAATTGCCCTGTGTTGTTTCCCTAGAAACAAGAATTGGTATCACCTGAGTGATTGCAACACCAGATGACGTGTGATGGAGAGATAATAGGTTTTGTATACAGGAGCCTCACACCCAGCCTTTTCTCATTTTATAGGGCTGGTAAATACATTATCTTGCCACTGAGATTTCTAATTATGTGGAACTGACACAACCTTCCTCTCAACACAAAGGAGGACACCTATTCTACTTAAGGCCATATAGATTCAAAACTGGAAGGTCATCATCTCAATTATGATGATATCCTATATCACTCACACTCTCAGTTCTATTCCTAAGGCTCCTAAGGAAGGACCTTCTTGATTAGTTCACTCCTCTTTACTTGATTTTCTGAATCAGCTCTTGGCTTCAATTAACTTGCATCCTTTTCCAGCTTCTCTGGATCACTATGCCACCCTGAACATTGCTGATCCCATTTAATTTCAGAGACTAAGCAGGGTTTGGCTTGGTCAGTATGAAGATGCAAGACCACCAGACATCTCTAGGGAGGAGTAGAAAAGAATTTTGCTTGAAGCTCTGGAGAGCCACTGCCAGTCAGAGTTGACAATATGGCCTCGATGGAACAATACTGGCCTGGCTCTGTATAAGATAGTATGCTATGTTTCTATGCATCCCATTGTACAGTGGGGATGGCTCTGTAGATGTTGTTGAATAGCAACTCTCACCATCTCTTTCCACTGGTTGCAGTAGCTAGGAATGATGAGAATTGTAGTCGCACAGTGTGTAGAGGATCATTCATTCTCCACTTCCTGTCCCACATTTTTCTCCATGCTGTGGCTTTGACCAAAATATCTTCTTGAGATTTTAATTTCTCCAGCTGCTCCAGAGAAAATCTCTGAACTACACCTAATAATCTTTTGGCATAAACTTTAGACTTATTAAAGAGCAGTTGCTTGACAGAAGAATCAGTGTCTTGTTTGGCTACACATCTGGTACTTGGTCATAAGGCTGCCATTTAAAACACATATTGAAGAACCAGAGAATAAATGTTGCCTTTTCCACCAAAGGGACTTAGGGAATTCACACTCTGAGACAAAAATAAAAGAGGGAAAAAGGAGCAAACTGCAGAACAGGATGTGGTGAAATAAACAGTCTTCTTTCTGAGGCACATCCAACAGACTGTGCACTACAACTGAAATGATACAAATCAGGTGCACAATGGCATTGTTCCCTCTCATATGGAGGCTGGATTGGCAGGCAGATTTGGCATCTGGCACCTGTATAGTGCCCAGCATATCCTGTTTACTAGAAAAACTGGACTGTTTAGACAAAATGTTATGAAATTTCAAGTTGTTCTTGCAAAACTTTGCAAGGTTCTGTGAACTGCTGTTGTGGTTCTTAGGTGTAATGAAACTGTAGAGAAGAAAAAAGATGAAAAAATGAGTGTATTTTCTTTATGACTTTTATAAAAATGTGTCCATTATCCTATTAAGCATATTGAGATTAGTGTGTTCAAGGACTGAAATGAGTAAAGGAAAGGGGTGGGATTATACTGAACCTTTTATTTTCAAGGTAGAAAGAGCTTTGATGTTTAGCTATGTTTAGCTATGTTCCAGATACAATTAGACTGCATCTCACAGCATTCCTCACCACTGGCTATACTGCCTAGGGAAGATGGGAGCAGCAGTCCAACAATGTCTTGAAGCCCTCACAATTCCATCCCTGAGATGTATATATGCTGGGCTGACCTGAGAAGAGCTCCCATCATCCATTATGGCCCAGGATGAAAGAGCTTCCATAACTTACGGCCCAAGATGAAAGACAAAATGGTTCCCTCCATCCATTCCAGAAACTGACTGGCAATTGAATCTTAATTCAGCAAACATAACAGTTGGCAAAATCTTCCACTACACTGGATGCTCACTTAGGGGAACACAAGGCCATCTGCATGATACACAAGTTTTTTTCCCCAATGCCTTGCTGATCCTTCCTGCCTCTTAGCATTTGCTGCCTGAGGCAGTTCCTTCATTCCTCCACAGTGGTTCCAGAGTATGGGATGACCAAAAATAATTTAATAACATATTTTTCTGTTTAAGTGAGCACTGTCATATACTTTGGGCCAAACCAGATGAGAGGATGGGAGATCCATGATCAGATAGTATCCTTTTTCTAAGCCAACCATCCTCCTCAAAACTTGCTATTTGTAAAAAAAAAAGAAAAGAAAAAAGAAAAAAGATAATGTTTTCCTGTAAGCTAATTGTATTCTCTCACTGAACAAAGAGAAGGTACTGGAAGTGATCTTAATTGGACAATTAATCTGTGGGAAAGTATTTCCCCTCCCTTATTCCTAATCAGATTTGGGTACATCTGTAATTGGGTTTAACTGAAATATAAATAAATAACTTTGCGGATCAGATTGTGGTTGTTGTTGTGTGCCTTCAAATTGTTTCTGACCTATGACAGTGAACCTAAAGTGAACCTATCATGGGATGGATTCCCATGGCCAAGCAGGGAATTGAACTGTAGTCTCCAGGGTCTGTAGTCCACAGCTCAATCCACTACACTACATTGGTCTTCAGATTGTGGACCTTCTGTTATTTCATTTATTTGGTCCATCACTGTAGGCTACTGCAAGCCAACAATTTCTGGAAAGCTCTGCTCCACCAGCTGATATAGCAAGTTTCATTCTTATTTCAGCATCAGTACTCTTGGGTGACCTTAGGCAAGTCATACTCTCTCAACCTCAAAGGAAGGCAAAGGCAAACCCCCTTTTCTGAACAAGTCTTACCAAGAAGACCCCAAGATAGGTTCACCATAGGGTTGCCATAAGTAAGAAATGATTTGAGGGCACACAACAACAACTCTTCTACTCTGTTGTGGGTGCTGTTAAGCAATCCCTGTGTCATGTGTGATACTTCTTTGAAGAGGAAATACTTATGACTTTACACATCCCAGATTGCAACAAGCAGCATGACTACTATGTTTCTTAGAAAAAGGAATCCTGCCACTTCCCTGTTAATAGACCCTGATTCTTCCTTGTCCTTGAATTTCCAAAGTCTGGAAATAGCACCTGCAGAAATCTCTAGCAAAGATCATTTATATCACAATGTTAACTTTCTAATCACTTCTTTTGGTGGGACCGCACAAACAGAGAAGTTTTCACCAAAAATGACATAGTAATATTTTACTGCTTAACCATCCAGTTACACACTGTTTCCATACACTGCAGCTTAGGCTGCTATGGACCTGCATGCTGTGTCTAGTAGCAGCAGCTAAAACAATTCACTTGTTTATTGGAAGCTGAATGTGGAGCTGTTTGGAGTTCCAGGCTGGTCAGCTCAGTTCCTCCAGATTGGCATAACACCCTTCCTCCTGGCACTATTAGTTGTGTTTGTATGTTTTTGTAAAGTTCCCACCATCATTTTAAGAAGCTGAGCATGGCCTATATGGCCCTTTCCGCACTGAGGCTTCTAGCGCAAGCGGGGGAGGCCGGCAAGCGCAAGAAGGCTCGTCCGGGAGGCTGCCGCTTCCCCCCTCCTTCCTTACGCAGGCGAAGGAACCAGCGGGGAAGCGGCACCGAAGGAGGCTTGCCGCGCAAGCCGCCCTCCCCCGTGCGAAGCGGGAGACCTCGCGCTGGATTCCCACCCCGCGCGCGCACGAAGTGGGCGGCGTCGCGCCGGATTCCTCCCCCCCGCGCGCGCCGGATTCCTCCCCCCGCACGCGTGAAGCGGGCGGCGTCGCGTCCCCCCTGCGCACGCGCGCGCGAAGCGGGCGTCGCGTCCGTCGCGCTACCTCCACACCCCGCTCCTTCCTTCCGCAGGGGCGGAGGGAAGGAAGCGCGACCCGGCCGGCTCCCGGAGGCTCCGCACGAAAGGTAAGTGCGGGTGGGCTCCGGGAGCGTTGCGCGAGCGCGAGGTGATTTTCGCTTGGACGCGAAAATCAAAAAACCCGCGCTCGCACCGCTTCAGCCCCGTGAGCCGGGCGGAAGTGGGAGTGCGTCGTGCGGAGCGACGCTCCCACTCCCGCGAGGCTCATGGGGCTATCGTGCGAGCAAAGGCCCGTGCGAAAAGGGCCTATGACTGTAGAAGCCTGAGCTGTAGTATATGACAGCACATGTAGCTGGATAGCAGGCAATGGTCTCTTCCATACTTGTCTAGGGCAGTGTGTGTTCTTGCACTATTAGCTCCTTGGATTTTGCTGGGTTTCACCAGCTGTTGCCCCTGAATTCACATGTGAGCTCTTGGATCCGCATTAATGCTCTTTGGAAGGGCTTTTTTTTCTTTAAACTTACTGATCTTATTAAACTTATTCTAAGTTTATTGAAGTTCTGAAGTTTCTTCCTATGATTTTTTTTAAAAAATTTTTTTTAAAAAAAATCCCCAAAGTTATAGTACTATAATACAAAAGTTCTGTTTCATTCATGTATTGATCCACTAGCACAATAGCACTATAATTCTTCTAAAAACTTTAAAAGGAAGAAAGGAGAATTATACTTTTATTCCCAATAAACCCATTTTAAAGTGGGAATAAAATGTTTCCGCTGATGCCTGGAATGTCCAGAAAATAATCCAGGACGATGGAAATATTGCTTGGACATTAAACAAACAAAAAAAAAACACTTGAGAACTACTGCAATGAATATTGCAACCTCCTGCCACATTTGCCTTGTCTGGAAGACCCTTAAGATAGTGTTACTGATTCAATACCCATTTGCAGTCATACATCTACACTGAACTGGGGCAATTGTTAGGTTGACTATACAGTCCTCCGTCCACATTCACAGGTTTGACCTTCACAAATTTGATTATTCATGAGCACACACGTCTCTTCCCCCCATTCTCCTCCTCCCATTCCCATGCATTTTGCTCCAGAATGGAAAACTCACACGGAGGCAAAACGGAAAGGAACAGCAAGTGGGGGAAGCCTTGTCCGGGCCTTCCTTTCCCCCTTCTTAGCTCCCTGCTTCCCATTCCCATGCAAAACAGAAGGGAATGGGGGTAGGGGAAGCCTTGTGAGAGTTCTCTGTGCTGGGATCAAATGCATAGGAATGGGAGGAAGAGCGCCGGAAGAGGAAAGAAAGGGTTGTACAAGGCTTCCCTCAGCCCCACTTCCTTTCTGTTTTGCCTGGGAATGGGAAACGGGGAGCCCCAGAAGGGAATGAAAGGGGGAGCAGAGGTGAGTTATTCACGGTTTTTCCACTTTTGCAACGGTTCTGTGCCCTGAAGCCTTGCAAAAGTGGAGGGGCCACTGTATTTCATTCTTTTGTCTATGTACTAAATAAAGTAGTAATGTGGTAATTCCTGAATAGGAATTAGGTACAGCGTATACTATATGAGAATACAGGGACTCATACATTGCAGGAGGTGTCACTTCATATGTTGTGTTTAACTTTGTGGTTAGACTCTACAGGGCATATTATCAAAGCAATAATATACTACACAGCTGTAAACGATGGACAAAAGTTTGATTTGGCAGATATCATTTGAAAAGTGTGAAAATTAGAGCCCCATACAGTATTTATAACATAGATTAATTGCCACTGTATTTTTTTCCTATCTTTGTTGTAAAATCTAACCAGAAGCTTAGGTCTTCAGGGGCCACAGATGAGAATAATATTTGGAAAAGATTAGAAAGATCGTCGATAAATGCATTTCAAGCATTTTCAAAGCTCTGAAAGATAGAAAAAGGTGACCTAAAGGTCAGGAAGAGAAGAGAATGACTATTGTCATAGATAATTTCATCTGGCATGTGCTAATTTATGAGGTGGAGATTCTGGTGTCATTGATTGGCTGCTCTCCATCTTCCTTCATCTGACTGGCTGAGCTTCTCAACCCTTCACTGCTATTTGTCATCTTTCCCTCAGAGGTTGTAGCACACAGACAACAGAGGTACCAAGCTGACTGGAAATGGGGACTATTAAGGTAGGTGGCTGAAATGCAAGAAAGAACTCTTACTAAACTGTACCTTTCCTTTTCATAGTTACTGGGCTGAAGGTCAGTGATTTCTATCTCTTAAGGATTTGTTTCTTGATAGTGAAATGTACATTAATTAGCATTAATACTGAATGAGAATATGTGGGGATTCAAACCTGGAGTTGAGCCAGTGTGTATTGATTGAAAAGTGACATAACTGACTGTGTTTTTTGAGGATTCTTGGTGTTTTTAAGGTAAGCATTGAACTAAGATGCTGAAGAAGGATCAAACTCCTGAATATTAGCAGCAGAGAACAGTTAGACAGACATGTTGACTGTGTTCACATTATCAGAAGAGGTATTTTGTTAGATTCTAGCTTCCAGAATTCCTGTTCTTTCATGATAAGTGCCGCATTGGCTGGGTGATTCTGGGAGGTCCTATCCAAACATAATTTTTCCATGCTGTGCTAGGAAATCAAGGTAAGTTTAATGTGTACTCAGTGAAGATTTTAGGGCACACATACCTTCAATCACAGTAACAACATAGGATAACCATGCTGAGATTGAAGAGGAAAAAAAGTATGAATGTCTTCATTCCTCACATTTCTACACTGCCATTCATGACACTCTGTAGTTTTTGCCTGTATGAATCTGTAAAGTGTAGGCAACTTGTAGTTGTCTTTGTCTTCACTATGGATTGCACAAGTTCCTATCTGGCAAATATTTATATTTGTGATTGAATCTGAATTTACATTTGGGTTTTCTTGCACAATGTTGTTATCCTAGTTTAACTGGCTTAAAGGAGTGGGTTGCAGTGACCGCAAAACTGGCCTTACAAACTATACGGGTGGGGTATATGTTGGGTCCACTTGATAATTCTTGCATCTCTGGAAATATAGTGGGAAGCAGTCCCTCCCAGAAAAGTATATGTTTTCTGCTACATCCAGAAATTCCTGTTGACAGGAATCTCGGTAGACAGTTCTTGTTCACTAGCTCACCTGCCTGATGAAGGATCACACCGAGCATCAGAGAAAGAAGGGCAAATGTCACATTGTCTCCAAACTAAGCCAAGCACCAAGGGGGTTCAGCAATTGTTGCTGGAAAAGGAATCTTAGAGTTGCTGACTCCCAAGTGTAAACAGGACGGACTGTGAGTAATATCTGAAGGAGCTGGATTTTACCCAGATGTTGTAATAAATATCCTGCACTGTCTCTCTGTATATTTGACTGCCAGGAACATTTTTGGTTCCACTCTCTCAGGGAAAAAATTAGGGTTGCCAGGTCTCTGTACTCCAGATGCAGTCTTAGGGAACTGCTATGCTTCCCCGATTTCCAGGTGACGAGACACATCTCAGGGCATGTGGCACTGGAGGAAGAGAAGGTTTGTTTTATTGTGTGAGCTGGCTTTCTCATCCATGCACACCCATCTTCTCATAATAACCCAAATAAATAGATGCCACACCAGTTAAACTAGGCAGTTTCCAAGCCATACTTATTTTTCTAGTGACAACATGTAAGAAATGACTGTATGTTTTGTGATGCATCACTCTTTGAGCACGCTAATATTAGGATATATGTATTAATATTAGTCGTATTAGCCAACAAAGGACTAGACCATCTGGCTGTTTGCATGTAGCTAAAAGTTTAGGAGTTAATGCAGGAAATCTACACTATCTGTCTCACTCTCTAATACACATGCATGCACACACATAATTTTGTAATTGTTAGACAAGGGCTTTGCCCTTGGCATTATGCATTGGCTCAGGGAATAGAAAGCCACTGATCGGGCAGCCTAACTCTGAACAGTAACTCCAATGAGCACACATGCTTGTATCTCACTGACCATTTTCCTTTACTTGTCCCTCCAGCTGCTTTTGACTTCAAATCTACAAAGCTCCAATCAGCATAGCCAGTGATAAGGATTTATGGGAACTGTAGTTCAAAGTATATAAAAGAACAAAGGTTTCTCATACCTGTTCTAAGTAGGAAGGTATATCGCACCTTACCCCAGTGACTTTGTTTGACCCCAAAGCAGCAGAAGTAGAGGAGTCTGCAGGCATGACTATCTAAGAAAGGTGGTGGTGATGATGATAATCTGGCAATGACAGTGGGGTGGGTGAGAATTATTGGACTTAAGATTCGTCATAGTGACAAATGGGAGTTGGTCTCCTACATTTGCACTATTCCTGTACAAACATGCCAGTACACCTCTCTGAAGGTAGGGTGGCATCAGAGTCCTGTGACAGAACAATGTCATGTATATTTTTGAGATGTAAATGCTTCCCATCCCTCCCTTTCTCTATTCCATTTTTGCTGTCCTGACAGTTTATAGCAAGTTGTAGATTGAGTTTCAGTGTAAAAAGAAGAAGAAGATGATGATGATGATGATGATGATGCACACTTTGCTTATATCCTGCCTTTTCTCCAGAATTGGGACTCAAGACAACTTACAATTTAAATCAAAACATGTAGTAGTAGTAACAACAACAACAACTTTCTCAGAATCTGTATGCACATTTTTGTGCAGTAGTTTTCTGCATTTCTTGAATCTAGAATGCAAATGGAATTCCTTGGTGTTGTACTATTATTATGATAGCACTCCATCTTCTCAAAGTACATTGAAAAAATGCAACATTTCTCCACAGTTCTCACTCTTGTGTGAAATGCGGTTATGTAATTGTGATTCAGAACACTCAATAGATAGCCTGATCATTGATAAGCCTGACTTTAAAATTAAACATCCCACCAGAAACACAAGATGAGAGTCAAGCACTGTCAAACATTAGAAGCATGGTGTAAATACAAAATTAACATTCCAAAAGTCTGGGAAACTCAAAGCAGTGACTGCTGCTTTTTAAGTTCTGTTTGGCTATACTGTAATTAGGAATGCATATAGTGTAGTGACATGTGAGCCCATAGTTTGAAGTTCAGGTTCCATCAAAATTTCAAAGGCCTGAACACGTTTCAACAGGAGAGGTTTTATATCAGTCACTGATAAATAGCTCTCCTCTGCAGTATTTTGTAGATGATGGTTAAAAACCTTTTGTTTTAATTAACTGGCTTTTCTCATGAAAATAAATATTGTTATTACAGTGATAATAAAAAGACTGGAAAAGCAATCATTAATTGGCTTTTTTTTAAAAGACGGAGCAAATTAATCATTCTTTTCCAATTATGTTGTTTAATAAGGCTGTCTGACAAAAGAATAGCGAGATGAAAAGAAGTAAGTTACAGCTTAAGCAACATATAATGTTCTTGGTGAACCATAACCAAGATCCACAGACTGGAACTCATGGATAGAATAATGTGTTATTTATATTTTATTAACTATTAGATTGAGAGTGTAAGCTGTTGAAGAAATTAATCAAATATGAGGTGAATTCAAATTAAGTTAGTTGAACTGAGCTCCCATTGAAATCAGTGAGGCAAGAAAAGTGTTATTTAAATTTCATTTATTTCAGTGGAAATGAAGTTCAGCTGGTTAGTCTGGATTCAATAAAATATATTTTGTTCTTGTATAAGGGTGTATCAATTCTTTACTTACACAGTTTGCAAAGGTCAGTGTTGTGTACTGGTCACAGTATTACTAAACTGTGACTTTGGAGGTCCAGGTTCAAATCCATAATAACCCTCAAAATTCGTTGAGTGTTGCTGGAGGTTGGTGTTTTTCATATTGGTAGGATGAGTCCAGTCTGAGTATTAGTCTGAAGTGTAGCTATCCAAGGTGCACTATCTTGGGAATGGGATTCAATAGCAATAGTAATAGCAGTACATTTCTATACCATTTATCAGTGCAAAGCATTCCCTAAGTGGTTTACAATGTGTTTAGCTATTTGCCCCCAACAAGCTGGGTACTCATTTTACCAACTTATGGAAGAATGAAGGCTGAGTCAGTTTGGATCCATCACAGCCTTTAACTTGCTCCCTATAGTGCATAGGAAAATTCCTTGAAAAAGACACCTAGGTTTGACAGCAAAGTTTTCTGTCCACCTGGTTACATGCTATAGCACAAAATTTTGAATGCAGGGTGTAAAACTAAGTAGCATTGTTACCTTCTTCTTTTACTATATGCATGAAAGTCTCACTTCTTTGTGTAAAATCTTTCCAAAAATGTCTCTTGAGTATCGCTTTCTGACGTTCCTTTCCAGACATCTGAACTGAATGATTGCCAAGGGCCACATGAAATCAAATATTCTAAAGTTATATGGCCCATTCAGTGGGATTTCAGTCATAAAAATGGAATGACAATGAATGTGTTCATATAATTAATGGACAAGATATATTGTCTTCGAGTTTATAAACCACTTTACTTATTAAAAGTGCTACGTACTCAACAATGTTTGAAAAAATGGCATTAACATTGTTATTCAATATTTTTTGCTCACTCTTCTGGAACAGTTCTACTATCTCCTTATTGATCTCTGTATTCTCTTTCCTCAGATGGAAAAGTATTCCTTTTTTGCTGTCATTTTTTGTGCTGTGTTCATGCACAAGGTCCTTGGATATCCATACAATGATGTCTCCATAGATTGTGATTCTATGTTGCCAGATCATGGAAGTGGACCACAGAGGTCTACACCGCCTTATGTCATCTCAGTATCCTTCGATAGATATGACCCAGGAAATGAAATACAAGGTAACTTGCGCGAACCTGCTGAAGATATAAGTTAGAAATGATTGATTCTTTGGTAACCAAGTCCTTAAGTTCATAAGAGAAAATTTTTATGGCCTTGGGTGACCCTATCAAACTTTAATCAAAGTGTGTGGTTACATGTTTTCCTCCAGTTTTATTTATTAAAAAATAATAAACATTTTCAATTTGTAAGAGAAAATGATAATCATGGAGCTTGGAAAGACTTGTGTCAGCATTAAAGCATCTAGGTTAAATTGTTGAAAAGAACACGTTGTTAATATTAAAACATTAAGAGAAATTATAAATTCATTTTGTTAATTTGCTGAATTGCTTAACTGTTGATTTGTTTAAAATAATTCAAAATAACTAACAATTGCCAGCATCCCAACCTCCCAAGAAAATAATGACTTAAAGTAGCAAGAAGTAGTGGTCATCTCTCAGAAATAATATTATTTTACAACCAAAACAACAGATTTTAAAATTGTTGTTGAAAAAAATTAGGGAATTAAGGTAAAAAAAAATTAAGTTATTTCTGAGCATTGGGTAGTGGTTTTTTGGTTTTGCTTTTTTTTTAACTGAGATGTTTACATCTCTTTGGATTTACATGCATTGCCCAGACAATACTTATGCCTTGGAGCTTCCTGCTAAGGAAACTACTATAGCTTTACTGTAGCAGTTTGTTGAAGAATCATTTTTTGCCCCCTGAATCACAGCCTACAGACTTTTTGTTGCAACTCTACCATGGGAAAAGGTGAGGATGAGTTACTCATTTCAGCAATGAGCTTCCTGAGTATTTAAACTTTAATTTCAAACAGCAACCTTTTTGTTCACATGGCTAGAGAAATATTCAAAACACATGAGTAAAGCATGTTGAAATCTCACAAGCTACAATAAACTCAAAAACAGAACTACATGGCTATTTGCCTGTCTTTACAATAAGAAAGAGTAGTTTAATTTATTACAGAATAAATTATGCATCTTGGGAGGAATTATGCAAATATGGTATATTTGTTTAATTTATACAGACTGCAAAATCTAGATTTTCTTGGTAAAAGGATTTCAAATATTTCCTAAGCAGTGTCTTAGAATCTGAGAGTCAGTGTGATTTAATGGTTTGAGTGCTGGATTATGACTCTGGAGACCAAGGTTTGATTCCCCACTCAGCCGTGGAAACTCTCTGGGTGACCTTGGGTGCTTCACATGGCCCCCAGAAAACCCTGTCATAGGTGTGCCATAAGTTGGAAATTACTTGAAGGCACACAACAATAATCTTTGAATCTACATATACATAATGAAGTCAGCAAAGTTCCTATTTGAGTAAATCCCCTAACCTATGACAAAATAAAAGACAAAAGAAATGAGATGAAGAATTTCTGCTGCATGTTTTAACACTATTGAGCCAAAATACTTAGATACAAAATGCAGAGTTATCAATATGTTGGGTTCCCCTAGTGGTTCTGGAAGCAACATCACCATCTGGATTTACAGCATTTATGGCACAAGCTCGAGAAGTAGATGGAAATATTCCTGTTGGTATGTTTCGCATCGTAGATCCAAACACACAAGGCCTTCCATGTGCCAATGTTTCGGTATGTATTCACATAAACACATCATATATTTATTTAGGAATGTCTTTCTATTGAAACCAGTCCTTCAGTCTGTCCGTCTGTCTCTGTCTGTCTTCCCTTTTTCCCTTTTTCCCTTTTTTCTTTCTTTCTTTCTTTCTTTCTTTCTTTCTTTCTTTTTTCCAGTTCTTCTTCAGTTATCTTTATTAAAAGTTTTTTTTTTTTAAATGAGCATCCAGCACTACATGTAGTGGCTCATAAGAGGTGCATCCATGCTTTGCCCTGTTCTGTGTTTTAATACTGAGGTGAATGTATAACTCTTGTTCATCATTCCCACAAATACAAAAAAAAAAAAAATGTGATATTCTAGACATGGATTAAGGAAGATTTTCAGCTTGGATGCATGGCTGCCAGTCAAGCATGTTGATAGCCATATCCCAAGGGAGCAGAGCCAACCATTCATACACAAGCCTAAAAAAGCTAGAGTACACACAATAAGTTAATGGTATTCCCATAAATGTTACCATTCTGTAATTAATTCCAGTCTAATAGGAATTTCAGTCACACTCAGCTGCTAAACAGTTCTCAAGCAGTGCATCAGCTTGTAAGTTTTTTTTTAAAAAAACTTTACTGAAAGTCCTGCATTTGCTTGGAGAAAGGAATCTAAAATCAAGAGTATTAAATCTGATTTGATTTGCAGTACTCTGAAATAACACTGCCCTTCAACATTCTCCTATGTCAATTATAATAGCTGGTATTATCTTAATGCATGAATATAATACAAATATTTGACATTTGGCATTTGACATCAGTTACTTTTGATGGAATCTGGTTGGTGATTTGTGGTAACATCTGACATGTTATTGTTAGCATTTGTCAGCATCTTGCAGATGGTTTGTAACAGCACAAGAAATTTTGTTTGTGTACTCACTCAGGAAACATCTGCATAAGAAGGTGAAAGAAAACAAAACCATGCCCCCACCACCCCCAATGGACAGTTGATGAATAACCTTAGAGCAGATTTTGAAAACTGAATGCTGAATTGCAAACATTTGAAATGAATTAGATTTCTCTCACATTTCATCTCAGCTATAGTGGAAGCCTTAAGCTGCAATGCTATTATGCAGGCCAGGTTCACTGAAGGAATCAGACCCACTGAACTCAGTGGTATATGCTTCTGAATAGAAATGCATAGGACAGCAGTTCTAATTTGTGGTTTTGTGCCATCTTTATCAAGAGAAGACTATTGCCTTAGGCAGAATTTTTATCTCTGTCCTTTCTTAATGAGCAAGTGTATCTGAGCTTCCATGGTTCTTAGTGTTAAATATTTTCTCTTTTCAGAATTCAGCAATAAGCCACAGAAATCCAAGTGTAAAGCACAGAATTACAACAAGTTGGATTGCTCCTGAGGGAACTAGAAGAATTCGGATAATGTAAGCTATGATTTTATTTAATAAATCAATATTTTTAAATAAAATATATGTAAAATATTTTAAGGTATTTTAGCTGCTCATGCAGAAAAGAACATCTTGAAATAACCATAAAATAGTATTTTGGTAATGAAGGCAAGGGCATGTTATTGAACAGACAAAAATTCTGGAGTAGTAATTCTTTTTCTTGAGGAGAATTAGTATTTGGAAATCAAAAAATAGACTGAAAGCAATCAGATGAATAAGGTAAAAATATTGTGGGAAATTCATGTTGTACTTTGTGATAATTCTGTGCCTGCATGATAACTTAAATGTAATAATAGCTTCACAGTTAAAAACAACTGACCTATTTAACCCCTCTTTTTTCTTTTTAATTCTTGCAAAAAGTAATTTGCTAAATTAATGTACAGTTTGATCAGTGAAGTATAATGCAAATTATAATGACAGCAGATTTTACTCAATTCTGTTATGTATCTTGTTCAAGAATTTTATTTTTTTACTACTGATAGTTTTAATCTCTCACTTTTTTCCCTTCCAGGGGAACTTTTGTTCAAGATTATGATACCTATTGGGTTGGTGTTCATAGTAAAACCCTCTCACCCAGAGGTTTTGACATAGCTAACGATACTCAAGCCTTCAACGATACAATGACAACCAATAGCTCAGACGTAGCCAATGTTACATCTGTGGTTTCTGAGATCATTACTGGTTCTGAAACACCCGATGAGGAACAGGAAGAAATTGATTTCAACACCCTGCTTGCTGAGGCTGAGGCAGAGTCGGAGATACCTGTCAATACTAAGAAAATAGATGACTCCAAAAGTGAAAATGACATAAGAAAAAGTAGGAGGAAGGTATTTATGAAGCACTGATTACTAACATACATAAAAAGTGGGATTTCAACTGACTGGCACAAACACATGCATTTTTAAAAAAAAACCAGTTATCCAAGATTTTAAACTACCCCTCAAATATACATGATTATGTTACCTAATCAATGTAGTTGTTCTTCTGCATAGTTGTTTCTCATGACACTCCAGTAACATATGAAAGTGGAGGGACCATCTAGGAGGGATTCATGATACAATTGCTGTCATTATTGTTTTTGAAAATAAGCCTGTAGGCAAGGACTATCTTGCTTTATTGACAAACTGTATGCTGCTCCAAGAGTCTTTTGCACAAAAAGTAAAATAGAAATGCTAATGTTAACTTGTGTCATCGTCGTCACCATTTTATAAACTTCTGAGGTTGTATCCACACTATACAATTTATTGCATTTTGATACCTCTTTACCTGTCATGGCTCTGTCCTATGGGCTTTTTAGTTTGGTGAGAAACTTAGAATTCACTGACATACAGTGGTAGACCAAAAATTCTTGCCAAAAATTCTAAGTCACTTGCCAAACTACAAATTCCAGAATTACATAGGAAAGGGTCATGCCAGTTAAAGTGGTATCAAAGTGCTATAATTTCCTTATGTGGATATATCCTAAGTCTGTACCTTTACTACATCCCCCCAGGAGCCTGCAGCATTTGAACAGGAAGTCTTCAGCTTTTATGTCCATGCCCTATGGCTTTTCCAGTTGATATTCAACTGGATATTCAAATGGCACAGGAAGGAGCCACATGGAAGCAGTAACTAGCTGCTGAGGTACTACAGTGGCCTCTTCCCATTTGCAAGGTTTCGGGGTGCAGAACCCTCATGAAAGTGGAAAAATCATGAAAAACTCTCCCCCCTGCATTTCTCTCCCATTCCCTTTCTTCTTTCTCAGCACCAGGGCAGAGGCAAAGCAATGTGAGGGCCAAGCTCCAGAGGGCACAACAAAAGCGCACATGCACATGTCTTCCCCTGCCCCATTGCCTTACTTTTTGCCTCAGTGTGAGTTCTCAGAGCCAGGGCAGAGGCAAAGCAATGGGAGGGGATTGGGCACAAGTAAAGTGTGCACATGTGTCTTCCTCAACCCCATTGCCTTACCTTTTGCCTTGGTGCCAGTTCTCAGTGCTGGGGCCAGAGGCAAGGGGATGGGAGGGGGAACTCCAAAGGGCAGAAGGAAAGGGAACACTGCCTTCCTCCCCCACTCTCATCCTCTTATCTTTTGCCTTGTGGGAGTTCTCAATGCTGGGGCAGAGGCAAAGGAATGGGAGGGGGAGCTCCAGGGGACAGAAGGAAATGGCACATATGTCTCTTCTCCACCCCGTTGCCTTACCTTTTGCATTGGCACATTTGCCTTCTTTCTCTGCACTGGCAAAACATGAGGGAATGGGAGGCAGAGAATGGGGGGGCACAAATCAAATTCGTGAGAGTCAAACCTGCAAAGATGGAGAGAGAACAGTATTCTGCAACATAATCATTTTGATGACTTGAAAAAGCACTTCATAATTCTAAACATAGATAATGCTAATAAGCGATGCTTAGCAGATCTGGCTCTGTCCCGAAGTAGTATTGCACTTAACCATGTAAGTAACACCTAAGCCAATGTCCATGATGAGTGATACACACACACATGAACTGGCCTGACAATGGATTACTAGGCACACTTTTTAGTAACTCTTTGCCTCTTTTCTTTTCAGTCAGTTGTGACTTTTGATATAAAGTGTGGTGAGGTAAGAACCTTTTTTCCCCAGTTTTTCAAATTGTCAGTGGGTTTCTGTTTTATGACTGTCAATGTGTTCTTGTTTTCAGTTGTACTCATACACAGTTGTGAGATCATTTCATGAAAGAAAACATCAGAAAAAAAAGATATTTCTTCTTGACTAGATCTTAGAGAGAAGATCTGAACTTCTTATGAGTTAGCACACTGGAAGGAACCTATTATGCCCTCAGTCAAGTGATTCAGTCTAGTCTAGAAGCTTTCATTTTGCTTGTTCTGCTGTTCCATTTCTCTCTTAACTAATTTAACTGTTCTCTGTTTCTGGTAAAGTGTCTTTCTGGTTTATTATGTCTGGACCTCCACTATGATTAAAGTTAGAAGACTGAAAGGAAACTGCCAGTTTTTGTGTGGGAGGATATTACAATAAAAATGTCAACCTTGGGTTTATATTCTCTTCCAGTAATTTCAGAACAAAAAGATCAGACTACCTTCCTCACTCAGAAGGATACTTACACATAATAGTTGTTCTTAGCTTGAATTGGACCTGTTTCCTCGCTTGTCCAAGAGATTTGTTTGATCCCAAGAATGATATAACAGATGCAGCAACATCAAAGGAAGCCCCACCTCCATGCAATAAAAGAGCTGGACCCCAAGGCAATGGGGAAGGTTCTAGAAGCTAGCAAGTCATCAGACATTAGCATGCACCTTCCACACTAAAGCCAGTCTGAAAGTATGAATGTGTGCTGGAAGCCTTTTATGATAAACACTCTAAACAAAGACATCTCTAGTGTGCAGATGTGAGTCTTAATTCTACAAGTGTGGAAGCTGGAAACACTCTCATATAGAAGCTTATCCTCTTATTTCTGGAATGCTATGCCAAGATTAATGGTGAGCCCTTTTCATACCACCAGACAGCTATATAATGGTTGTCTGTGATGCCGACTAAGGACTCCAGAACTCATCTGCCTTCTGGCAGTGTTAGCTCTTTAAGATAAATACATACATACATACATACATACATACGTACATATCAACCAATCAACCAACCAACCTTTGGTGATTTTTTCCCCTAGGGAACAGTATACCAATCCAGTAGTGGTGCTTGTGTCAAGGTAAGTATTCTTTTTTTCTTCTCAAAGATATGATAATAATGTGGATATCTTTTTTTTAAATAAGCTGTAATTATGTAGTACAAAATTATGTAGATTACAAATTTGCTATTTTTGCTGTGATCCTTGCTTTGTGCAAAACTCTCCAGTCTTTTTAGCTCAAGGAGTGCCCATCCTTTTAAGCATGGATGCCACATTGGGTGATCTGTCAGAGCTGTACCCACATGGATATGTGTATGCATGTACCTCATGCGTGCACACACCCATTCCTAAAGACACAAATGTATCACAAATACAAGTGCACTATTTTATAGACACAAACACATCAGAAACTCAGACAATCACTCTTGCCTTCCCAGTATGCCTCCATACACGTAGTCTTGCATACACTAGACACGTGGCCACATAGTGATGGGAAATCCTCTCTCTGGGTGCTGAGATGATGTCTCTTCCTCCTAATTCTGCTGGGAGGCAGAATATATGGAGAGATTCTTCTCACGTACCCTGTTTTCCAGCAGAATTGGATTATTGATGCTTTAATCTGCTGGGAGAGGAGCCACACAAGGAGAGAGTCAATATTTTAGGTGGGCTGTTGAGAAACCTGATTTGGCCTGGAATGAGAGGACAGTCAGCCTTGTGCAGCTCTTTCCCAAGCAGAATTGGTCTCCTGCTCACACATCAAAGAGTTATTTGAGAAGCTGGCAAGAGCCCAATTCTGCTGGAAAACAGATTGCACAAGTGAGAATCTCCTTGCAAACCAGGAATAGACTCTGGTTTCCATGGGCATGGATGCAGTAAATCCTCTTTGGTTTTTATTCCAAATTTTAAAGGAGCTGACCACAGGGTAATGCACTGTGGTTAAGCATAATGATAGGTCTTTCAAAGTCTGGAATAAGATCCAGAGTGCATTCACCATCCCACTAACCTGGAAGTCACTAAATTGCAAGCCCTACTTCACAGCAGCACCAGCAGCGTGGATAGGGATGATCACACATGCAGCTTTTGAGGAGGAGAGATGTAGCTTAAGAATTGCTTATTCCTCCTGTTATGCTTTAGAGGAAAGCCAGCATGGTGTAGTGGTTTTAGCATTGGCCTGTGTCTCTGGAGACCAGGATATGAATCCCCACTTGGCCATGGAAACTCAATGAGTGACCTTGGACAAGTCAAACTTTCTCAACCTCAGAAGAAGGCAAAAGCAAAACCTCCTCTGAACAAATCTTGCCAAGAGAACATTATGATAGGGTTGTCTTAGGATCACCATAGGATGGAAATGACTTGAAGGTATACGATAACAATCTTCCTAGTTTGTCTGAAATGGCATAGAAGAATTGTGTTCATCTTCTTTCATTTTTTGTTCTTGATGACTGCTTCAATGTTGTACTTGTCAAAGCTTCTAGACAACTTTTAAAACTAATCTTATCAGTATGAAAATAAAAACCAAACAAACTAGGCCACATCCAGTATAGTGAACCCGCTCAAGGAAGTGAGTTTCAGAGCAATTCTGTTTATAAAGAAAGCATTTTTATAATAAATGTTTTGGTTGAAATTTATCCCCTGATGCATTCTTTTTAAATTCATGGTATATTTCAGAATATACAAGGCTCATCTCAGAGTAGCGGCAGACAGTCTGAAGTAAGTGTTGTTTTCCTTTTCACACTTGAAAATTAGTTTTGTGTTTCTTTTCATGACTTGGTTAGGGTTAAACGTTTACACTGTAGTCTTTGTGAGAGTTTTTAATGGGGAATTTGCTGGTGAAACAGCAATTGACAATTAACTCTTTCCTGTTATTCTGTTCTCTCCCTGAAACTGTCAGTAATCTCACAAAAGCTGGAATCTGGAATCTGGTGAGAAAGGGGAGTTTCACAGGGAGAAGAGTGGGAGCTGAAGTAGTTAGCATCACTATTCCCTGCTGTTTGTTCATATGCAATTCCTCCAGTTCCTCCCAAAGCTGTCTCTCCATAAAGAAATGTCTATAAGAATTTTGTTATATGTAATACACATTCTTAAACCCTGAGAATTTTTCTAGAAATCCCTAGCAGCTCTCACAAAATCATAGCTTCAAAGCTCTTGAAAAGGAAAATTAAATGAAAAGTTAAAAGGTTGAAAAAACTAGAAGTGGAAACTGAGACTAGCATACTTTAGACAAACATGAAAAACAATGACTCACTGGACAAGACAATAATGCTCAGTAAATGGAAGGCATTAGGAAAAGAGGAAGACCACATTACAAGTGGATAGACTCAATCAAGGAAGTCATAGCCTTGAGTCTGCAAGACCTAAATGGGACTGTTCAAGACTGGGATTCTTGGAGGTGTCTCATCCATAGGGATGCTGCAAGTTGAACCAGACTTGATGGCAAGTAACAGCCACACAAATAACAACCAAGAAAGGGAAGCAAGCAGAAACTACCTCAAAGCTTGCTCTGGCAGGACTTTGCCTTCCACAGGGCCATCCTCTACCAGTGGCTTCATGGGAAGGATTCAAAGAAATGGTGGGAGACCTTCTCTGGCTGGACAGTTCCCTCTCTCCTGTCTCCTGGATATTCTGCCAAAAAGTGCCCTGCTATTTGGGAAAAAATATTATGGAGAGATATATTCTGATACTATTTATTGCGATTTATTAACATATCTTTAAGCAACTTGTAAGACATCTTGCAAGGCATATTGCATGCTGAAAATAATTGCAATAAATTTAAAATCTTTGGAATGTAGCTATGCCCTATTTTCCCCATACAGTGTGGCTTTTAAGCCTTTCTCATACTAAACATGTGAGTCCCAAATTACAGTTGGTGGGGCCAGATTTAAATCAGCCAATACCTAATCACAGGTGTAAATCTAATGATAATTAGGATTGAGTTTGTCAAAGATGTGAACTAGCCCTAATTAATGTCAGAATAGGAAAAGGAAAAGGAAAGGGAGAGAAATTTGAGGAGGAAAACAGGGAAAGAATTCCATGAGCCAAGGAGCTCTCATGAACAATCTCTTGACCATAGCTTAGGGATCAGAAATTGTTATGATGTCCACCAGTCAAATGCCTTAAATATTTTCTAATTCTCTTTATATATACAGTAGGCTATAGTTCCCTCCCTTTCCCACTTCTGTCTCTATTGTTAAAGGGAAGATATGAAAAAAAATGAATACTATACTTGTTTTTCTTCCAGGTTATTGTGATTAAACAAGGAACGGGTAGCAGCAGCAGTGGATGTGTGGGGGTAAGTTCACACTATGATCTAGATTTAGGACATCTAGGTTCTGGTAGGGGCATCCACATGCCTAAGTTTCTATTATGTATGCAGATGTCCCTTTTTGGATGCTGTGGGGATTGATATTCCTTTCCTCCTTGTGGAACACCTAAAGCTTCTCTCTGGACCGACTGATCAGGCCCTGACACTGCCTGCATGGCCATTCCATGTTTCTGGGTGAGCAAGAAGGCTTGGAGAAGTGTCTGGCTACATCTCTCATAACCAGACATGAAATGATGACATTGGTACTGAGATCCACTGGAGTCCTCCAGGGATTTCAGTGCTGCTGTAAATAATATTGTGTCTGGCTATGGGGACGTAAGCAGAAACTTCCACTAGTCTGTCAACTCACTGAGGACCACAGAATGTATGCATGGGACAGCATTAGAGGTTTATCAGTAAGCAGGTGGGAATGAGAGGGTTAAGTGGCTCAGCTTAGGTGGTTACCTATGCTACACTGAGGGGATGCTTGTCTGATGCCTTAAGAATGCTACATAATACTTTTTGTCATCCAGTTGTTCTGAGAGTGTGATTTACCACGAAATTACATAAGGAGGTTACTATATCACCCAGTTCTCAAGGTGGCTTGTTTCCCCTCTGTGAGAATGTTTTTTTTCAATCCATGGCCCTTTCCGCAGCACCTTCCCATCCCACCATGGGGACAGGAGAAAGACTGGGCCACAATTACACTTCTGCATGATGTTGTCACAGTCCATTTTCCATGTCTATGACCCATGATTGTGCCACCATCCTGCACTCACCTGTCCTGTGGAAGGGCAGGAAGCATGATGGTGGCACTTCCTGCTCCAGTGCACCCTGGGAAAGTACCTGGCTGCACTGCAGAAGGAAGTGGTGTGTCCATCACACTCCCTTTTGCAGGGAGCTGGTCTTGTACCTCTAGATAGGTAATGCTACCTTGAAGTACCACATGTTCATCCCTCCCAGATTAGAACATTTAAAGCGTGTGGTCTTCCATTTCCATTATAAAAGGTAGTCTAGTAAAGACACCTTTCAAACTTAACATAAAACAAAGCAATATCATTCTCTCTAGGAAACAGGTAGAGAGAGATACAACTTTTTCATTTGTTCATCTTAATCATGCATGAACTGCCATGCCTCTATAATCATTAATAACTCTTTTCTCTAATGTTATGTAGAGAGTAGTGTGTTTGTTGTCTGGCCAAAAAAAGAGAAAAAAGTATGTATCTCTTTTCTTTTGCTCACAGGGCAAAGTTGGAAGTGTGTACAACCAATATGGCTGCAGAGATGTAAGTAATTTTTATATTTCTTTCTTCTGTGATGTACACTGCTCAACAATGCAAAGAAACATTAAAAAAACAAAACCATTGCTCTACCTAATACACCATTGCCTATCCCAGTACTACTCAAAGTGATGGTACATGGACCAATTTTTGTCCACAAACCTTTGAATGCTAGTCTCCAATGAGTTTTCAGAAAAGAATTGTAGCTAATGGGAACAAATAAAGTATTGGCCCCTGACATATTGGGGGAAAATTGCTGTTCCCCACCATCAGATAGCTCGAAATGCACTGGTCTGTATGGAATGGCAGACTACCTATTGTGGATTGATATCTGTTGGAAATATTGGATTAGTTACCTACTTAGTTCTACATATTTATGTATAGAAAAGTTATTTGCTTATATGTTTTGATCCTGAAGACCTACTTTTAATTGTGATGGCATGATACAAACCTTTTAGGAGCACCTTTAAGACTGTTTTTTAAAATTATTTTTGCATGAGCTTTCGTAAATATAAACCCAGTTGTTCAGAAGCAGTACAGAGTAAGCTCATGCAAAAAAGAAAGCTCATGCAAAAATAAAACCTTAAAGATCCCCCTTTCCCCTCCCCCTCCCTTCCTTTTGTTTATGCTGCAAAAGATTAACATGGCTAATTTCTTTGAAAATTATAACCCTTGTGTTATCTTAATCCCAAGAGGCAGGACAGGACCTTCAGCTTTTTCCTTTACATCCTACAATCTGCTCTGGATCATTAACTATTAGGAAAGGAATGTGTAGGAGTATACCATCTTTCTGTTCATCCTATCAGCTAGAAAGTCACTAGGAGTTTTTTTTTTATCACCCTAGCAGTATGGCCTACTGTTTGAAGGCTTATAGCAAGTGTTATCTTTACTTAGACATTGCCTCAAAGCTAAAAGGTTGTTCTAATAAATTTATTTCTGGATCCCCTTCTTCTATTAGGCACAGGCTTTGCACCACCATTTTATTTCTCAATATGTAATGCTTGAGTTTTGGTTTATTTACAGACTGGAGCTGACATTAGTGGTCAGTCTACATACGGCCAGGTAAGAAGGAACTTTACATTAGAATTTATTTAATGAATATTTACCATAGTATAACTCATATTGTAAAAGAAATTCACAAGAATCACCTGCAATCAAAGATTTTATTCAATGGAAGTTTGAAATCCTTGCCATTTTAATTCCACAGATAGTTCTGGACTCCCAACAATTCCCATGTGCATTTAAAAGTTCTCACCTCACTATTGGAGGCAACATGGTAGAATGGTTTAAATCCTAGGTTGGGACCCCAGAAGTCCAGGGTTCGAATCCCTGCTTGGCCATGGAAACACATTGGATGACCTTGAGCAAGTCACACTCTCTCAACATCCAAGGTCAACATTTTGCTATTAACATTGGTATTGACAGAAAGGAGATTTTCATCTTGATTTCCACCCCCTCACCTACCCCAGTGACTCCAGAACCCTGAATAGACAGAGCAGACAGCACCATTTACACTTAGTTTACCTGAGAATGTTGATAGTAAGGATAATATGATTAATGAACTGCATTTTATTTTAGACAGTTATAACCAATATGTATGGTTGTTCTTTTTCTTACAGTCTGTTTCCATCAATGCAGGCAGCAAAGTAAAGGTATGTTTCCCCTGCTTCATTACATTTTAAATATTGGTAAACTGTGATTCATGTTTCAGTGAGCACAAGTATGATGATATATCTTTTGCTATGTGGACATTGGTACTATGGGTACCTATTCATTTCCATCCTTAATATCGTTTCAAGTCTTATCACATGGCCATCCACTGCATACCCATCATTTTTAACTTTCTCATGTTGTACACATCAGTCCTCCTTTTCCATCAAAGGTGATATGTCAACTGCATGTTTCTTCTTCAGAAAGGCCTCTTTTTCTCAATGGTAGCCCAAGACATACTGCTGGCTAAGATGGAACAAGAAACGGCACTTCTCACAGTCAACAGGTGCCTGGTATTTAAAGCCAATTGTATTATTTTGCCATGAAAGGCAGCAAATCTCACAAACATCTTTCTCCATCCATGGCAGTAAAAATACTTTACTAACAAATAATGCTTTGCTGCTTTTTCATACCAAAATGTTACTGTCAGTGATACAGCTGGCTTTGCTTTTTCTCCCCACATCACAGTTACAAAGTTAAGCTAGCAGTGCAAGCCATGTTACTTTCTGTGACGGACTGAGGAAGTCCTTGAAAGTCTTTTGAAAGTCGGAAAATGTATATAACTTCTTCACTGTGATTACCCGTTAATTACTATCTGGCATCTGAAATAACTACTGTCAATGAACCCAGCTTATTGGATAATTAGAAAACGCTGGAGACAGCAGCTTTTTTATTTGTTTATTTTTTTGCCGATAGTCACTGAGATTAGATATTGGCAGCAGAAGCTACAACACAGAACAAAAACAGTTTTGAATGTTTCTGTGCTCCTTCTTTTCAATTCTTGCTATTTTTCCCCAATTGAAAAGTATTCTTGAAAAACAGTAAACATCAGAGTATAGGAAAAATGATTCCCTGAATAGTTCCATCAATTGCAAATGAGGATGGAAAGAGATCCCACAATGTCATTTTTCTTCCTCCTTTCCATGTATTTTGAAGATCTTTCTTGCCTTTATCCAGAAAATAGGGGAAAGCAAACACATATTTACTGGGGAATTGACTTTATTATTGTTTTCATATTACAGGTTTACACCTACCCACAGAGCAACCCCTACCCCCCGGAGGTAAACACTTTTTCTTTGCCTTATTTTAACTCTAAGCCAGCAGAGATGAAGGTCCGACTAAACATAATGGAGGAAGGGCTGTTTATTGAAGCTCTATTCTGCTGCAGTCATGTATAGCAATGATAACAGCGACCTATTTCTCTCTCTCTTCTTAAATCTTTGTCCATTGATGTGGCTTTATCATCTGCTGCTATTCTGAGATGATTCCTAGATGTTTTTCACTGTTAAATACATGGTTTTGTTGTTAGCTGCCTTGGGATGCCAGGAGGAAAGGTAGCATATACAGACTTTCAGATAGATAGATACCAGTACATTTTTAGAGCTGACATAAGAATCATATGGACTTTGAGATATGGACTGCAGCTTCAGTATTCCCCACCATTAGTGATACCGACTACAACTGTATGGAGTTGTAGTCCAACAACATCTAGATGGCTGTATGATTTCCACCTCTTTTTTTCAAGCAAAAGTGGTGTGAGGGTAATGGTGGACCAGTAGGCATTGCCTCTCTTGGCATCATGCCACTTTCCATGCTTTTCCCCCAGCCAAGCTCTCTTTTGGTGTCAGATGGGAAAGAGAATTTAAGGACAGAACAGTAAGCTGGGGAGAAATTAGCATAGACTTTGTTCTGCAAAAGTTAAACCCCATCCAGTGGTTTATACAAATTGAAATAGAGACCCAAGTATGGAGAAATTAGTCAGGTACACCATCATATATAATTTGGTCCTTAGCTGCCTAAAAATGCCATTGATTTCAATTAGACACAAGCCCAACTATGTTTCATTGAATAGGTACTGTTAATATTTGGACCAAAATGCTGTCACAAAATGGTTACATATATTATATCTGCAATGTGTCACTTGTGAAGGGTGTGTGTGTGTGTGTGTGTTGTGTGACAGAGGGAGGGAGGGAGGGAGGAAGGAAGACCCATTGCTTTTTACTTTGAAATCTACAGACTCAGTGATCCTATCCTTTTCCAAATGATTGTTTCTATGCATCTTCATTTGGAAAGACTTTTAAAAGAGGATATATGTAGATATTTACTAATTTGTACATGGAATGCTGTGCTCGTATCACAGCCCTTGACACCTCCCCTGTTTGTTTATGGCAAATTCTGCACCCATTGCCTTAAAACAAGGTACAAGGATAGCATTCAGCTTGTTTTTGAGTTGAATTGTGCTTCCAATTGTAGGGTGGCTTGTTACTGTTGTGTGACTAACATTCAAGAATGCAATAACTAATATGAAGGTTTTGCAGTGGCAAGCTGCAGGTGGGTGAGCTAACTGGAAAGATATCCACTCCTGCCAGGTAATGGGATTATATTAGAAAACTTGGCTGGGAGATTTGCCTAAGGTAAATTTACCTAGGTATTGAATTCAGTGGAGTTACTTCTCTGTAGATAGATATAAGATTGCACTATACATACAAAATCACACTGTTCTATTTTTCTGTGAGGATCAATAGTTTTTCAAGCTAGTAACACAATTGTGTTTCTTTTTTCTTTTCCTAATAGCGTGAATCCACTTCATCGGTAAGCAGAATGCTTCTTTTAATAGCCTCAGCTTTCCTTATAAGTACGGCCATTTCCGCACTAGCCTGTTATAGCACGATGATTCCACTTTCAACATCCTCTGGAATCCTGGGGTTTGCAGTTTCGGAGGGGCCGGTGGGCCCCTCCTGAAACTGCAAACCCCAGGATTCCAGAGGATGTTGAAAGTGGAATCATCATGCTATAACAGGTTAGTGTGGAAATGGCCTTCAACTCTTGTGCCTACCCACTGTCTTACACTAACCCACTTGTACCTCCCATACCATATAACTGCATTGTCCTATGTCCACCATGAGAAAAGGCCTCTCAACACATTGAGACAGCTCACTGAAAAAAAAAATCATCAATTGCTGCAAGATTTTTTTCCCTTTAGCTGGATCAGAAAGACCAGAGCTTCTTTTCTTTGTCTTTTGTCAAAAAATTGTTGTTGTTGTTTTTTTTGGCGATGTCTTCTGTCCCATTTTTTCAACATTTTTTTTTGCACAGAATTGATATTTTTTGTACAAAAAAAATGCAAAAAAATTTTTGAAGGCAAAAATAATAATAATATTGAAATAAAACAAGTATCTCCACCCAAAACAGAGAAAACTTTTTGAAATGTTTCATTCTCACTTGGGAGAATGAAGTAACCAAAGATTTACATCCTTACCCAGGATGGTACAAATTATAGCCTAGCATCACCTAGAGGGCCACAGATTCCCCATTTCTGATACAGAACAATGGTTCCAAACCTTCTTGCCTTAAGGAACTAGTACTACTTAGGCCTCAGGGCCAGCCTGCTTATGGTGAATGACAAGATGATAATCCTCATTCCTTTTACTGAAGCCAGTCAAATTCACAGTTCAGTTTTAGTTCAATATTGGGGATGGGACAACATCTTCCACTGCACCTCAGAGTAGCAGGCTGTCTTAGGAGGTACTGGGCAGGCCATATGAAACAAACGTCTCTAACTCCTCGGCATCACCTCTTGCTCCCCAACATCTGCAGCTCATGATAGCTGCCTCAATTGTGATAGGGGTACTTTGCTGTTTGCATGAACCAGAAGTGTATTGCACAGCAGCAGATCTCAACATCTTGATCTTAAGATGTTTTGGATTTCAACTCCCAGAAGCCCTAGCTCAGATCATCCAGCGTTTATGGATGTTGAAGTCCATGGCATTTGGAGTACCACCAGTTAAGAACACTGAATATTTCCCCCTCCCTGATGGTTACACATTTGAAGGAACAGTTGAAAGCGGAATAGCACTATAACAGTCTAGTGCAGAAATGGCTTTGGCTGCCATTGCTGATATTCTTGTGGAAGAGCCATTGACAAGTGTTAAGGTTCTGTGGAACACTGTTCTCAAACTGTGACTTTGGTGATCAAGCTCAAGATACAGACCTAGACAATTTGCTCATATGAATTACTCCCATTTCTTATAACTGGATCATATTCAAATAGCTAACTGGCTTCATATTTTCTTTCAGAAAATTGCAAATTCCAAATATAGTGGAATCATCTATTCCAAGGTGAGAAGTCTTTTTTCATCTGTTACCAATACAGTAGTGTTTGTGTAATCACCAATTGTGCATGGTGAATGGCCACACAAATAATATCTTATGCATTTGAATTTTAACATGATTGTTCTAATTTGTGCACTTCCCCCCATTTAATTACCTATTCCTATTTTTATAATTCTGTCTCATCCATGTGTAGATATACCCACCAGTTTAAGAATTAGGATATCCACAAATGTTTATGCCATGACAAATGTCTTTGTTAGTCTTTGTCGTACCAAAAGACTGTTATATTTATTAATTTAAACCACAAACATCACTTCCTATAATAACATGTGTACCCATGCTCTATGGAATATCACATGTTCCTCTTTTGATATTCCATATCACATGGATACACAATATTGTCTCCCTTTGACAGTAAGCATAAACAGTGCAAATTTTATACTATAAAAATATTGAGAAGACCTTTCTTGGGTAATTTGATAGAGCCATGTCTGTGTGATTTGGGCTGGAGTCCTTTATGTTTCAATGTTTGACTGTCATTTACTGGGGGGAATCAAATAACACCCTTCTTCTTGTCATGATTTCTGTATAGGGTCCAAAACCTCAGAGTGCTTCATCAGAAACCATTCGCATTACTGTTCAGGTAACTATCACTCAGTTACACAGCAAACCTAAAATATGAAGAAAAAGTTTTTTAGGGATGTGCATAATAATACCAGACTAAATGTTAAACCCTTGTTATAATCTTATTAGAACTTCATAGAGTAAAATCCTTGCAAATAGCTTGAATCTGGAAGTCCATGTTTCAACTCTGAAGTATGAAAGCAAAGTATTCTACTTTCTGAAAATCTAGATTTGTTCAAGATGGAGTTTTTCCTGGAGAAAGATTTTTCCACCTCCTATAGGCTACTTTAAAGAAACCAGACTGCATAGTGTACTAAGATGTCAATGTCCTTGTTCAAACATCTACTGATAGATTGATATGTGTAAATGTATCCCAATGGGATACAGCCTACATGTGACAGAATTGCCCTTTTTTTACCCTATTTCACTCTAACTCCATCCCTGCAGCTATTTAACTGTGCATTTATATCTATGCATAGATTATTGCACTCCCTTTAAGGGGTAAGACTGTAATCCATGAAGGGTCATGTTAAATGAATCACTTAGTATCAAAGGTGCCACAAGGTTATTTTTAACTCTCCTGACTTTCTTTTTAAAAAAATACTAGCCAGTATGTGGAAGGCGAGGAATACAGAGGGGTGTTTATTTTGGAAGAATGTAACACTGAATTTTACAATGGATAAAATAAATAATTGGTCACTTGATTTATGTATTTTCTTCACAGGGTGGACAAGGCAGCCCAGCTTGTGATAAAGTGAGTGAAACTTTTTGATAGTAAACTGTACTTTGTTAGTACATCATAGTTTATCGTTTGCTATGTGAACTGTCCTGGGAAAGCATTTGATAAGATTTGGTCAGTGAAGGTCTTCTTGTGAGTGCTGAATGCTGAGAAATTATTTCAGGACAGGTAGAAGGAAGTGCTTCTTCACATATAGTAGAGGCTTAAACTACCAAAGGATGTAGTGACAAGTAGCTTCCAACTTTAGCTGTAAAACGAGATCAGACAAATTCATGGAGGATGAACCTACAAAACTAATACTCAGGGTGGCTGTATGCTGTCATTAGGATCAAAAGCAACATGCCCCTGAAAACCATATGAGCCTGAGGCAGAAAAAGGAGAAATGACTCAGGGTGCTCTTGTAATGTAAAAAAAGGAAACTTACATTCATTCTTTCATGAAATCCATCTTGGGATAGGAAAGGAGACAAACAAAAGATTGCCTAAACTTTTTTAGAAGAGCCCCTAAAAGCTGGTTCTTACATGTGGATGTTTGCTAGTGTTCATTATGAGTTTGGAGCCTCATGGATGTTCCCTTCTCAGACAAAGGGAGACAAAAGACTAACTTTTGAGAGAAGAGGGAAATGACTTCTGGTTGGAAGGAAGCAAAAAGCTTGAGTACATAGATCAAAGAAAGAAAGAGAGAGGTGAAACAAAAGGGCAGGCATGTTCTCTAGAGCTTCCTCTCTCGGTAATCATTTTACAAGCGTTGATGCCTCTCTGCTTCCAACATCTTTTTATGTTTTATGACACTGTAAACAGAAGATCACAGCCTGTTTATCTATTGCACAAGAATACATTCTAGCCCCAGTCCCAAACCATACTATTGTGTTTGTCACAGTGTAATCTGGAGTTTGCATTTTGTACATCATATTTAGCAATTTGAAGTGGAATGAAGAATAGTCTGCAGGAAAGCATGCACTGAATGTAACCCCCACAATTCATGACCAAAGTGGAGTAACTGGCCCACTGATATGGGAGCCTGATTATTCATAACCTGATTGTCTCTAATATGTGTTTAAACTTCTTAGCACACCCCACATCAAACATGAAGCAACAGTTATTTCCAAACCCTTTTACACAGCAAATAGGGCACTATTTTAATGAAAATTTTAAAATGCACAATAGAAATACACAAGGAAAGTTCTCAGTTACATACTGTAATATTCTAGTATAATGAAACAGAACAATGAAAACACAAGAAAAGAAAAAAACAACCATGTTAATAATAGTTTCAATAAAAGCTGTTCAAATGTCCAAATATAAGTCTATTTGTATATATTTTTTTCTGTATGTCCTTCTCTCAAATGTTACAAGCATTTTTAGATCTTCTATCCATTGAATGGAGGAAAGTTATCTTTCCAACAGCAAAGTACCAATCTTTTAGCAGGGAAGAGGGCATGAAAAATCCAATTCCACTGGCCTTTTCTAGTTTCCAAGATGCAGGAAAATAATTCAAACAACAAGCACATCTCTTAAGTATTAAAGACCTTTCCTATACTGAGCTTATCCACCTAATTACTTCCACCCAAAATGAGGTCACTACAGGACAGTTCCAAAACATATGTGTTAAGGAGGCATTAGCCAACAGTTTTCTAATTTAGATAACCTTTAGATAACCCTTTCTTTAAAAGATGCTGTGGTGACCAATATACCTGAAATAGCAATTTCCGCTACATAAGACATAATTAAAGATCTATACCCATACTTGCTATAGATGTTAAAATAGTAACCACTGATTAACCAGAACTGGGCATCCTAGTTCCCTATTCCATTCCTGGTATAAACCTTGCATGACTTATTTCTTTATTGATAACAGAAAAATTATAGATACACACTGTTGGTTTGGATACTTACTGAGCCTCAACCAACGTTTTTAATATTAAAGAAACCTCAAAACCACTTTGGGCTGCAGGGCCATATCTGGATTGTAGCAAATGTTTCAATTGTAAATATTGCCATTTTGACAATATAATTAAGCTAAACTGTTCTGGTAGAGTTGAGAAGGGCAGAAACTCCTCTTCCTCGCCACATATTTGATTTAAGGTAACAATCCCATTATCTGCCCATGTC